>CM037779.1:26618076-26668076 GCA_021229015.1 Solen grandis | reverse complement strand
ATTTACCTAGTATAAAAGAGTTCTACTTCGTTTCAGATGTAAAGTTTTGAAAATAATAAAGAGTATCTATGATTTATATATAACAAGTTATTAAAGTGGTATTGATGAGCATTTGATATTAAATGATTCTGATTTTATATGCAGGTAATACTGTTTTTTTTTTTTCATCTAATACATAACGCACAATCAATACACCTAAATAGTGATTATGATATTTACGAAAATATGGAATGACATGGAAAACAAAAAAGAAAAAAAAATATGATCAATTTTCTTACAACAATTCAAAAGTCAAAAATTGCTTACCCAGAATGAACCTTTATCGTATTGATACTTTACTTATTGAGTGGCTAAGCTTAGGCAATGACTAGTTGTTTACTGACCTGAAAATAATACATATATTATTTTTAGAAAAATATGATAAATAGAAATGGAAATTTAAGTTTATTGACATTAAACTGGTCTCTTTGTCGAATTATTTTAACTTAAATCTGACTATTATTACGAGAGTCGTATGTGGATATGTCAATGAATCATGACAACACAAGGAAGAATATATAGTAAAAACCTACAAAGAAATATCAATGATCAATGTTCAGTTACACAATACACAAGCTCTGCAATATTTAGATATATAAAGATTAATACAGTTTCTTAATTTACATTCGTATTATGAGTTTATTTTGTTCTGAAATGGACGATAATTGATTTTAAAATATAAACGTGTCACAAATAAGCTGAAAAAGGTATTTTTACCAGAGTCGTTCCTTATGCAAAAAACACAATTATCGCTTAAAGCAGTTCTTTTACAGACGGTCATTGACTATAAGAATTTGATTTTTATTTGTTTGTATTTCGTCTATAAATACCAATCTACGAGTTAATGTCTAATGTCTACATCAAGTCTAGATAATTAACATACACTTTATTCAACTCCAATATATTACACCAAGACACAATGTCGTCAAGATACAATTATGACATTATGACGTTGCCAACGACGTTACTTAATGTTGTTTCATAAAAGAAGAGTATTTTAACTTAAAACAGCAGAGTTACCTAACCTGTGTCAACATACAATTTACTTTCATTATAGTTTTCTTTTTCTTTTTGAGCTTGTTGATAATAATTTTCAAAAATAAATAATTAAACACTTATTTATAAAAGATGTGATTATCTATACAAAATCTTCGGGCATCATTCCTTCTTGAAATACATTCAGTAGATTGTATCCAGACGCCCCACGTTTGGTCATGCAGTCAGCCAAGTGGTATCTACCTGGACACCACCGGATTTCTTTCACTTCATTTTTAACAAAGATTCACTAATTGTATATATGTCTACCCGGAGACGCATGTCATCCACTAATTTTGTTGAATATACAGCTTTTATCACACTTTTGTTGTCATCATAAGCGATAATTGGTATGGTGTTTCAAGAAACGTCTATAATTTGTCTTTCATTTGTCTGTAATAATATCCACATTAAAATCCTTCTTGTAGACTGAGGACTTCAGCTGCAATGGTAGAACGAACTACCCGCTTTGTCCTGTTTGTATGTCAGGAAAGTGGGCAATATTTTCCATGAGAGTCTTTTAACCAAATTATATAAGCTGTAGTACTTCCTGTCCCGTTATTTATATTGCACAGAGATACATCTGTGAATACCAAAATCTTCCAGTCATTTACATTGCTACTAAGCTTAGGGAATGCAATCATAGACTTAACATATTTTAATCTGTTGACTGCTTTGATAGCTGTAGACAGATCGCTTACTGTTCCTTCCTTTAGTTTGGTGCTAAGGTCTATCAATTCAAATGCCAAGTCAGGTCTTGTTCCTTGTACTGCCCAGTTAATCTGACCAAGTTGTCTGAATATTGTTTGTTCTCCTGTTGTCAATATTTCCTGTTTATGTTGTGCCTTTTTGCATCAATTGCCTGTTGCCTATATTTTCAACATATCTTGACTGGTCTAAGGTGACTGCATTTGACTCATGGATAATTTTGAATCTTATGTATTCAAAATTTCCTTCTTTAACTTTTCCTGCAACCCGCAACAAATCCTTTTCTTAATTTATTCATAATCTTTTTACAGATTTTCATCACATGCATATAAAGTCATCTACATGACAAAAATGATTCCATTTAATTTCTTTCTGGTTTGCAAGAAAATCATGGCTGGGTCCATCTCAGATATTTGACATCCTAGTCTCAGTAGCTCTTCCTTTACACCCAAGTAAAATTGTCTAGCTCCATCTTTGAGTCCATATAGCCCATGCTTGAGTTTCCAGATGATTCCTCTGTCATGATCATTCTCCTTTAGTGGTCTTATCTCACGTCTCTTCTAAGTTCTTGGCATGTAAAAATGCTGTTTTTATATCTGTAGTTTTTAATGTCCAACTATTAATAGATGCAAGAGCCAGAAATTTTCTCACAGTTCCTTTTCCGACTGTCGGACTGTCACTTTGCATGACATATTCTTCTTCGAATCCCCGTACAACAAGCCAAGCCCTTGTTTGCCCACTTTTGTTTTTGATCACCCATCTTGTTGACAGAGTATTTTGTCCATAATATTCAACTTCCTGGTACGTGTTGAAGTGTAGCAGTTTTTTGTAGTTCATCACATTTTGCTGATGTGACTTCATTCATGACATTGTTTTGTTTTATTACTATGTTAACGTCAGCTGTACTTGATCGAGATATATGCTTTTTTCTCTTTGCTGACATCTTCCTCTATGTTATACCAATACACATGTATCTGTTTCTTCCAGTCGCCTTTCCGGCACTTCCAAGTACTTTGGCTTGTATCCACTGGTCCATGCATTGTTATTAATATCTGATACTGTCATTTGATTTCAATGATTTTCTCTCAATTTTAATCTGTTTTGTCTTTTCTTTGCCTAAACCAGATCCTTGTGTTTCTTCAAGTTTTATGCAGGTCTTTGTCTATATTTGATGCCTGTTTGTCTTCAGATATAGCTGGGAGATAATTCTTGTCTACTGTGTCTTGCTTGTCAATCCGTTCCTGCTGTGTGCCTTGTTCATAATGTATCTCATTCAACCATCAAGTAATTATTCATTTTAGTAGTCTTTTTGGAGAAGCGCGCACAAAATCTGCACCATGCCTACAAACACTACTTTACCATCTTGGAAAACAACCTTTCCAGGCCTAAGCCAACGTTCCTGGCCCTCTCGTTTGTAAAACAAACACATGGTCACCATTCTCGGAAACCTGTTCTGAAGCTCTGACTTTATTTCGAAGTGCTCGCCTGACCCTTTTGTCTGCTTCTTATGTATGTTTAAAATTTAAACATTGCAAAATCCTCACTGCTTGTTGTTCCTTGTAAAGCTGGCAAAACATCGCTCATAATGCTTGGAATATTAGGGTTTTAATTAAAGACAAGCTGATGGCTGCTAAAACCAACACACATTTGCAAAGAATTTCTTGCCATGTTTGCCCATGAAAGCAAAGTCTGCGGATTCATTTTTCCACAATCTGCCTGTAGCTTGATCAGCATCATGTCAGTAATAGCATGTACTCTTTCACATAAACCATTCTGGAACGGAGTTGTACCTGATGTGGTGCATAACTTAATGTTCAGTATGGATGTTATTTCTCTTACCTCATCAGAATTGAATTCGCCACCATTGTCTGTCATCAATGAACTCATTACCTCAAAGTTTCCAACCCAATCCTTCATCAAAGCATCTATGATATTACTTGGTTTCTTCCTGTCAACAAAGATGGACAAAATATATCTTGACCATATGTCTATGATGTGTAAAATCAAGCAACCATTCCATTGTTTGAGATCCATTGCAACCTTTTCATTGAACTTCGAAACCATTAGATTGCTAGTGTCTTTCAAGTGCTGAAAGTCTCTTCCTTGGAGGATGTGCAAACTGTCTATGCAATTTTAAAAGTGTTTTATATCTCTCCTGAGCAGTCAAATGATCAAGTTTCATAGCACAAACACTTTCACCTGGTACTTCCACTGTCTTGTCTATTGAAATGCAGTAATGTCGCGATGCTGTCAAATCCAAAGCTACGTCCTTTCCCATAATTGTAGCCGTGTCATTTCCAAGGTCCATCTTTAAAGCTGCTTTCTTCATAGCTGCTCGCGAAAGTAAAAAGGGAATATCTGAATATCTGACTCTACGACATCAGTTTTTATCATCGCTTCTTTGCCAGCCAAGTATTATATATTCCCCTTTGACGCCATACATGTTCCTCCTCCGAACACTCTTTGGTCCTCTAACTGGGTCACGTTTTGCCTGTCATTCTTGTCTATAGACTGAATATAATATTTTATCCAGTCTTTCTCGCACACCGTACTTCTGCATGCAATATCCAGAACTGCGCGATTTCGAGCAACAACTCCCAGCCGTCGAATTTCTTCAGTGTCATAACCAGTAAACAATACTGCATCTTCCTCATTCACTTTCATTGACTTTCTTCATGTTTTCCCAACTGTCTGGACATGCTGGAAGTAAGTTTTTGAATAATCCACATGAATTACAAGTTAATGTCCTTCCATCTGACCTTTTACGGTTTATATTCTTTGTAAAAGCCTTCTTGCTGCTCTCAGAACCTTACTCTATTTGCTGATACCTCTTGATATTAGTGTTTCCTATTTTTCCACGCTGCCAATTTCTTCCTCTCTCATCACTATAATGACATTTATATCTATATCCACTCATTGATCTTGAATATCCAGTAGCAAGCAAAGCTTTCTCGATGGCTATAAAGAAAGCAGGTTCAAGTTTGACACTAAAACAGGAGACCCAATATTTTCAATATTCTTTGCCTCATCATACAGCGTTTTCTTGTAATCGTCATTCATCCCTGTTGATACAAGCAATCTCTCCACCTTTGTTATGTTCGCTTTACGTAGCAGTTTAAAAGCTAAAATTTCAGAGGGCAGAGACATGTTTTTCTTTTCATTTTTTTCTGTACTTTGCATCAAATCCTGCTACAAATTCATTAATTGACTGACCATTTTCTCTTTAATTTTTTTTTCAAATCCTCGAATTTTTCCAAGCTTTCTGTAAGATCATCTTTTGCAAGATGTTGATCAAAAATTTTAAGAAGAATAGATAATCCATCATAGATCAAACACTTTTTCACGTATTTGAGATTCATCATCTTCAGGTAAGGATAAAGCGATAGCAATACCTTGTTTGTCTTTTCGCAGATCTGTTATTTCTTTCCATGCTAAGAGTTCCTGCTTAAGACTCTCGTAATTCTCCCCTTTTATAAACACTGGAAGATTGATCCTGGTTGTCATGTTGATTTCTCTTCTACTTAAAACACTGTTCTAAAATTTCACACTGACACAAGCTCCTTCTTCGTTCCAAGGATGGTTCCACTCGCTCTGCTACCATTTGTTAATGTTTATCAATTTTTTTTCACTACACCAAGTACATCAAAAGTATCGAAGAAGATCAGGATTTTAGTTCACACACGTTTAACTGTTAATGCTAACACCAACTCCAGTTAATTATCATACACTTTATTCAACTCGAGTGTATTACACCAAGACACAACATCGTTAAGAAACAATTATGACGCCATGACGTTGCCAACGACGTAAAATTATTTTGTTTAATAAAAGAAGAATATTTCAACTTAAAACAGAGTAACCTAACATTAATTAACACTACGGACACATGGTTCACCAATTTCAACCGAAGTAGGCGTTTATGGGAAATAGCGTTTCCCGTTCAATGTGATCAACATTACCGAAATTTTTTTTTCAGGAAACAATTAACATAAACATTAACGAGATAGCTGTGAGGAAGAATAAATCTTCACACTTCCTTATGCTTAACAAACATTTTGTATCAGGCAGGACTGGACAAAGGGAAATCGTGTAAAACAACTCAGTATGAAGAATATTGTATAACATAGTGATAAACAATTCTCTGAAACTACTGAACAGAAATTGATAAACGTTGGCAGAATGCTTGGTTATCCTTCAAAAAGTTGCAAAAAGAAATGTTATCCATATAGAACAAGTCAGAATTCAGCACATATTACTGTTATCGTCTTGATGACAAGGCAATTTTGTGCACTTAATTGCACGCTTAACTTTTTGTAAATGTTGTGTATTTATCATAACATTGCATGGCAGGTAAATAATGCGAGCGCAATTTGTGGTACTACTTTTATTAGTCATCCCTAAATTACTCCGAGACAACACTACACTAAATATTTAGGGCAGACTACACAGATATAGTAACATACACATTCCTTCCCACAAGATAATTACTTCCTGAAATAGCAACATAACAATACTGTTTAATGACTAGGTTCCAAATTGTTAATCAAATTGCTTCACAGTTTCCTTAGAAAAAATGACTAGATGATGTGGGAATTTCTACATATATCTAAGAAAAGTCTTATCAAATAACTTTTAGCAAATATGTCAAAATAATGTCATGTAATGAGAAAACTTAAAACAATTCAATAACTTAAAATATACAAGTATCTACAGGTGTTGTTTTCGTGAATACACTAACCAAACCAGCGCTTTTTTCAATTCGCGGAGGTGTTACACTCACGACTGACTGTCCAGGTGGTGATAAGTTTCTCGTTCTCATTTGATCTATGTGACGTCTCTATGCTGATCCGGGTCCAACGTTGATTGTATATGACAGTGGCCCTGTCTTCGACACAGTTGTTCCACTAACCAACTTGTCAACAATACTACGATAGTCATATACATAGACATTATCACCTTCATTGGATTTTTGAACAGACTGTTTGTTATCAACAAACATTTCTCCCGGTCCCTTTTCATCTTCTTCTTTTTTGAATGTATATACATACCTCTAAACCAAACAATTTGTCCTTGGTGGATATGGCGTGAACGTAATTAGGCTTGATACCATTCACCTTTTTGAAGTGGTCAAATTCTTCTGAATGACTTGCGGACCATTGTCTGTCACGAGGATGCTTGGCAGACCGTTTCGAGAAAATACATTTCGAATAGGTTCAGTTAAGACCAGATGTAGTTGAAGACAATTGGATTATTTCGGGACATTTTGAATGTGCGTCTCCCATGAGCTGGAACATTGACCCCTCAAATTGTCCAGTGAAATCTGCATGAACACGTTGCCAAGATTGTTCAGGCATTTCCCATGGGTGAACTGGTGCTGCAGTTGGATTGCTTTTGTGATGCAAGCATCCTTGACATCTCGTTGCTATGGCTTCCACGTCGGCATACCCTAGTTCACCAAACGCAGCTTCTACCTGAGCTTCTGTGGAATGATAACACGCACTCCCCACAGAACACATCCCAGTAGAACGCTCAGTCGCTCAGTCAGCTTTCCTCCTATTGTAGAACGGTTAAAGGGTGGTTTCTGTTTCATTTCCAACCCAGCCAGTCATCACTTTTTAGCGCACCTGAACACAACGTACTCAAGGTGAGCTTTTGTGATCGCCCGGCGTCCGTCATCCGTCGTGCATCGTCAACAATTTGGCTTGTTAACACTCTAGAGGCCACATTTTTGGTCCAATCTTCATGAAACTTGGTCAGAAAGTTTGTCTCAAAAAAATCTTGGACACGTTTGATTTCGGGTCATGTGGGTTTAAAAAGTAGGTCACGAGGTCAAATCTTTGTAAAACCTTGCTAACACTCTACAGGCCAAAATTTTAGCCCAAATCTTCATGAAGCTTAGTCAGAATGTTTGTCTCAAAAAAATCTTGGAAAAGTTTGATTTTGGTTCGTGTTGAGTCAAAAAGTAGATCATGAGGTCAAATCTTTGTAAAACATCGTTAACACTCTAGAGGCCACATTTTTGGTCCAATCTTCATGAAACTTGGTCAGAATGTTTTTCTTCATAAAATCTTGGACAAGTTCGAATTTGGGACATCTTGGGTGAAAAAGTAGGTCACAAGGTCAAATCTAACTAAAACCTTGTTAACACTCTAGGAGCTACATTTTTGGACTTATCTTTATGAAACTAAGTAAGAATGTTTGTCTTCATAAAATCTTGGAAAAATTTGAATTTGAGACATATGGGTTCAAAAAGTAGGTCATGAGGTCAAATCATAGAAAAACCCTTTTAACACTCTACAGGCCACATTTTTTGGCCCAATCTTCATGAAACTTGGTCAGAATGTTTGTTTTCATAAAATCTTGGACAACTTCGATTTTGGATCATGTGTGGTGAAAAAGTAGGTCACAAGGTCAAATCTTAGAAAAACCTTGTTAACACTCTAGAGGCCATAATTTTGACCAATTCTTCATGAAACTTGGTCAGAATATTTGTCTCCATAAAATCTTGGACAATTTCGAATTTAGGGCATGTGGGGTCAAAAGTAGGCCACAATGTCAAATCTTAGAAAAACCTTGTTTACATTCTAGAGACAATATTTTTGGCCAAATCTTCATGAAAATTGGTCGGAATATTTGTCTCCATAAAATCTTGGACAATTTCGAATTTAGGACATGTGGGGTCAAAAGTAGGTCACAAGGTCAAATCTTAGAAAAACCGTGTAAACACTCTAGAGGCCATATGTTTGGCCAAATCTTCATGAAACTTGGTCAGAATATTTGTCTCCATAAAATCTTAGACAAGTTCGATTTTGGGTCATGCGGGGTCAAAAAGTAGGTCACAAGTTCAAATATTAGAAAAATATTGCTAACATTCTAGAGACCACAAATTTGGCCCAATCTTCATGAAACTTGGTCAGAATGTTTGTCTCCATAAAATCTTGGACAAGTTCGATTTCGGGTCATGTGGGTTGAAAAAGTAGGTCACGAGGTCAAATCTTCGTAAAACATTGCTAACACTCTACAGGCCACAATTTTGGCCCAAATATTCATGAAACTTAGTCAGAGTGTTTGTCTCCATAAAATCTTGGACAAGTTCGATTTTGGATCATGTGGAGTAAAGAAGTAGGTCATGAGGTAGATCTTTGTAAAACATCGTTAACACTCTAGAGGCCACATTTTTGGCCCAATTTTCATGAAACTTGGTCAGGATGTTTTTCTCCATAAAATCTTGGACACTTTCGAATTAAGGACATGTGGGGTCAAAAGTAGGTCACAAGGTCAAATCTTAGAAAGATCTTGTTAACACTCAAGAGACCACAAATTTGGCCCAATCCTCATGAAACTTGGTCAGAATGTTTGTCTATATAAAATCTTGGAAAAGTTTGATTTCGGGTCATGTGGGGTCAAAAAGTAGGTCACAAGGTCAAATCTTAATAACACCTTGTTAACACTATAAAGGCCATATTTTTGGCCCAATCTTCATGAAACTAGGTCAGAATGTTATTTCTTCACAAAATCCTGGACAATTTCGAATTTGGGACATGTTGGGTGAAAAAGTAGGTCACAAGGTCAAATCTTAGAAAAACCTTGAAAACACTCTAGAGGCCACATTATTGGCCCAATCTTCATGAAATTTGGTCAGAATGTTTGTCTACATTAATCTTGGATACGAATGAATTTGAAAAAGGTGGGGTCAAAAAGTAGGTCACAAGGTCAAATCTTCGTAAAACCTTGTTACCACTCTACAGGCCACATTTTTGGCGCAATCTTTATGAAACTTGATCAGAATGTTTGTCTCCATACAATCTTGGACACCTTCGAATTTGGATTATGTGGAGTCAAAAAGTAGGTAACGAGGTCAAATCTTTGTAAAACCTTGTTAACACTCTACAAGTCACAATTTTGGCCCAATCTTCATGAAACTTAGTCAGAATGTTTGGTTCTATAAAAATCTTGGACAAGTTCGATTTTAAATCATGTGGAGTCAAAAAGTAGGTCACGAGGTCAAAACTTTGTAAAACCTTGTTAACACTCTAGAGGCCACATTTTTGGCCCAATCTTCATGAAACTTGGTCAAAATGTTTTTCTCCATACAATGTTGGACAAGTTTGAATTTGGGACATCTTGGGTGAAAAAGTAGGTCACAAGGTCAAATCTAAGTTAAACATTGTTAACACTCTAGGAGCTACATTTTTGACCTTATCTTCATGAAACTTTGTAAGAATGTTTGTATCCATACACTATTTGAAAAGTTTGAATTTGGGACATGTGGGGTCAAAAAGTAGGTCACGAGGTCAAATCTTCGTAAAACCTGGTTAACACTCTACAGGCCACATTTTTGCCCAATCATCATGAAACTTGATCAGAATGTTTGTCTCCATAAAATCTTGGACAAGTTCAAATTTGGGACATGAGCGGTCAAAAGTTGTATGAAGGTTTGTCATCATATGAAAATGTACAGGAGTGATTATCGTAATGATCTTTAGGCAAATAAAAAAGATTTGTTTTAATTCTTCAAATTTTACAGTTTTGTGTTGATTATGTAAAACTTTTTGTTTACATATTTTACATCTTTGTGTTGTATACATTCTATTCCATGCATAGGTCAAGGTCATCCTTCAAGGTCAAAGGTCAAATTCAACTTTACATTTAAAGGCTTAAAGTTTTAGTTGTGATTTTCAAGGTCGACATTTTTATATGTTCAACAAAAATATGTAACGTTGGCAAGAACAGATGAGCGTTCGCATCCGCATGCGGTGCTCTTGTTTATGTAACATTATCAGCAACGACAAAATGATTAAAATGTGTACTCGTTAATTTCTGTTAAACGGAAACCACCGAAACAATGGTATTATTCGTCCGTGTACTGGTTCATACCACAAGCTGCTTCGGACTGCGGTTTACTGTATACCGGTAAAGCCGTGCACCTCTAATTCATATTCAATATTCTGTTTAACTGATGACATATGTATACATCCCGTGCGCTGATTGGATGATAATAGACAATGAATGTGTGCAATATGGAATTTTGATTTAGCTGTTAAAGACAGAAGATGTTGGAAGTTTTCAACAAGCTTGTTGTATTTGTTGGGTTTGTATTGTATTTATAGGAATAACAGCACTAGGCTTACCTATTAGGCCCAACAGTTTGCCCACTGAATGTCGCTGCAGCTGCACTGCATTGCTAGACTCTCGAAGTGTCTATCGTCAAACGAGTGTGTGTGTGGTGGGGGGGGTGGGAGTGAAAATACATCTGCAGCAGATGTCCGTTTCGGTGTTGTCTGGGACAAACATTGGTTGCCCACTCTCGGTGTCCCCCTCATTTCAACAAACAGTGATCCACATTACCGCCTGTTCAGTCTCCCTCTCAGATTTTTCCTGGCCTACCAAATAGATAAATATACATTTTATAACTTTTAACAAACCCTCTTAACATGGACAGTTTATGTAGGTAATCTCACATCGTGAAAAATGTCAACAGACATGACAATTGCAAGGTAAAGAAAGAAGAACATTAAAATAAAATGAAGTGCACACAAATTGCGCATGAATTTTTAAAGAAAATTGTCGATAATGTGAGATTGTTATAGGCCTACTGAATTCAAAAGAAAAATCTACGTGTACAATTTAACAACTTAACGTTTCAAAAGGCGCGTATTATCGTTTGGTTTTCAAATGTTCTGGCGGCAGCGGAAATCATGTCTGCGCATGCCCGAAATTTGTTTTTATTTCAAATCATAGCGATGATTAAACATTTTATGAGTAATAATTACGTGTAAATGAAACATTATATATTTTATTCATAAAAAATACAACCTATATCAAAAGGAAAATAAATCAATTTCGCGCAATTTTTGAGAGTAGTTGTCGTTTATCTGTAGGCCCAAATGGCAACCATGTGGGTCCCAAATTGGTTGTAAAATATCCGATTTGTGTTGAATACAATAATTGCAGTTTATGGCAAGGAAGTCACATACTAGCTCACAGTAAATAAAAAATGAAAACTAATCGTTTTTGTAAAGGTGCTGTAATACGGGACCCATCTGGGACCCTTATGGGCAAACCCATATGGGCTTGACCACAAAGGCCCCATATGGGCAAACCCATATGGGCTTGCCCAGAAATAGCCTATATGGGACCTATATTAACATTTTTGCTGAGAGGCAAAGTTGCGGTCACCTGAAGAAAGTGCCCTGGCTGGGATTCGATCCCCAAACCTCACGAACGAAATATGTGGGAATTCCTTAAGAATTCTACCTGGACGTCATGGAGGGAAACTATTCCTAAGAAAAAAGGCTTTGTTTATTTTGCGGATCACATGACATAGAAGATGTTTGCAATTTCATTTGTTCATGTTATTAAAACATAAGTAGGTATTTTATGTCACGTAAACACTATGTTCCCGGCGGCTACGGCAACCCCGTTTTAACGAAACGTAGTTCACCGTGGGACTTTGGTAATTTTTATCTCTGTTTACAAGCCAATACCGCTAAGATAACATGTTTTAAATGGACTAAAGTGACATTTATTCAATTGTTCAAACGATGCCGTAGTCGATATGTCATAAAAACGTTTGCGTTAACATGGTCGTAACAAAAAAGAATGGACACATTTTTATCTAATAATCAAATTCTCCCTCTTTCTCTCATTCTTACAGGCAATAAGATTTATTAGAAAAAGGTTTTTTAATAAAAAGCAAGTAAATATAATACAATAACGCATAATAATAGATGGCAATACATAAAGTACCTAGTGCAAATAAAGCTCAAGATTTCTTTTAAATAGAACGCCCCAAAATGAATGCAATACTTCATTACTGCAATGTACCAAGGAAAACTTAAATATCAATTATGCAACAATCAATGAAAAAAAAAACTTCTGATAGCATATAATGTGGGGATTTTGACAAATTGCCAATGCCCTAATGTTTGGTTTTTATACTAAAAATGCTATAAATGTTAAAAAATCCACTAGGTCAGCCCGCCACTCTCTCGGAAAAGGCATTGCTAGTTGCTAAGATATACAACCATTCTTTTATTTATTACATTTTATTGTTTATTAATTCTTAATAGGTTAACTGAATAAGATCTGCCATTCCAAAATTTCCCCAGCTAGATTCGAAACCGCAACCTTACTTTGCACCGTGCTGCATATAACTAGTGCGGCAGGTGATACACTAACATGCATGTGCATATTTATAGGCAATTACAAGTGATGGAATTGCAATTGTCAATTTTTCAAATAACTCCTAATTATTTGCGACTTAGCACTTTTACTTTTCATTTCCAGCATCTTTTACTTTGCACAGTTCAATTCTATTTCGACCATAATGAACCCGTACTTAAATATACATAAGTATTAAAATCACTAGATGAAAAGAAAATCAGACCTATATCACTGCGAAGTAAAAAGGAGGAAAAAATAAACTTATCTATATAAAGCCCCGTAATGTTGTTCAATGCAATGAGTGCTACCATAGAACATGGAACATGATTTCTTAAAATCCCCGTCCCACTAAGTTTTGTTATGGCCTATTACGTTCTGTCACGTCTTACTGCGTTCTCTCCCTTTTACTACTGCCTATCTGCCCCAGCATCCACAGAGATCACAGCTTCTCACGTTTTTCCCATCCCGATCTCCCACGTTCTCTCACAACCCCGTTTTGTCCACGGTGACCCGAAACGTGGTCGCCGTGACCGCCGGGAACATAGTATAAACGCAGCATTAGTGTCGAACTTGTCCGTATTTTACTTTCATTTCGTCTCACCGCTTCACCTTTTTGAACTGTTTTCATCTGTTGGAATATGATAGCCTTTTGATATGGACACGTTCGACTACAACAGCGCCGTAAGATGACAGAGGAAATATTATTAATTTCTACAATCTCCCTTAAAATTAAAAGACTTTGAGCATATTTGGCGAAATATATAATACAAGCAAAACAGTAAACATAGGTTAATGCGTGGGTTCAAAGATACTTATTCTTTATCTTATTATCTTTTCCCAAGAAATAAACAAGTGACAAAAACTGCTTACATACGTGTTATAATTTCACAGCATTAAATTTATAACAATGTATGGAAGCAATTAAATATTTCAAAGTATTACTTAGCGCTAAGTAAGGTTGTTGGAATTCAACTCATTTATTTTATTTTAAAGATTATTAAGGTTGGTAATCCCATTAATAATTCTGGATTTATAGCGTACAGGAGACACATAGTAACTATATAGAACAATAGCCTAACTATCAACAATGATAACAGACACTTGTTGTAACACCGTGTTAAACGAATTGTTTTCCCTTGCGAATGTTTGTACAAATAAAACTTGCATGAAATAAACATGAATATTGTATAGCCAAAACATTGACCTTGAGTTGTCAAATATTGATTTAATCCATAGAGTAGTGGAATTCGCAAAAGTAAAAAAAAAGAATGCCTTATTCTACTCCTGTAGTTTATGTAAACATGCCGTAATGGTAGCTATGAGGTCTATCGAAAAGATGTTTCTTTACTTGTTTTTTGTGTCCTAGGAAACTATTATGAGTGTATTGCCTTAGATGTTAAAGACATTTTCTTTTTACAATTATCAGTTTGCGGGTTTGTTTACATATACATAAGAACAACCCGTCTATCCAACAATTCTTTTACATGAAAAGCTCAATTTCTTTGCCTCTATTGCAATCAGACAATAAGTTGTCATGCAATTTATTGATCACTATTCCATTAAATATGTAGAAATTATAACATGCTTGTTTATCATTTCAGAATTCTAATATATTTGCTAATAAACAAAAATATCGTTTGACATAATAACCATACACAAATTTCCAAATGTATTCTTTTCAAAATACTTACTCTTTTTAAAGCCAGATATTTCACAACCTTAATTAAAGCAGATCCAACAATATCATCAAACAGATGACAATGTGTGTTTTGTTTAAACAACCAGCAAATATTCTTTTTTCACCCATCAAGTATTTTGACATCTTCCTGTATAATTAGAAACAGTGCCGTGGTAATTAAATTAAATCCCTCTTTCTATGGTGCTGTGGAAAATAAAATGATTCACTCTTTGTATCGGTACATCACCATATGTTCACATCTCATTGTTTTTATAATGTCCGATATTTTTCTTAAAACAATAATTTTACTTTTATGTGGATGAACTTCTTAGCCCCATCATTTACATTTATTAATTTAACAAATCAAAACTATTTTAAAGATCGTCTTGCGAATTTCGAAGATCAACTGGCGAATTACATTTTAAAGGTTCCATATCATCAGCAGATGACAATACAAATGTGATATAAACAATTGTCTGAATTAATATTAAGCATAGGTTTACAACCAGAACGCATGCTTAATTAGAATAAATATTATAGAAAATAGCAACAAATGATATTGTATATTGTACAATATTGTTGGTATTAAGCAGCTGCATGAAGTCTACTATGAATAAATTGTCATCAGGAAATCATTTCATGTTGAGTGTGGTAGGGGTTTGTAAAATATTAAACCAATTTGAATGTAGATTTGTGAACGTAAATGACGTAAAGTCGTGTAATAAAAAGTCAAACTATCAATACCGTGTATAGCCTACCATGTGGGAAATGGCATGAATGTAGATTTGCTTAACCCTTTCCCTCATATAGACTCATTTTGACGCACTCAATAGGTACCACGTAAAGCCTGATCTGCAGAAAGCCACAGTTCAACCGTAACAAATTTAATTGTAAAATCCTCATTTCCAGACCACTGAGGAGCAGCGAACAGCATAAAACCTGATCAGCCTGCGAGTTACTCGCAGGCTGATCTGGTTTTATGCTGTTTGCATAGGTCTTTTCATGGTTTTCTCTATGAGGGAAAGGGTTAATTTCTTCGCGATAAGGATTTTATAATATGCACTCTCTGCGTCTGTTTCAAGTATCCGTCATACGTTTTCTTATTTGTCGTCGTCCCTGGTGAAGTTGACTTAACCCGCCCCAGAGCAAATGGTTTTTCATTTTTTTCCTGCGTTTTCTTTTGAGTCAATGAGCGATCTCTCTGTCAACAAGTGTAAAGTGATTTATATCTTTTGAAGTCGACCCTGGAGTGAGCGAAATCTCTTAAAATATAATCTGATCAAATTCTCAGGAAATAAGGCTCTATTGTGTGAACTATTTGAGTTTAAAATGCTGTTTTTGTGCAAAACTATTTATGCTGATACCTGTAGGGTTTTATCTCTGATTGATCTTCCTTAGCTATACAATTTAAAACATAATACGTTTCTATACACACTATAAGAAAACCTTTTGAATTTTATAAAATCACACATAATTATACCATTTTCATAATAATTTTGCTTATACGAGAATTCAAAAAAAACAACAGCAAAAACAGTTGAATGCCCACTTCAAAATACCAACCGATAACATTGATTACTTTCTATCCATTCCGATATACTTTAGGACCTTAGAAAAAACCCATTTTGTAGTTATTGACAGTGTTCGGATTATTTTCTAAGCTTCTAATCTAAGGAAACTATCATACCATTCATCCAGAATTTTAACAATCGTTAAAATTGTCCACTAGATATAATTCTATGATAAAATCAACACAATAAAATATTCTTTCAATAATTCGTTTAATTTTCTTAATTTACGTGCACATCCACCTTCTTTTAATGTTATCGGCTAGTCCAATTACTTAACGATATTTGGATCTGTAAAGCGGCATTTGTAAAGTTTAGAATAGGTATAACCCCTAAACCTAACCCTTTGTTTGTTTATTGGTACATACTTCTATGTCTATGGTTTTAAAGTATAGACATGTGTTATCACTCCTTGAATAAAGACATGTTTATTATAGTCTAGCTACTCCACTATTATGACCGAAGAAGCTTAGATTTATAAGCGGATGTCAAAATTGTTATCTATCTTCATTTATATAATCTTATAGCATGATATGACCACTGGTTTTCAGCTATATATTGATTATCTCTCTCTAGATGTCGTACCTATGAACAAATCTGCCAAATATGATTGCCTTGCCTTTTTTATTTGTGTACAAAACAATTAAATTTGTACTTTTTAATTTATTGGTCTTTTCGTGTATGTGATAAATGAATGATGAAAATGTCTTGCTTATGAATAACATAATGTAAATACGATCTTGCAATATACATCATCTGAATATTGAAAACATACAGTGTGAATAGGGTTAATTTCATCTGGAATAATCAAATATTTATTTTTAAGGATCTGGGCTCATGTTCTAGAAAATACTTAAAACAATATCAGGTTCAGATTGAGTACAATATTTAAATCCTAATGAAACCATTAGGCAGAGTTAGAGTCTGAGTATAATCATACTTTAATACCATTTTTAATATCGAGAACGCAGGGTCCAGTAGTATTAATTTATCTATTCTGCTTATAGTAATTATGACGATGACTCTGTATAACAGTGTGTAAATTTAACCAATTTACAGATAGAGAAACGGTTCGTTGATAGCGAGTTAAGCTTGAGAGAAGCGAGTTCTATCTACACGAACAGTTCCCACCAGAAATTGTTACCGAAGCTGAGGACGCTAAACACGAGTGTCGTGGAGCATGGATTAGGAGATGATTAGGAAAACGCCGAGGGTGGGCTTACAGTGTCAGCCTGGAACTGCAATGGCTTAATAACACAAAAGCAATCTGAAAACGATTTTGTTAACAATTTATTACAAAAATTTATCATACAGTCGGTACTCGTTATCTCCCTTTCCATGGGACCAAATATAATACTTTTCAGTAATTGCAGAAAGTTGAACAAGGCAAACAAATAGGGTTACAACAATAATATGAATTGAAAACATACGAATTGCATTCTTCAAAGCACACATGTACATACACATTATTCAAAGCACCTTCCAAAACAAAACACTACTGATAATTAATTTCATACTCACAGTCTATTATTTTAACAAATAATTCAAAGATCCTCTTGCTTCAGTTTCACATGTTCACTTTTTCGTGATATAAGGAAAAATATATAAAAATTCTACCTGAAATTGCTATATATATTTCTATTTTGAGAATATTAATTAGAATAGACATGTATATATATATTATGATTCTGTCAGATTCAAAAATATGCTTCACCTGATATATTTGTTCATCATTCACTTATTTCTTATTCATAAACGTAAAACGGTTTGATGATGATTAAAAGCAATTGTTTTACAATCGTATTTACAAGAATTAATATCGTTTATCACATATCTTCTATGGTCGTCTTCCCATGTGTCACGTGTAAGTAAAGTTCTGTTCGTGTATTTTACATGCATATTTTCTGTTTATGCTTTTGTCGATCATGATATTTGTGATCCTAAGCATGTATAATTGAAATAAAAGTTTAAAAGTTTAAAGTTTGTTTTGCGAACAGTTTCTCAAACTTATGTCCAACAGAGCACGAGGTGATAATTAAGTTCTAGAAACATTGAAAATAATGTCCTTGGCTCATTCAACGATGGAAAGTAAAGCAAATCTGACACATTTTGAGCAAAGATTGCCAAGCAAATTGGCTTGTATTTGGCCAAATGTACCAAGCTAGTGTCACCAGTAGACTGATAGGTGTGAAAAATACCGGTGAGCTAATTAACGTTGCATTGTCCTATAACTATAACCTAGAGCGACGGCCCAGATTTTCACTTTGATATAACAGGAATTTGAAAACGAGTGCCAACTGTATTTCTTTCAAAATAGTAAAGGTGGTGATATTGTCATAATAGTCAAATCTAGCATTAAAAGAGAATTTCAATTGTTAAAAAACACTATGATACTTTTATCTGGATTAATCTGGTCAGACAGATATTTTTTTTTTTGGGGGGTGGGGGGGGTGGGGGTGAAGGGTTAATGACTTGTAATACTATCAATAAGGATCTTCTTCAAAACGATATCTTCCATGTTTGGCGATTTTAATGCTAGGATATCGAACAGACCTGATTATAGAAGTTTAGAGTTTATTGCAAAATACAAAAAGGCATTAAACCCGAGTGTTCTGCCTTTATTCGTAGAGAGCGTAACCATATGTGTATAGTGAAACAATTGTGTGGTGACATGGGGCTACACAAATTGGTTTTAACAACAGTGGAACACATGTTGCAGACTTTTCAAACATGGTCGCAAATACAGGTCATGTGACTTATTTCTTACTAATTTGAAAAACAATAGTCTAGGGGAAATAACTCTGTTCCACATAAAGCTCCCAATAATAGGGGAAGTAACTTTAACAAAACTATATGAGCATTATATATCCAGCACACTCCCCGTCTAATATCTACATGATATCACATCTGAACATATCAACTTAAACAATATCAATAATAATACATGAATAAAATATTTACTGTTTCCTTTATATATAGTGTTATCATAGTCAGATTGAACTATCACTCTAACAAAAGAACAATCTCAGTGATGGGTCGCACATATTCTATAATATGACCCTGTCTTGCAACACGAACCACAACCTTGCGAACATGTCCATCACAACTCTCTATGGCCTTCACAACTACACCTACAGGCCAGTCATTGCGATGCCTCTCCTTGTCTCTCAACAACACAAGATCACCAACTTTAAGATCAAGTTTTTCTTCTTGCCACTTTCGTCTCCGCTGTAGAGATTGAAGATATGTTTGACGCCAACGTTTCCAAACCACGTCCGACAGAACCTGCACAAATTTCCATTGAGATTTGTAGATGTCACGAACATCACAATCTTGAGGGGGGTGTTCCAAATCACTGGTTTTTTGAGTCAGCAGCATAGCTGGTGAAATAATTACAGGTGAGTCCGGGTCAGTTGAAATCTCAGCAATTGGTCGCGAGTTGACAATTGCAGACACTTCTGCCATAAACGTGCTCAGCACCTCGTGGGTAAGAGTCTTTGGTGTTTCTAACAACATAGCATCAAGAATTTTTCTTGCTACACCGATCATGTGCTCCCAAGCCCCACCCATATGAGAGGCATGGGGAACATTGAATATCCACTTACAGCCTGAGGAATTTAAGAACTGGTTCACTGTTGTACTCTCAACGTTCACTGCTTCAATGTTCAAGTCCGAGGTGGCTCCCACAAAGTTTGTTCCCCTGTCCGATCGAAAAATCTTTACAGGACCACGAACTGCCATAAAGTGCTTGAGAGCGTTTATGAATGAAGAACTGCTGAGTTCTTCAACAAGCTCTATATGAATTGCTCTTGTATATAAACAAGTAAATAAGATTGCCCATCTCTTTGAGTTTGTATCACCACCTCTGGTTTTCTTGGTGACAATTTGCCATGGTCCAAAGGTGTCGACACCAACATGGGTAAAAGGTGGACTTGGAGTCAGTCGATCGGCAGGTAAGTCTGCCATTACCTGATTCATCAGCTTTCCGCGTAATTTTCGACAGATTACACACTTGTGAATTAAGTTCGACACCATGCATTTCGCTCCGATAATCCAGAAACCATTTGAGCGTATTGCCCCTTCTGTGAAATAGCGTCCTTGATGTTTTACGTATTCGTGGAAATGTCTAATGATAAGAACCGTAACATGGTGGCCTTTAGGTAAAATTATTGGGCTTGTCTCCTTTTCAGTCAAGACAGTCAAGTCAAGATTTCTCCTTATTCGCCCACCAACACGCATTAAACCATTCTTGTCCAAGTAGGGGTTCAAACTTGAGATAGGACTGCTCTTTGGAATGATCTTTCCCTGTAATAAGCAGCTTAACTCCTCTGAAAATGTCTCATATTGCACTTGTTTCAAGATCATTTCCTTTGATTTTTCAGAGTTTTCAATATTTTTATAGCCTGTGCAAACATGCCATCCATGGCATTCTGAATTTTCTTTACTAAATGAACTGGCTATATGCTTAAGCAAGGACACTGACTGAACAAGTATTTTCTATGTCGAAAAACGAGAAAACCGATCAGTACCTAGTACTTTTATCTCAGAAATTTCTGTTTTCAATGGTCTTATTTCACAGTCATCTGCTGGAAACATAAGGGCATGGGTATCTTGAGACTCTACCACTTTTTGAGTAATGCATGTCATCTCTGGTCCTTGAATCCATAGTTCTTGTTTGATTTTGCTATCTGTTAGAGACGAACGTGTACCAGCATCTGCAGGGTTCTTATGAGTGGGTACATAATTCCATTGGTGAGGTTGAGAGGATTTGTGAATGCGAGCAACACGGTTTGCAACATATGTATAAAACCTCCTTGTTCGGTTGCTGATATAGCCAAGCACTACGCGACTGTCCGAGAAAAATTTCACTGCAGATATATTTACATCAAGCTGATCATCTATAGTCTCCCACAGTTCAATCGCAAGCACAGCACTACATAGTTCTAATCTTGGAATAGTCGTCCCACCAGATGGGGCCAGTTTAGATTTTCCCATTATAAATCCAAATTTCACTTTATTCTGACTGTCAGTATACACAAGATAGGCCACAGAAGCAATAGCTTGGTCAGATGCATCACAGTAAATGTAAATGTCAACAGAATCACAGAGAGACACTGAAATTGTGGCTATCATACGGGGTACTGAATATTCATTTAACCATGACAAAGATTGCTTCCAGTTTTCCCATTCAACTTCCAATTCCGGGGAAAGTTTGTCATCCCAGTCTGTTCCCTTTGGAGATAGGCTTCTTAACAATATCTTTCCAGTTATGATCACTGGAGCTAAAAAACCTAAAGGGTCATAAATACCATTCAGCACTGATAAAATCCCTCTCCTAGTGAATGGTTTGTCACATACAGTCAGTTTGAAAACAAATTGATCTGTACCAGTATCCCAACCTAGTCCAAGGCAACCTTGCAAGGATAATGATTTAACAATTCCGTTGTTGCCTAAACATTGAATACCCTTCCCAAGATCCTCTGGAGAGAATGCTTCCAGCACTTCTTCATAGCTCGACGATATTTTATGCAAACGCAATCTGCCTTCTGACATGAGATCTTTCTGAGTGCGTTTAAGCACACTGATAGCTTGACCTTTATCTGGAGTGGAGGCAAGACCATCATCCACATAGAAATTCCTATTAATAAAATGTTGAATGTCTGAGTCACTAAATTCAACTGTCTTTCTTAATCCATATGTTGCTATTGCTGGTGAGGGGCTGTTTCCGAATACATGTACCCGCATGCGATACTCAACCAAGGGGTTACTGAAGTTATTATCCTTGTACCAAAAGAAGCGAAGGTAATCTCTGTGTCCCTGGTCCACCAGAAATTGGAAAAACATTTGTTCAATATAAACTGAGAAGGCTACACTATCCTTGCGAAATCTCAAAAGAATTCCTAGAAGGCTATTTGTCAGATCTGGTCCTGACAGCAACAGTTTATTAAGAGATATGCCTTCATACACTGCAGATGAGTCAAAAACTCCCCGAATACTGCCAGGTTTTTTTTGCATTATAAACCCCAAATAATGGTAATTACCAACATTCCTGACCACTTTGTAGTGAAGGAGCCTCTTCAGCAGAAGCACTGTTCAAAACTTTGGTCAAAAATGTGAAAAATGTTCTCTCTTAACAGGATCTTTTTGTAAAGATATATCTAAAGCCCTTGCACGATTCCAGGCTTGAGAGCGATTGTTCTTAACATGTGGTTTTGGAAAACGGAAAGGTAGAGGTGCAGACCAATGACCTGAGACATCCTTCTTAAACTTACTGTTCATTAATTCCAGAAATTCCTTATCTTCAACAGACATCCCTAATTTTTCATCATACGGTGTAGCCTCAAACACACTTTCTCCCAAATTATCTTTCGCAAATGTAGTTGCCTCATAGCTTTCTTTCACAGTAATATTGTTTGGACATGGATCAAAAATACTGTCACGGCAATGTTCAAGGATTTTAGTTTTGTTCACTCTCACACTTGTTGGTATGTGTTTTCGACCGAGGCACACTTCACCAATTATTACCCATCCTAAGCATAATCTCCGTGCAAATGGTGTATTCTTCTCACCAGTCACTTGCTGGAGAACATGGTGAGCCTCAGGTAAGTCTCGTCCAATCAGCAGGTGAATCTCAACACCAGAGTCTATGGGAGGTATCTCAGTAGCTATGTCTCTTAAATGAGGAAAGTTGAGTGCAACGTCCGGGGTGGGAATCTCTCTTCTATCATTGGGGATCTGATGACATTCACATATGGAAGGTATTTCTAATTTAGCATCACTATAAAGGGACTCTACAGTTATGCCATCTGCCCGCCGACCTGACATAGGAAATGTTCCTGCACATGAGGTGAGTCTATAGGGGACAGGTGCACTATGAACACCCAGTGAATCCAACAGTTCTGTGCTAGCTAACGAGCGATTGCTTTGGTCATCAAGAATAGCATATACATATCGACCTTGCTCTGGACTATCAGATGGATTCACCTTAACCATAACTATTTTCCCACACGATTTACCACTGAAACTGGTTCCACACAGAGTAGTACATTTTGATTGTAATGTTTCTACCTCAGTTGCCTCCCCGCCATCATTTTTCGGCAGCCTAGACTGATGCATGAGTGAGTGATGGTACTGATCTCCACAAGTCGAACACTTCACAATCACTGTGCATTTTCGTGCAATATGATCAGTAGATACCAAACACCTAAAACAGATCCCTTTCTCTTTCAAAAAGGCTTTCTTATCACTAAGTGATTTGGCTATGAAAACTTTACAGTCTGTCAATGCATGATTAGCCCTGTGTATGGGACAACGTATTGGTGAGAATTGGCTTCCATAGTTTGAAATATCAGTTTTACGACTGAAAACTGCCGGAGCATTATATATGGGTTTCTCCTGAGGTGATATGTTGTACTGAAATGCTGGGTCATTGCAGACTTTGCTCATATATCTTATGAAGTTAACGAAACAGGAAAATGGTGGGAATGAGACGGCGTGATCTTTCTTGTACTTAGCTGCATGTGAAACCCACTTTTGCTGTAGAGAATATGGCAGTTTATTTACAATTGGGTTAATGCCAGACGATGAGTCGAAATATGAAAGCAAAATAGCATATTTTGGATCTTCTTTAGCTGCCTCAATCTCACATAAAATGTCTGTTAAATCATAGAGTTTTGCATTGTCCTTGTTTGTCAAACGTGGAAATTTGTTTATCTTTGCAGTAAGTCCTGCTTCAACTATTTCAGGGGACCCGTACCTCTCATCTAACCTCTCCCAAAGTCGTTCGAAACCACGTTTAGGATTGTTTGCATTTGATGACCTAACGCTTATGGCAAATTTTGATGACTGTTGCCCTAACCATTTAAGAAGAAGGTCAAGTTCTTCAGCAGGAGAAACCTGTAGATCCTTCATTATACTGGAAAAACTTGCTTTCCATACTGCAAAAGTTTCAGGACAATCATTAAAGCGGGAAAGTCTAGACATATTTAAGTCTTTCTTCATAAGAAACTTAAGGAGATCTGAGTTTTCGCCTTGAGGTATGCTGTTCTGTGGTGTGAAAAAATCTGGAGGCAGATTCTTATTGGGGGAAACACAATAGTTTTCATGTGGAATGTTATTATTCAGAGAAACTCGCACTGCTTTTGAGTATTTGTCGCCTGATTACACACTGGTTCATATGAAGCACAATTTCTGATCATATTTGCTGTTGTATACATAACAGAGTTTGATGATGTATTTATTGGTACATGTGCAATTGCAGGTGATTCATGCAATTCAGCAAAATTCAACTGTTCAGTGGTCATATGTGTTTTGATAGTCTGTGGAGCACTTACAGGTATACCTGTTGCATTGCATGAAGGGATATATGGCAAAGCATTAGGAGAGAGATTGAATTTTTTCTGATCTGACTGACTTATCTCCGCATCATAAGATGGAATTGCATCATTGATTGTGTTTTGCTGTTCGGTAATAAATTTTGCAACTCTGAGATTTGGGTCTACCACTGGGTTTTGATTCAAAGAATCGAATTCATAGTCATAATCAAAAACTTTGGCGCCAGCTTCTGCCGCTGCAGCTTCTCTTTTCCCCACTAATACTTTCATGTCCGCTTCTAGTTCTGCTTTCTCTCTTTCAGCTTTTGCCTCTAATAACTTTTTCTCTTCTTCAATTGCTGCTTTTCTTTTCAGGATATCTGCCTCATGAATAACATACTCAGCTCTGGCTTTAGCAGCTTCTGCCCTTGACCTAGCTTTATCTGCCAGGCAACTTCTGTTTGATGAATGAGAACACTGCCTTGATTTAGTAACACTTGACCCTTTATCACTTTCTCCATACCGTGAAGCATATTTTATATCTATTTGTCCCAAGGTGGCATCTACCATTCTTTTTCTCATACGCATGGTATCCATATATGTTTCTAATGTCACTTTGCTTTCACCTGTGCCACTTCTTGACAAGAATTCCTTATATTGTTCTGATATGTGATTTAACTGAACATATGTGTCAACTATAGTCTTTTCTAGTGATATCACAGACTGTTTATCTAACACTTCAGATTGTTTCAAATCAAACTTCAACATACATTCGGACAATCTGGTCCAAAGGGCTTCAATCCTTGTGCAGTACTTCGCCTTTGAATCCTCAAATAGACTCTGACCTCTTTCAGTCAGGGTGCGATCTCGCCTTGTAGTTGCAGACATCTTCTCCAAGTCACCGCAGAACTCTGTATTCTGGGAAGACATCTTCAGGTCAGCGGGTTCCGGCTGATTTGGGTTGATCTTGTAGCTTGTCGACAATTGTTTCACTGTTCTGCCTTTATTCGCAGAGAGCGTAACCATATGTGTATGGTGAAACAATTGTGTGGTGACATGGGGCTACACAAATTGGTTTTAACAACAGTGGAAAACATGTTGCAGACTTTTCAAACATGGTCGCAAATACAGGTCATGTGACTTATTTCTTATTAATTTGAAAAACAATAGTCTAGGGGAAATAACTCTGTTCTACATAAAGCTCCCAAAAATAGGGGAAGTAACTTTAACAAAACTATATGAGCATTATATATCCAGCACACCGAGTATACAATATTTACGATAACATATTTAACTTCCGTCAATATAATAATTTACAAAGAAACACACTTACAATACATACCCTTAAACACATGTACATACATACATACATATCTTTGCTGTAATAAGACATACTGTTTTCCAATTTCAATCGGAATATCTTTTTTTTGTATTTTATGTTAGAATTATAGTATCATTGATTTGATCATTTGATTTGATTGTCTTGGTCCCGGTATTTGCACAGCTTTCTTTCCTCACGTGACTTTGTTTATTTCCGGTTAGCTTTTATCCACGTGTGGAGTAGAGAAACTAAGATTTATATGGACTTTACCGTGTCAATTATATCATAATACTTGGAGTAACTAGAGAATTCATTTAAATGGTATTCAGTTGGGTTATAAAAGAAGGTTTTCACATGAGGCAATTCAAGAAACATGTCAAAATTTACGAAGAATAGCATTGAATGATCACCACATCAACCAGAATTCAGATAAGTAGACTATTTCAGCAACTGTGAATAGAGCGTTTTCGGGTATTCTCGGATACCTAAAGCTTAGTGAAGTCATAAGATCAAGTGTTTTTAAAACATGGGATTATTATTAGTTCAACATTTTGCTGGTACCCGTCTTAATTGGGTTAATGTATTGATTTGTTGGTTTCCACATAATACATGATCATGACTGATTTACATGATTACTTTTATTTACCTTATTACACAATACACAAAGATAGACATAGTAGTATACATGGTAATAAATTACTTGATTTATGTAAAGTTAGGTCATTTCGAGTAGCCAATGGGAGACTAGGGTCTGATCATGGCGTGGAAGAGTTTACCTGGACGCAATGTATGTAACTACCTGTTAGTGAAAGAGGCGGATTTCTCATGCATATGTAATTTCCATCTGAACTCATTCAATATGTTTTAGTGACCACGCACCTATATTGTTTTCTATAAGTGGACTAGTTCAAGGAAGTAAGAATGGTGAGAGTTATGGACCACAGTTAATTTTACTATATGTTCTATATAAGCATATATACAAATGACAATTTCTGTAAGGGAAATTGACATCAAAACTTACCCTCATTAGAAGATCTATTCAAGAGAAATAATTCTGTACATTTTAAACATGGGGTCACCTGACTACTTTTTGACCTATTTAAGGCCAAATAACATACGTATGAATTTAGTGCACCGGTCGGCCATTTAACACCAATTTTCTCTAAAAATTCCCCTCTCAGCAATGCTCAACTTTTAAGGTTGTTGTGCAAAACGACCTCCAAATTGGGCATTTTATGACTATTTTAACTGTGACTCTATAGGATTACATCCTTTATTGCATGTCTTTCAGTCATGTCTTTCAGTCAAAACTCACCTTAATTCAGCATTAAATAGGGTAACTTTTTTCTGTGTAGGCACATCCGGATACAGGGTAACCAAGGGCAGGTAATTGTGGTCTTAGTCCCTATGTTAGGGAAGCCCTTCATTGGGATGATACAATTTCGATCAATTCCTTGGTGGTATTACAGGTCAATTGTCGTCTTTTAACAGTTTAATGTATAATGTTCATTAAACTAAATAGAATAATTGCTGAATTCATAGACAGTATTCATAATGTTGCTGATCCCTTTTTTAAGGAAAAAATCAAAGATTCAAAGATTCGGAATTCATATAAGAATACAGAGAAAGCACTTAACATATTTAATGCTTGCAAAACAGATTATAATAGAAAATAAATGTTACAAACTGTTATAGTAACAAATAATTAAGAGGAAGAAGAGAACATTTAAGTATAAAGGAGTTATTATTCCATTATATAAAAAAGGAGATACTAGTATAGTAGGTTATTATGGGGAATTACATTGATACAGTTTTTACAAGTGATAACAAACTGGAGCAATAAAAGCAGTATCATTTCGGATGCACAATTTGGTCTTAAGAAAGTTTAAACCAGAATTGATGCTACTTTATCTTGCACAATAGGATAGAAAATAAAGTTAATTAACAAGAAAAGATTATATTGTACATTTATTTAAAAAATAAGCTTTTAATTCAGTGAATCGTAACGGTCTTGGTTTAAATTATACAAAAATAACATTAACGGCAAAATGTTAAGAATGAGAAAGTCTATGAATAAATCAGTTAAAGCATGTATTAAGGTTAAATGGTCGTATTTAAAATGTATTGATATTACAAATTGGCTTGAGACAAGGGAATATCGTTTCCCCGATAATGTTTTCTCCTTTCATTGAAGACTTGGAGTTGTTTCTTTTAAACGATGTGAATAGTAGTTTATCAATTGCACATTTGTCTTTAATTATGTTGTTATTTGCAGATGATATGGTTTTAATAGGGTAAAGCATTCAGAATTAGCAACAAAGCTTAGATAAACTTAATGAGTATTGTAATTATTAGGGTTAAAAGTGAATACAAAAGTAATCGTTTTCAGGAGAAAAAGTTATCACTACAACTGTTCGATTCGTTTATTTGTTTAATATTAAACTATGGCAGTGTGTTATGTTTTATGTGGTTTTAATATATCTAAAGAGTTGGAAAGAATTAATTTAAAATTTTGTAAATTGATTTTCCAGTATTAATGCTGCAGTATATGATGACCTAACTCGATATTTACTATATATATATACGGTACGTTAATATTGTTAAATACTGGTTTAAGCTGATAAAACAGAATTATTAAAACAGTATATAACATGTTTGTAAATGACTAAAAAAGAGAGTCATAATGCTTAAAATAGTGAAAGCGGTTTTGCATGGTTATGGTTTCTCAACAATTTTCAAAAAACGTTTAATTGATACTATTATACAGTCCTGGCATGCTGATTTATTATATAATATGGTATTAAATTGTTTAAAGTGCTGAAGCATCTCTTTCAAATGGATATGTATATAAAAGTTTCAAATTTAAATTTTTTGAGAAAGAGCATTACAAGATTGAAAAATCCTGCACATTGTTTAAGATTAGAGACTACAAGATATTTGGGAGAGATATTGGCAAATTTGTAAAACAAGGGATATATAAGACGAATATAATTTTATTACAATTTGTAATATGTATTCAAATATAAGCAGACAATATATTCCTAAATATTATATAGAAAACCCAAATATGCATAAATGTATTGAATTTCTGAAGTCTGATGATATTGATATGTTTGTTATACTGAGAAACTACATATATAAGGCTAACGTTATACTAAAGATTTCTGAACATTGTATAAGAAACAATAAATAAGTTTAAAGTATTTAAATGCAATTTTCGCATGAGGATATTTTATTTTTTCATTAAATCAGGTTCTCCCTAACATAGATATGAAGAGGTCCTGTTAAATTTAAGACATCCTGAAAGAATTTTCTTTATGATAACATGCATGTATGTATGAGTTAAGATTTTGTACATGTTTGGAGATTATTAACATATCACGTGTAATGAAATAAGAAAATATATTTTTTAACTTCTTATGGGATGGAAAATCAGATCAAATAAAAGAAACATAATATACACTGACTATAAATAAACGTGTTGCAGTTGCAATTCAGAAAACAAAACAAACAAAAAACAAACAAACAAATAAACAAACACAAAAAACATGTCACATGATCTTAATTTTATTAAAATATTAAATGTATACATATGTAAGACTAAAAACAGTACTTGTTTAAGTTGGATAAAAATAGTTTACATCATTAAAATGTTAAGAATATTTTCATATCCAGTCAGTATTCGCCATTTAATGAGAAAACTTATCATAAAATGTTTTATTTCTAATAAATTGTCTTGTAGGGGAAGCTGTGTTATATCATAGGTAATACTTCTTACAATGCATCATTATTATTGATTCCAAGCTTGACTATAGGCTTTGTATATAATTAGGTTTGATGGTTTGTTTTCGTTTGTGTAGAGGGTAGAGACATTAGTCATTAAGTCATAAACTTTGTTTATATTCAACAACGTGCTTCTAAGGATCACGTGATCGACTCTCATGGCACGCAGTTATTAGAATTCAGTAAAACTACCTCGCTCGCTATCGGCAAATGGCGATTGCATATCGGCCTTGGTGTTGAAGAATACACATTTCATTCAGAGAGAGGCTCGAGTGTAGTTGACTACCTGTTATTACAACCAAATGACTTTGAGTATATTACCGAATTGATATTTTTGAGTCCACAGAATTCTCAGACCATTCTATAAAGGCGCGTGACACAAAAAGTAAAAATGATAACGACAAAAATATCCAAAAATAACATTTTCTTCCAATTAGATGATTCAAAAATTGAAGAATTTAAACAAAAACTACAAAAGAAACATTAATCAAAAACCTGACAGAAAACATTGACAATACAAGTAATGTAGACCAATTAAAAAAAATTATAGTCGTATTTCAACATTGTTAATTGGATATAATTGGTAATTAAAGAAATACTTGCAATGAGAGAAAGATACAGAAAAATAAGGAAAGTAAGAAACCATGGTTTAATGGTGAATGCTATATAGCCAGACATGAATTAAAAAATTAAAACGAAAATTAAAAAAACCAAAGAAAAAAAAATCTATCAAATTTAAGCAAATAAAATCCAAGAGAATTTTGCAAATAATAAATAGCCAGTAAAAACACAAAGCAAACAAACACAACATTTAATTATAACTGAATTATTTGATATTTTAAAGGATTGTATACAAATAACAATGAAAGCAATAGTTGTTTAGTGGAAAATAATGAAAATGAGGAAAATGACACATTTATTCTTCATGAAGATTTAGATGCTGAAATTACAATTAATGAGTTACACAAATACGTTAACCAACAGAAAAAAACAACAATAAATCAAGAGGTACAGATAAAATATGTGCAATTTACAAATACTCTTCAATGTTCTTGCTTAAAGTTTTCGAAAGATTACTTACAAAATGGCGAGTATCCTAAATGTTATGGCTAGGGAAAAATATGTCCTATATATAAAGGCGATGATATTGAAGATGCCAAGAACTATCGCAGGATAATGTTAATTAATGTTTTTATCACAAATATATTCGCAAATATTACTTAACAGATTAACTAAATGAACTGACAAACATAATAACATTATTGGCTTTCAGAGCCTATTACTATTGAATGGCCGTAATAAAAAAATAACAGAAATGCTCAGAAAAAAGCACGAGTTCGCACTCACCGAGCTGTCTTAATTATATATTTAGATGAATACAAATGATTATAAAAGTTCTCCTTTTTTTACCAAACACATTGAATTAATTTATGCTAGAGAGAAAACAAAAGAAAAACAGTAAAAAGTATACTGAACTTTAAACGTCGTGAGTCTATATTTATATAAAGCGGACAGATGGTGTCCATAAATAAGAAGTCGGGGAACTACCTACAAATTTATCCGGCCTACATAAGTTTTTCACCAGGGGTCTAAATACCTAATAATAAAGTAATGTGATAACTTTATGACTGAAATACAGTCGCAGTGATGTTTAATTCCGATACAACAACAGCAGCAACAACAACAATAAACTTATCAGAAGATAACATCATACAACAATGGTGCATAAAAAAGCATAACAAAATTATACAAAACAGTTGCATAAAATAGCATAACATAATAAGCGACACGTCATTTTCATCGACAGGCAAATGTACTAAGTATAATTATTCTTTTCACAAATTATACTTAGTTTCATTTAAAATGGATTAAAATAATCTTTAACATAATTACAAAATTCGTAGTTCAGTGTATGGTAAATGATAACATCGTATAAAATTATAAAAAGTGGTCAAATGACACAACAACCGTCCATCCCGAAACATGCTTTCCTTGATGTTTATCGTGAGATTTTAGGATTCTACTTAATAATAATTAAACCCCAAGTCACAAACCCTATCACTCTATTGACAAAATCTTTTTTTTTCAAGCAACTTACGATCAAATAACAACCAACTATTCAACTACACAAAAACAAAAAATAAACAAATGTAAAATATATGAACAGAAAAGAGGAAAATACGTAGGTAATAAAGGTTTATTTCCCTTTAAGACTCTTCGTGGACTTGAAGCAATTTAATTTCGTAAAGAGTGCTTAAACGGATGTGTACTTCTCTCTACTCCTCAGGACAATGGATTTAATATACGCTATATTATATCAATTGATTGTATCTCAAATGCATGATATATCCATAATTCCATAATGTTTACACAAGAGTATTATGATATTGAATTTTTAGACAGCAACAGTTCGATCAAAGAACATTTGAAAATGTCAGAGAAGTGATATACTTTGTAAACACATGATCGTATCCTAGATAAAAACAGAACAAAATAACACAGACACATTATTTCAAAGCAAAATGAGACGAATAACATGCATTAAAATAAAATTATTTTTCTACCACAAGGTGCAAAAGGTCTATCTCTCTATGATGTTCATATATCATATAGTCTATGAGTTATGAATCGGACAAAAATTAAAGATGAAATTAACAAATCACTCATGCTGATGCGCACATCAAACCCTTGTCTTATGAGGAACACTTCTGTTAAGTTTTATTGAAATCCACCCATTCCTTAAATATTAAATCTGGTGACCCCACCAAACAAATGATGAGTATATGTACAAGTTCGACGGGTTTCATTTTTCGTCTAGCTATATACACAAATAAATACATATAAGGGAACTTCATATTTTGATAAATCTATCAATTCATCATTGTCTCTGAAAAGAAGTTGCCTTTATAGCTTGTTCTTCTTTACCCTTCACCTCAAATATCCAGAATTTTACACAGCGTAACTATTCATATACGTGTGCAAAATGAAACCTAAATCTAAGTAAAATGAAAGCAGTAATTAAGGCAAATAAAATTTAATAGTTAAAATAATTTGAACAAATAAATCTCTCTCTCTCTCTCTCACTCTGGAATATGTGAATTGCATTTTAATTTTTTTATAAGATAATTAACAATACAAGTTTCCTTCAAAGAATATAAGACATCATACTTGTACTCTTCATAACACATATTTCATACATAATAAATTGTATGAAATACAGTTTAAAACATGCATAAGATTAAAAGTTTATTTTCAATCGCTTTATGAACTGAAACAATAAATAGCTGTTTTAAGCACAACATATTAAATAATTTAGTGACAACCCCAATCAAAACTTCAAAGTATAGTAATTCTTCATTCAACCTTTGCATTGTAAGGTATGTTTACATTTACATAATCTGTTTTTGAATTTTGCCGATGAAACATATTTTGATAGACTTCATATTTCCCCATATCTGTAGTTTTATAATGATATTGAATATTTCGAAAGATTTGTAGACTTGAACAAGTATGAGTATGTTATAAAGTATAAAAAAAACTAGTAAATATAAAACATATGTATGATTTTCATTATGTGATTCAACAATATTAAGAAAATCGTGTCTCGCATACAATGTGTTTTCATTAGCAACATTCACACGGTGCGCAAAATGTTTAAAGTAGTATTTATAAAGTTGAAAATTACACGCATCTTTGAAGCCTATCTATATTTTTTTGTTTCGTGACGTAATACAAGAGGTCCAAAACTGTATCATTCTTGTGGAAGTTCACCAGGTTAGGTTACCTTAAAGATATCGAAATATAATTTGTTTACATATTACATGTACATTTCTTCTCGTTCAATACCTCATACATTATCACTTAAATACGACAAAAAGAAACTATTTTTTCCCCTAATATTCATGAGAATTCTAACACCATGACAGATATAAAGTTTCACCAACTATGCAGAACATGTTAAAACATGAATCAATAAACACTCCGGAATGGCAGCTATTACAAAAATGAACATAATATTTTGAACATCATGTATACTGCTTAAATAGTTGAGAATAAAGTATTCAGGAATTTGAATATTTTCTCGCAGCAGAACAATATTCGTAATAGAAATTTTAAAGATTGTTTTAGATTGAAAAACGTGTTTCGTGAAATGCCAACTATCATGTTTATATTGTTCCCTTCAAGACAATGCTCTTGCAATTGTAACCATGTAGTTCATGCTTTGTAACTACTCTTTTTTTCAGAGCTAAAATTATGTTGGCGATTTTTTGTCATATATGTCATCGGACCAACAACATATCAGACTGATGAGTGTAATGGCGTTTCCAGAATTGTAAAAGCAGAAAGAAGCCAAGTAAAATTTTAAACTGCAAAATGAAATTCTGACTTACTTTAGTACTATAGATGTTAAAACAGGTTTTTATTTCTAAAGCTAAAAAGATATCTCGGAACTGGCGATTTCGTAGCATATCGAATCAGAAATATTTAAGGCTGGAGAGTCTACTTCGATATCAAAATTGTAAATACTAAAGCCGAGTAATGCCATATTTGACGAAAGCAGTTGCAACGTGAACGTATTACAGAAATATAAATACATAGAGTAACTTCGGGCGTAGTATTTAATTATTCTATTCTTATCTTAACTCTCAATCTCAAAGGTTCGATTTTCTTCCTTTATCATATTAAAACAAACTTTGTTACGACCCTTTCTGAATTGTAAATATCTCCATATTTTCAAGATTTTGACTTTCAAACACTGTGTCATATGTTTTTGAAACTAACAGTTCACTATCTAATCTGTCATTTCTTGGTTCGATGATTGATGTTTTTTTTTTTTGCTTAAGTCTTTTTGATATACGAGACTTAATACTAGCATCAAATGTATTATCATCTTCGCTCTCATCTATTTCACGTTGCAAATATCTTCGCGACCCCCGTTTTTCTCCTGATTCTACCTTTAAACACCTAGGAAGATACCATTCAATTAGGAGAATAACGGACAGCTTTTGTAGCAAACAATGAGCATTAAATTCATATTCATTGTTAAAGGAAGTGACATTGTTAGACAGTGTTAGACATTATGGCGATCAGTGCATTCAGGAGCAATATTGTGGTGAAAACAACAAAGAGTACAAAAACAAAAATTGCTGCTAAAGGTTTTCGCGCTGAAAAAATGGAACCTATATCACCGATACCAAGCATGACTTGAAACATAGTCATGAGAGATTTTCCATAATGTTCAAACGAATTTTCGTCGGTATCGGCACCTTGCATGACCATAAACATCGCCATTGAGAAGCCTACAAGAAGTATGGTCATGATAATCATAAACCTCATTAGATCGGGTACGACTTTTTGAATAAAAACGGTAAAATAGCTAAAGAATGTAAATACTTGCAGAAAGAATAGGAAAAGGTAACATCCAATTATAATCGCAAATGGAAGTAGAATGTTTTCGTAATATGTGACCGTAGCCAGCCCAAGAGCAAAATCCAGCAGAAGACAAAGACCAAATGTAGGAAATAGCAGTGTAAATTGTGAGTTAGAATAGGCATGGCTTAAACGTTTATAGAAGACACTTTGATCTGATGCGGTTGAATAAATTTTCCTACATACATTCTGTATCTCTGTAAAAATCATATATATTGTAAGTATTGTGTACAGCGAACCGTTAAGCAGCTGTATGACTGCACAAAATCCAATTAAGCCCTCAGAAAATAACGGCTTTAGGGAAAACTCAGTGGTGTCTTTATCCTGTATTTGGCGGAAGTTTCCACCGACCATGATAAATATCATTGAAACGAAATGGAAAATTCCCCATATATAAAATGGAATTTGGTATTTGTCCCATTTATGGTTGATGACTATTCTCACCGGTGAGAGGCCGACAAATTTACAAGCAGATGACGGAGATTTCGAAATTCCAATGAATCCCAGAACGGATTTGTGACAATCTTCGTCTGCAGACATTTTGTTTTCCGATTTGTCGACCACTATGTTGGGGTCTTTGTTTTCTTCCTTCGATATCGGAACGGTTTCTATTTCTGTAACATCATACTCACTTAGATCTTTGAGTCCGTCATTTGTATTTACATGCCGATACACCTGACAAAGATACAAAAGAAAAAAACATAACATTTTGAAGATTATAAATATGCAAAGATTGGATCAAAATTCCGAAATACAGAGAATTTGATTTATTGCACATAAATGCTTGACATTAAAGCTTATAAATAAGTTTATAATTTAAGCGGTATAAACACAGCTCAGGTTGCTGACGGGGTAACACACGGGGGCTTCACATCGAAAAATTCCCACGAATCACAGCGTTTCGCTCCAATAATTATGGACTTGCGTTTTCCTCGAATAATTTTTCTCCTTGGTAGTGCCACAAAGTGTCACAAAGCACCGCGACTCTTTTTGAGGAATTGTGGTATTTTTATTCTGTTAAATGCCATTCGTTAAATATCTAGTCTGTTTCATATACAATTAGAATATTTATTCAGGGATTATCCAAGGTCGATATTTTGACCTTTTCTTTATATTTTGCTTGCATGTTATTGAAATTGACATAATGAGAGAAATGTCTCATTTTAAAAATACAAACCAGTCATACATTCGTCTTATATTAGATTTTTTCTCATATTAGTTCAACAGGAATATGCATGTAAGAATGCCACAGTTTCACATTGACAGTAAGTTGGTATTATACATTTATATGAAATTACATTGTGATCTTAAAGCAGGACTGTGCTAGAGTTTACTGTTTTCTCGACAGTATGTACAGTCCAGTCACGATAGAACGAAGTGGCACCGAATCACGCAAATATTTCGTTCCTTCGCAACTTTCGTTTCATCGCATCTTAACTGCAATGATTGCAGGTACCATTTTCTTTGTACACATGTATGTTTATGATGTATGATAGTCAACATATGCCGTATAAAGTCGTCTCCGTATTGTTTTCGAATACATGCACGTACATGAATACTAAACGTCCAAATTTCATTAAATTTTAATGGCGTTATTTGTCAATGTAAGTTTGCCCGTATATGTACATGTATTAAAATTTATATGTTGTTCTGCAATTTACTGAACTTTTTATAATACACTATGCTAGTAAAGCAATAAATGTATATTTTATTTTTATTTCAACATGTAAATAAGTAAGGACAAGCAAACATAAATAACAAAAATAGCGCGACTGAACGCCCTTGAAACACCTTGCCTAGACCCTTGTTTGTTTGTTTGTTGGATTTAACGTCCCACCGACAGTATTTCAGACATTTGGAGACGATGTCTACTTGAGACAGATATAGTGCTTCCACACTGCAGTATCACGCCATAGACTTGTAGCATGATACCACACCCAGTCACATTATCCTTACACCGGGACAACCAGTCTGCAACTACCCTTATATGCCGAACGCCAAGCAAGGGAGCTAAATACAGTACCATTTTTAAGACTTTGGTATGTCGCGGCCGGGGATCGAACCCACGACCTCCAGCTCCCGAGGAGGACGCTCTAACCACACGGCCATCGGGGACGGTTGGCTAAAATCTTACCTATGACGTACAATGGCATGGCATGTTAGATCAGAGGAGAACATTCAATCTTTCCTTGGACCATTTGCCCCATTGCACTCAAACCTCTTGAACACAAGCGTTTTATCAGGCAATATTTTCATAAGTATTACCCAAATGTACCTCTATATTTTCATGATGTACATGAATTTGAGAGAAATAAAATGTTTTTGACTTGCTTTGACTTGAATGATATGACAAAACAGAGCAGCTGGCGACCAGTACTTATACTGTTGATTAAGTTTTGACATTTTACCACTCAAAAAACACCTGCTACAAACTAACTTGCTTGTAAGCTTCGTGTCAGTTTGTTATAAACAGTGTCATGGATGGCGTGTTGATTGATTAATTACTTCCAATAATGGCCGACACGCGCAAGCGACGATGTCACTCGAGTAGGTGTCAAAACTGACCGACACTTCGTTCGAGCGCGTCATTAATCAGCTGTTAATTGGCAATTCGGGCCTAATAGATTGTTCGTTTCAGCGCATTTTTCGTTCCATCCGTTTTTCGTTCAATAGCATATTTTTTTACATTGAATTTAGAACAAATTCGGCCGGCTATTTAAGTACTAGAAATAACATGAAGAAAGGGATGATTCAGCAATATTCAGGGTATGTGCATCGATGAGTAGGTCACTGGGAATGTTTGGTTCATTTGACATGTAAGCTTTTTAATCAATCATATGTGATCAACTTGAATTATATTGATATGATGATGATGATTTCCCCCATCAAAAGCGAAAGGGATTCCGTCCATCCTCCCGTAACATTAAAGGAGTATTCAGTAGTAGCAATTGCGCATTTTTTTTCCTGCATGTCCTTTTCGTTTGTGTCAGATATTTTCGCAAATTTAAAATAAACTATCAGAGTAATCAGAAAGATTAAAAAAGTCTCTTTATCAATACATCTAAACTGTTTTAACAACATTTAGATTAAAAAACAAAGAAACTCTGGATGTTTTATTTTGACTTAACGTTCTAAGATTTTGAAAGACATCTGTTTATTTACTGGTATTTCTCCAAATTGGTTTTAAATTTGCATGAACGCGTGTTTCTCTAAAATACGCAATGGGAACATTTTGGCGCAAAGGACGGAAAAGAAAGGGAAATACATAATGGAAATTATTTCACCCAAAACTCCCTATTAAATGCAATCATTTCATTTTAAATCATCATTTGTCTTAATTTGTGTAAACATTCACCATTAACCTTATTTATTATATTGTGTTTAATATAGTTTCAATGCGCATCTATATGCATATGTACGACGCAATGGAGTTTTATGTATTAAGCTTAAAGCTTTTATTTCGGAAAGGGTAAATTCGATAATGAAATATTAATTCTGCAACGCGTATCACTCTTTTTGTGATATTCATAAAAAAGTATATTTACGAAAGGAGAATTAATTTAATACTCGAATCAAGCTTATCTTATACGGTTTGAGCCCAACTGCCCGTGTAATGATAGGAACGAAGTGAGGTTTGATGGGTGGGGGGGTAGCACGAAATAGGACACTTAAATGTGTCGATTTTTCCCATGTGAACGCACTTTAGGGTTCAACATCGAATGCATCATTGTTACTGATTATCGACCGTCATCCCTCCCCCTCCTGCTCATTTAAATCATTTACTTGTAATCATTATAAGACATGTACAGCACAACACCCTCATCGTTATCCGTTTCAGACTGCGAAGTCATCAAGTGAAATTAGTTTAAGTTGTAAGAACTTTCCCAAATGAGTTTTAAAAATACATAAACCTCCAATATTTTAATAATTTTATAAGCAAAATTTAAGCAATATATTTAACTACAATAGAACAAATAAAACAAGCTATATTTGTCTCGTTAGGTTGCTTTATCATCAAGCGTAATTAGCTATAAATATGATATGGCGACCATGAGTACATTATAATCTGAATAGGTAACACCTTTCAGAATATGGTATAAAACGGGTTTTGATGTACATATACACTAATATAGACGTACTTTGGTCGAGGAATTTACTATAGTAATATCTACCCTCTCGGCCAAGGAGGCCCCGTTAACCCTTTTCAGTTTGGGTAGTTCTTTTCTTTAGCAGCGCGCGGTAAATTCAAACTTGAATTTTACCGAACCTTTATGCAATTAATTCGAAATTACGTGAATACTAGAACTCCCATTTTTTTCATATAGTGAACTATGTTTTAGTGATGTTGTTACCGCCTTGATCGCTGTCAGAATTGCGGGGGTTAGTGAATTAACATGCATATTTTCGGTGAAGAAAATTTTTTTTTATTTGTATCAACGGCTGTGTTTGAAATATTCGCCTTTCGCACAAATTTAATGTGTTTTCAGGCCAAATAAGCGAACAGTTTGTGGCGAATGATAGTTTCTGTTATTCTAATGACTCTATGCTACGGAAGCGTATTAGTGCCACATTGACATTTATTATTTTTTTAATTTCGACACTTTAATATGTAAAAATTACAGATTAATCTGTAAAATTTAATTTACAGTTTAAACTCTTTTGTCTGTAATATGTACAGTTTAAACTGTAAATTTTGCACATTAATCTGTTTAAGTAATGGCTGTGTCTATCGGCACGACGGTCGTGTGGATAAGCAGGCTGATCGGCATGACCGTCGTGCCGAAAAAGTTGTTATCGATTGGACAGAAAAAATAAAAATAGCACAACTAGAGTTTTCTTTCTTTCTTTCTTTCTTTCTTTCTGGATGTGATAAAAGACAGTTTGCTCAGTTCTGGCAGTGTGTTGTATTATGACAAGGGAATCCTCAAAATACCTTTTTTTGCGGTTATCTTAAGTGGATACCGGTGCATACAATGTATACCTACAATATATAACTACAGCATATACCTACAATATTTAAATACAGCATAAGCCTATAACATATACCTTCAAAATACACCTACAGTATATACCTACACCATATACCGATACCTACAACATATGCCAGTGCATACAACATATATGTACAATATATACCGACACATCAAATATATTTATAAACAAATACATAAAACATAACATACAATTTTAGATTTAACTGTAAATTTTACAGAAAAGAATGTGAATATTACAAATTAAAGTGTGAAAATTAAAAAGATAATAAGTGTTAATGTGGCACTAATACGCTTCCGTACTATGCGGGTGTGATTTGGGTGCAGACTACTTTTACAAGAGATAATGCTCATTTAATAATGCGCTATCGTCAAAAGGAAGTTTCATGAATGAAATTTATATGAATGAAACAAATTTTAATAACTTACTTTCAAGCAGTAAATATATTAGTAGAATCACACCTGATCATAAAAATAATCAAAAAAGGGAGCAACCCACCGTTATTATTGTAAATTAAAACCATGCTATATGTTTGAAAAACACTTTATGAATCAATTACTTGTATTAACTGATGTAAAAAAAGTTTCAAAATAAGCAAGTCTTCTGTCATTATTTAAAAGAAATTCGACACATTTAATGGGACTCTAATAAATTTCCCCTAAATTCGTAGGCCAGGGGTTTTAAAACTTGGATTTCGAACCTTGCAAGCAACCTGATTCATTAAAGCTCAGAAATAAGGTTTTGGAAGATGTTTTGTAACCTTAAAATATTCAAATTTTTAGATACATAACGTAAACTTGAAAAAAATAATGATACCGCAGTTTTGCAGCATAATGTAGCGAGTGTAGAAAACATAAACACTATACACATGGCCGTATCGGACATGTCTAATTGACGGACACAGGCCCATTCAGCGGTCCCAGTATGATATAGCGCTTGAAATGGTTGACATTGTAGCATATGTTATAAAGCCTTGAAAATATATATTTAATTTTATACATATCATCAATACACAAAAGCCATACTCCTACGTCATGCCAACTATCAGGAAGGTTTTTAATTCCAGGACCTATACCTAAATCCCGTACCAAATGAATACTCATCTGTGCTAATTTGATTCGTTAGAATCGTCCTTGTTCTTGCTGATGATGATTTTTACATTGACATTAACACTGCCTTAGTAGCTTTCTATCTGGAAATGACATGCATCTTGCAGACCCCAACTCTTCCAAGGATTATATAAGAAAGGAATTAATATATCTTATTTGATCTACAGATTAATTAATTTATGGCATCTCAAATCAGCATCATAAACAATGTCAACTATAATTAAAGTATTAATTCTGTACTTTTCTGTTCTATATTTCTAATTAATTTGATAATGAGTTTTTCATCAGCCATATTCTTGATAATTTAATGATTAAATAGATAAAATGTTAAAAAAAAAAAAACATTAATGGAAATTAGGCCTAAGACACTCTTGATTTACATGGACTTTTTAGAACATATTTTAGAAAAAAAACGGCCTACAGCTGAGGATATTTGTCAAAATGACATGTATCCTTGCCTAGTGGAAATATTAATTATTGTCGTTTGTACATGCACATGTTATTAAAATATTCTGAAATGGCTTTGCTTTATTTAAGTCGTGCTTTGAAAACATGCGCGGCGTCTTTGATGCTTTGCATCAAAATTAATCGTGTTTTTTATGTCTTACATATATGCCTGATGGTAATAATTGATTGATATTTCTTTTTTTACGTACATTGTTTCTACAGCTTTTCATTTCTTACAGCTTTATTTCCACTCGTATTTTTCTGCGTGGATAAAAAATGGCATCTTTTACAAATGATTTTTCAGTCAAGCATATTCATAAAAAATATCTAAAACAAAAATCAGAATTGAAAACTGAAAGTTACTGAATTTATTAAAATTTGTTTCTGTCAGAAAAACAATGTGAATAAAAGGCATACCCTGTGGTTCAATAAATGGGCGAATATCTCGAATTCCCCTTTTTCCGAAGCTAACTGCAAAGGGGTTACCCAGTCCTTATTCTTTTGTAACAGTAATTCTTCAGCGTCAGAATCTTTTTTCCTCAGAACGTGCTTTAACATGTGTAGTTTTTCATCGTCCCTACTGGGATACTTTATGAGGGAATGGATAACATTATCGTTGTCTTTGTTACTGTCAGTAATTCTTAGTTCCTTCAAGGAAGAGAGGTAATTAAACGTTTCTTTGTTTCCAGACAGAGCAGCGACACCTAGTATTGTACCAGCACTCATTCTTGTTCCTCTGAACTTCGTCCCTTTAGCCACTTTTTCCATGAAAAGAAAGCTTTTCGCACTCGCCATTTTTCTGATGTTTCTCATTTTCAATCGCTTTTAACATTTTGCAAGTAATACTTTCTTCAAAGTTGGTTACTTTTTTATCCTGCAGGATTGCCAAGTGAAGGGCCGTTTGTCCTTCATAGCCACTATCTTTCCGAGACTGAAGTATAAGATATGGACACATATTAATCATACGCACGACAATTTTATCTCTGGCTTTATCTGCTTTCGAGTTTTCCGTCAATGGCAGAGACATTGCTTTTATAAGAATAAATGTTTTTTCTTTCTCCCCCTTTTTATTTTCTTTTCTGATGTTATCGTTTATTTTCTTTTCAACTTCTTGAATGTTATTGAATAGGTTTTCTGCTTGTGTTCGATTATCATAATAATTCGGCTTTATAATTAAACGCTTAAAATATTTTGTAAAGTCGTCCGGAATTGAGAAATATACATCAGTTGTTTTTTCAGTCAATTTTTCTAGATGATATTCCAAATTCTCATATAATTTGATTGCTTCTTCCATGATTGAATGTTTTTAGGTTCCCGTTTGAGGGAAAACATGAAATATAGAACTAAGAAGTCGAATATGTAGATATGTTTATTTTGCTATTCAGCATGTTTATAAGATTCGATATCAACCACACAGACTGATGATCCGTCACTACATAAGCAAATATATTGATGAAATTTTACTAAGTATTACATACACTGCAACACGAACAGCACATCCAATCAAGTATTCACGTGGATATATGTGACTTCAGTTTTTTTCCCTAGAAGTTGAAACAAAACAAAACAAATAAAAGATCTACAAAAGTTAAACATCCATATGTTCAATTCATATTATTCGTGCAGCGAGCTGCGTGGATTGAAGGTTTTTCCTCGAGGACTAGACAATTTAAACTTGGGAGATCCTTTTCACTGGTCTAATCTTGCGAAACGCGGCTTTGTGAAATTTCGTTTATAAAGGATATTATCTGTTCAAGCTTGCATTACTCGACTCTTGAATATTGATCCTTTAGATGAGAAACACCTGGATTTTTGTTTAAAGTTGCATGCACTAAATACAACACTGTGCAGGTACTAGTGATTATGAAACAGTTATGTTGACAATTGTTATTTAAGAAATATGCGGTCTTTGTTTTTAAAAAAAACAAAACCTTTTTTTAGAAGGGTATTTGATAAAAAATACTAAGGAAGGTATGTGTGACACTAAGTATTGTGCACATTCTAAGTAAATGACCAATGACTCCGCTTTAACGACAGCGGAGTTAAAACCCCTAGTGCACATGTTAACATTCCAATATATCTTCAATAAAGTTTCCAGACTCCAAACACGATGACAGCTTCATTGACTGCGGTTAAGTTTAAATTTAGATTAAGACTGCTTACTTGTTTGCAATTTGTTCGTTTTCAAGATACCCATTACTTCCAAAGGGAATAAATCAGAGTCCCTAGACGTTTTTAAACAGACTGCTGTGTAGTTTACCAATGTATTTTTGGTTACTCTATCATGTTGAGATTTTGTTACATAATCTCTTTGTTACATATTATCTTTCTTACCATGTATTGTTTAGTGTTGAAACAGTTTAAATTCGAATGGCTGAATATGGCTGACAAATTCTAGCAGACAGTTGAGAGTAATTTTTATTTTCTCTTCATACCGCTTCTCCCGCATTATACAAGACGGGCCTAACCCTAACCCTAGGTTGCCGGTCATGTCTTTAACGTAAACTTCAAACTCTCCCTAAACAACTTCTTTACAGTCACATATATCACCTCTCTACTTTCTTAGTTTAATGGTTATCTCAGAGATATCTCCGAGAGCATATTTGTGAAAGCCTAGTACCAGTCCTTACCTTGTTATACTCTGGTTTTACTCTTTGGAGGAATGCTACCTACCATCAAAGGTATCCGGTACGTTGCTTTGACTGAAAAACTGTCGCGTCTGAAAAAAAATCAACAACCTTATATATAAAAAGAAGGTAGGTAACTTCTTCCGTAACTCCTTGGAAAAATACAATTTAACACTGATATTGCGGCTGTAGTTTTCCTTTAGTTTTACACTGGAGAGATTGGCGAGATTCCGTCGGTCAGATCTCTTCCGACCAAACGCGTTTTCGACTTAGCGAACTGTTGTAGCGCGATTCCTTTGGCAAGGGGATGGTTTTTTACCTGAAAGTCTTTATTCATCCCTTCCACGCAAAAAGTGCTATTCTTTGAAAATTCACTGATTTTCAAAGGAGTAACGGCAAATGAAACGACATGATGTATGTTTTCAATGGGAGAAATTATCTTCTTTTTTATTATATATAAGGTCATTGCTTTTTTAATGGGCAGCAACATACCGGGTACCTTTGCCTACCATTAGGCTTCAAAATCATTTTCACAGTTACTAACAACCCTAATTGCCTCCGTCATAACATATATGTTGACTATTATTCAAATCGTTCAACAGTTCGCTAGCCTTGACTTGATTTGATTTTAGACTTTCGTGCACAATGTCATAAACAGAAGTTCTTGGTACACTTTACTGTTTAGATCGATGCATATAGATATCCCCTTGTCTTTGACTTTAAGGCAATGGTTACCCTTTCCGGAGACACGATCTAGCCTCACCAATGTGGCTTGGCAAGGTGATAATTCTTTGCAAAATTACCATTTTTCCATCTGATAAAACTGATAGATCACGGGGATTATTTTCACATGAATGCACATTTGAGGGGGCCGGCCGCGCATATGTCTATAGCGCTTGTTCAGCGTATAAACAATCCCAATATGTCTACAGCGCTTGTTCAGCGTATAAACAATCCCATATGATTACAGCGCTTGTTCAGCGTATAAACAATCCCATATGATTACAGCGCTTGTTCAGCGTATAAACAATCCCATATGATTACAGCGCTTGTTCAGCGTATAAACAATAACATATGTCTACGGCGCTTGTTCAGCGTATAAACAATAACATATGTCTACAGCGCTTGTTCAGCGTATAAACAATCCCATATGTCTACAGCGCTTGTTCAACGTATAAACAATCCAATATGTCTACAGCGCTTGTTCAGCGTATAAACAATCCCATATGTCTACAGCGCCTGTTCAGCGTATAATCAATCCCAATATGTCTACAGCGCTTGTTCAGCGTATAAACAATCCAATATGTCTACAGCGCTTGTTCAGCGTATAAACAATCCCATATGTCTACAGCGCTTGTTCAGCGTATAAACAATCCCAATATGTCTACAGCGCTTGTTCAGCGTATAAACAATCCCAATATGTCTACAGCGCTTGTTCAGCGTATAAACAATCCCATATAACATTGGATATTGAACACAAGCAAAGTCATACACATACACAGACACAACATAATGCTGTTTCAAAAATACTCAAACATGTTTGCCTACTCTGTAGATTATAAATAAAACTACGAAAGTCCATTGAGCTCATTTTCGATGGTAAAACAAAATCGCGAATTAACGCGTTAGTTTCGCGTTATAACGCCCGGAGGGCCTCATTTTACAAGGGATCAACTTTATCTTAGCAATTATGGTAGGCAGCCACAAGGTGACCGTTTGTGTCAAATGAAATTTAATTCCGATTATTGGTTTCACAGAAGAAGAATTTTGAGATTTTTTATCCTACGCAAGACAACATAAGGTTTTTACAAATCTTCACGAGATTATCCAAAATCTTGAATTTTCTCTTGTTGAGTCAATCGATTCATTTCCTGATGCAGGATTTAAGAAGAATGCGAAGATTAACGATGATTGTTCTACTGGATATGCGACAACTATCGTGTTGTTGCTTGTTGGAGGCGCGAGAATTTAAGTGGCCTGAACAGGAGACAGTATATACCAGTACAATTTTAACGAGTAATGTGTAACATAATTGTGGATCAAATTTTCTATCTGGTCACAGCTTACGTAGAAAAGACCACAATGCCACCGTGAGCGGCTCTTTTTACATATTGTCTATGGTTTATTATGCTATATACAATAAAAAAATTTAATTTATTTTTGCAAAACAAAAAGACTAAATTAATTATATTTCTTGACTCATTCTGTGCAATAGCAATACTGTTCGAGCTTAGTATGCTTAAAGCAATATGCCTGATGTCCATACTTGTCTATTCTAGCTGGAACACCTACAAGCTTTATGTTTTGTGATTTCTCTGTCACATCAAAAGTCACTTCAAATAAACCTTTGCCTGGATTTGTCATAAACACAATTGTATATCTACTGCCTTGTTTTTTGTTGGGAAATAGAAGTGCGTTTGTATTTTTAGGATTTGAAGATATGCGTCTTGCGTCTGTAACCTTGGTCAGGACTAGCTTCGCACACTTCGATCTATGCTTTAGTAGTCGCCTGTTTATGTCTGCGGTTGCGTTAACTGCCAGCTGCACGACAATTGGATCAGAAGTATTGACAACTGGGAGAGTATTGATATACTTTCCATAAACAATGTCTTCTAAAGTTTTGTGCAAGTCGTAGGCTGAGACAAGTTCTTCGATGTTGTGCAACAGGTTGTCGTGTAGCCACGGGAACTTGGCCTTGAGAGAATTGGGTATTACCATAGACAGGAATGGCAGGTTATTTTCCATCCGACCGATGTATGTGGAACTGATCCCTCCGGCACGGTAACCGTGATCGCCTGCAACCACAAGGACCGCTCTGTCTAGAAAATTACCGGTATGCAATAATTTTATCAAGTTTAACAACGGTATATCGCCATTGTTTGCTAGTGATGCAAAGTCGTGGCCAACATTAGTCCAAAGAAATGCAAATTTACGGATATTGGAATACTTCCTCACAAATGCATAAAATACAGAGTCTGGATATCAAGTATTCTTTCGTGTCCTTGACAAATATCAGAGATAGGTTGGGAGACATTACGTATCTTCTGGTCGTGTTTTCTCAAAGCAATAAAGAAAGGCCGAAAATAATACTCAAATGGGCGTTTGTTGAACCCCCGACGTAAATACTGAAACATTCCGGAAGTATCGCGATCTTCAATAAATAATGTGGCAAAAGGTTTCATCTTTGGGTCTTGCCATATTAATGGTACACCAGCTTCATCAATTGGAGTCTTTGATAGATTGGGATACAGATCAGAGTTTACGCCTGCTAAAACCGCAACCATGTTTGGATATGTATTTGATCTGACTTTCATAAATTTCTTAAATACATAGGCACCTAAATCCTTCACTAAATAATCATAAGTTAGCGGCATATTTCTTAAAAAATGTGACCTTGAGAAAGAGTCTAAACCAAGATATATGATACTTAGATTTGTCTCGGTTTCTGGTTCTTTATTAACACCTTGGTCTCCTGATTCATTAAAAGCAACGTTTGCTTCAATTGAGTCATGTATAATGTTATTCTCTTTATATATGCACGTCGCAGGAAAGAATCGACATTTTATGAAGACAGGGGGGTGAAATTTTATACCGGTTTTAGACACTTGTGCATTGTCTTTTCCCCAGCATTTGATGGGATAATAAAAACAATTAAGATCATCTGCTGTAATTTCTGCAGTTTTGTTCAAAGTGAAAACTCCGTCATCATTCATGAATAGGACAGGTTGATCACCTTTGCAACTTTCCGGGGGATCAATTTTTAAATACTTCCCAAGAGAAGCATCCCATGGATCTAGAACAGGGACTTCGCAAGTCCGTATCGTTCTTTTCTCCATGGACCATTTTGGTGAAGATTTGAAGTACACGAAGAAAGTTGGGATCAGTAGTGTGATGAAGATTGGCAAAGAGCACTGAAGCCTTCGGTAGGAAATTCCGCCACAACCCAACATGCTGTTCTGCATAGGAATGACTGAAATCTGAAAATGAAATATGATGAAATAATTATGAAACTTGTTGTTGTTGTTGTTAAAAAAAAAAGCTAAAAACGGTCCTTTTAATGGGTAGTGTACAACGATTTGTTGATGTAAAATTCAAATTCTTCTCAAAGTCATATTAAGTGATACATACTTAATCTTTATGCATCAAAACATTGTTCTGGACAGAAAATGATCTATTTTGACAAGTTTTGTATGTGTTTGTGCAAGGAACCATTACATACAAGAGTGCAGCTAAAGCAAACCCCATGCCTGATGAGCTTCCTTAAGCTCTTGGAGACGGGTCTACTTGAGGAAAGGTGGCAATTTAATGAGGTATCTCAGAATTACAACATGTACGTGGTAAACTTAGAACAAGTTGCTTGTGGACCACAAAACCAGGTTTAGTGAGGTTACAATGTATTGATAGGTCTTATAATATTTCATTTATATACAAACACAATAAAGCGCCAATGTATAAAGCGTAGCACGAAAAAAAAACTATACCTATAGGTTATATATACTCTGCCTACAGTAACACACAAACAGTATGTGTGAGTATAGTTTCAATCCTGGAAATAGGTGAATGAGAATGAAACCAGAAGGGGGAACCGACCCCGTATACACAGGGTAGAGAGATAAGGTCACATTCCTGGTTGGCCGGGGCAGCACGCATATGAAAAAAAGAAAAGAAAATATTCCCACTGTCTAGACCACGTTGAGTTTGCACAATACAAAGAAGCAAACAATACGAGCTGGCCATTTTTGGGAAGCGATTCTGGGGGCTGCAAGCCATTTTTGGGAAGCGATTCTTAGAACCACAGACCAGTTCGCTGAACCCTTTAGCCTAATTCATTGCCGCGGTGCGGATGGTCAGTATAAATACGAAGGCGAAAAGACTTCAGTACAGAACAACTGAAGAATATTTTCGTCTTCTAGGTAAGCTTTATTAATTTATTTATTGCCGCACTTTCTAAATTAACTTTTGGTTTTAGTGTATTTAGTGTATTTATGTTAGCTTATATTTAACTGACTGGTTATATTGCGATTATTTATAGGGATATTTAAGGTTATTTAAAAGATTATTATTAGGGAAATATTGTTATTAATTTTATTTTGTATGCGAATATTTTATTAATAATGTCACTTAATTTCTATTTAAATATTTTTTAGAAAAACATATATTTATATGCAATTTAGATTTTTTTTTTTAAATATATCATAAAAGAAAAAATGATTATTTTCGTCTTCTAGTTTTTAGATGAATCCCTAAAATCAATAGCGGTCCGAGGAGTTCTCTAATTCCCCAGGACTACCTCGCGACAGTATATACAAAAATCACAACTTCAATTCAGACATTCTCCCCTTCGCTTCTATCGGAGAAATACATAGAATACTTCTATCACAAGTATTTCACAAACCTTAGAGCTATATTAATACTGGAGATTGTTGCAAGTAGTCCCTTTAAGGAATTATGCAAAAACAGCTGCTAACACTCCATTTAAGAACATGCCAAGAACTGTCCTTTTGAGGATTTAAACCTCTCCATTCCTTTTCAAGCTAACATCATAAGGAGAAATGCAGAAAAGAAAAGCAAGAGAAAAACTGACGAAGCCCGTGGCAGTGACTGCTGGCTGAGAATTTAGCGTGGATGAGTCTTGCTTTCAGCTATTGTGCAGACCAAAATAAAAAAAAAATGGGAGTTTGCCCCCTTTTCAAAGATTCATAATCAAGCTGCGACAGAAAAGTTTACGATTTATTGCAGAAAGGCAATACAACAAAAGCGCCATGAGTTTACTTTCCCTAGACAA
>CM037779.1:26591466-26617976 GCA_021229015.1 Solen grandis | reverse complement strand
GTTCCTTTTCGGTCCACTCAATATGTAAAAGGATAACTAATACAATTGGCATACATTTTTTAGTGTTTAACAATAAACATGTGTCATATAGCAAAAATGAATTAAACTGAGTCCAAAGCAAACAATGAACAAACCACAATTTTTTTTTTTCGAGTCTAATTTTAAAATTTCACTTTTTACGCTTTTTAGCTGGTGGGTTAAACCCGCACTGATTTTGATGGGTGAGCCTCAGGACCACAAGGTTTTTTTTTTCTTTTTTTTTTTTTTGGTTTTACGGTAGGTTTCCCCCAACTCAAGAAGCCTCTAGAAACCCAAACATCACAGCCGCGTGGCCTGCCCAAACACGCCCAAATTTTCTGCATTTCACTGTCCTCTGTGCGTTTACGTAGGTACAGTACATTCATCCCTTTCTTAGGACGGGGATGCAAAGTGGCCTTCTTGCAGCTGTAGCACACTGCGGGTTTTTTGCAATTAGAAACAAAAGTTCCGGTTCATGTAAACTAACACTGAAAAAAAAAGACAAAGGGCAAACAACTCTCTAAGGAGAATAAATACCAAACAACTTTTTTTAAAAAAATTTATTTTTAATAAAAAAAAATATACAATAAAATATTAAAAAAGAATTAAAGAAACGCACTTTATCTGTTGGTAAAATAAACTGCACTGATTTCTGTTTCACTCTAAGCCCCCATATTAACTACAAAATGGCTTACTGAAACAACGCACCAATGTGCAACACCACAAAATGTTCCTAAATGCCCAGTACACACAACTAATCACGTCTTTTTCGATGAACACTGGACCGATTTCCGTCGTCGCTGCCCCCTTCGAAAATTGATCTATTTATCCACCGTAGACACCCGTCGCCATATCACCATATGTAATTCTCCCGCCTTGCGACGTATCACCAAGGGGGCCCTACGACTGTGACCGCCCCAATTTCATAACTAAATACGATTTGCCCCCGTAAAAACACCCTTTCGTACATAGAAAAGCATACGAATTCCCCCGTCCTTTGCACGTCCCCTCTACAAAACGGGTCCCTATCGATGTAACCTTTCCCCTTTCAAGGGACAATGCCCCAACTAAATACGGCTACAAAAAAATAAAAAACTCTAATTTTTCTTTTAACACCAAATATAAAATGCAAATACTGTATACTTTATAATACTACTTTTATACCAAAATAACAACTCTGGGGGTTTCATACGGCATTTTAACCCTACAAAAATATTATGGTTTTCATAATGCATTAAAAGCAGAAAAGCCCTTGTTATAGCAATTATATACCAAACAGTATTTCCCTACATCCCACATTTCAATTAATCGGGGCAAAAAAAACAAAAAAGTCCTCGTTACAATTTATACCAGATAGATACTCCATAAAAATTTTCCCCATTTTTAATTACAAAAAAAAAAAACTGTTGGGCAAATGCTTCCAGTACTTCAGGGAAATCAAAAATTAAGGACTACCTATAAACTAAAAAATTATTCTCAAAATTACATCAAAAACATAAAAACAGAAAATAAAAACTTAGATTCCTCGGGTTTTAAACCAACTTAGAAAAATACCGAAAATTAAAAACAATTGTACACTTCTTTCCCTGAAAGAAACAATACAATAACTACAAAATAAAAATTAAAATAAAAACTAAAGCTTCAATTTACCTGAAAAATGAAATAAAAAAAAATTTTTTTACTCCTCAAACTCCGATGAAATTTGGGGTCAGAATATTCTAACTGGACGGGAAACTTCCCTTAGCTCCCTCGATACACACTGAGCTCCTACAAACAACTTATAAAAAAAAACCTTTCATTTTTTAAAACTTTTAAAAAACAAATTAACGTGATTCGTGCAATAAATTGTAAATGGGTGAATCCGTACATCCCGAAAAACACGACAACACCAAAGGCATACGATAAAAAGACCCAATAAAAAGAAACTATCGGATTAAACTTCTAAGCCTAAACGTCTCTCTTAATCCCCTTTAAAACTTAGCAAAACATAGATATAACCATTTCAAACCCAACAATCTCTTTCGAAAAAAAGGGTAATAAAAGAACCTAGATAAACCTTATAAACCAAAAAACGGTTAACACATTTCCCTCGGGCCTCGACAAATAAAACGTACTCTAAACACGCATAATCAGGCCACTAAAAATTAATTTTGACAAACAACCCTTGCGTTTGGGGGTTTTGAAGCTTTCTTCGTACAGCCGATGATAATGCCCCTTTTCCTGACAGCGGTAGCATGTCACTTGTCTTTCTTTTCTAGTCTGAAAACGTCACATATTTGTAGTTGTCTTTCACCGGACCAAAGGTTGCAATTCTTTCTGAAAGAGCATCTGAATCAGTTTAAAAAAGGATGAAGTGGACGGTCACATCGCTTTTTATAGCCTTTAAGGGGGACGGAGTTTAGAGGTAAAAAAAAAAACTTTGCTCACTTATTTTAAATAACAACATGTTGATAGTAAAGAAAGCAGCGATATGAGCCACCGCAAAAAAGCCCAAGAGTGAAAACGGGAAAAATTATCCAAACAGCCACGGTCAAAAGAGAACTTAAAAAAGTTTAAAACGAATTTTCCACGGTACGATGTTACTTTAGAAAATATAAAAAAACCGTTTTGAATTTACACTAAATTTTTCAATGACATTGTCAAACATTAACAGAGAAGCCGGGTCAATGACAACGATCAAATTCGTTTTCCCCTGAATCTTTTGATCTAGCATTTGGGTTTTCCCCACTTTCCCGTTTGGGAACGCAGCACACATTTCGGAGATACGCTGTTAAAACAAATAGAGAAAGATCACAGAGCAACCACAATTTTGAGTTTCAGGGCATCTCCATTTAGAAAGACCATGTCATTATTCCTGAGGGTGGAAAATAAAAAAAAATTTTTGGATCGCACATGAGCATTGGGACATGACCAAATCAAACGAAGAAGCAATGCTCACGACAGTATGGATTGACACGATCAATTGTGGTAGGGTAGTAAACTCAATAAAACGGACGAACAGCCTGGAGGAAGCGAGGGAAATTTTTGATAACCCAACTGCAAAATTCCCTAAAAGCCAAGAACCAAAGACATTGTTAACAGTGTGGTAAAACCATTTGGTAAAGAAAATACAAGAAGTTTCAAGCCCACCTTTATCCGACATTGATCAAAGTGGGGGCCACAATTTGAGAAAATGGACGTTTTTGTTCAATCACCCCCCTCTGACAAAAAAAAGCAAAGTGTTCACATTTATCATCAGATAGACATAATGAAACATTACACCGACACGGGTTTCCTGGGTTGCAGCTACTTCTTGAACACTAACTACGGTTTAAAACAACAGAGAAGCCCTTGTGCAAGACATTTGTGTTTAAATACCCTCAAACTATCCCCAAAAAAAGGATTCTTTCCAGTGCATGTGGAGAACATTTCCATCAGAAATGTTTTGTCACACATAGTTTGGGATAACATATACCAAATTTTTTGTGTTGCTCAGTTTTCTTGGGGACTTTTTCAACCATGAAAAAGCCCGTGTCAGAAAGCAAAAACTGTGGATGAGCAAAAAGAAAAAATATTTCGTGGTAAACCACTTGTCAAATTTTGGCATGACGTTTCAGCCCAGTCCAAAGGACCACAGTGATTGCTCAAAACCACAAATACGAGCACAGTTTATTTTGAGGCACTTACTGACACATATACATAAACCAAGTTGATCAGAAAAAAAATTTTCTAATGATGAAAACCCACAAGGAGATTCTGACTCATTGAGTTTTCTAAAACAGCCTTTGTCCGATTTCCCCCGACACTTTTGGTTTGACTGAATGGAAAAAAGATGGTTTCCATTTTTAGCCAACACGGATAAATTTCCAAACTACAATGGAATTTTAATCCCCGTACATTTTTACAGACCCAAACACATGAACCTACAAAAGGAAGAATTTCAGAAATGTACAAAAACAAAAGTGGCAAAAAAGGGTGGTTTAATTTTTCAGAGAAATGGAAAAGATTTCAAATCAATGGACTCTTGAACGAGGTTTGGAAGTTTAGAAAGAACGGGGCCATGCCCAAATAGATCCTTTCCGGGAAAGCGACCACTCTAATAAAAGTGCAACAAAGCTTGGCGAAAAATTTTCAAGCCTCCAAAGCCCTTTGGGCGTAACTCATAGGGTACCCAAAACAAAACTCGATACCAAAGGACGTTGGAAAAAAAAACAACTCTTCCATGAAAATAAGCACATTTGCCATGCATTAAAGGGAGGTGAAGTACAAAATGGACCCTTTACTTGACGGATTCCAAAAGAACGAACACCGATGCGTTTCCCAGGGGGTCTGGACACACGGATTCCCAAAAAAATTTCCCCAAAAGGAGAAATGGAACGTTACACATTTAAAACTAGGGGAGCAGTTATAAATGCCAAACCCTTTCGGTTGAAAGACTGGGCAAAAGGTAACAACACATTTTTGTAATGTGGGAATGTGCTTTGTCAAAAGCAAGATTTAACCAAATCAAGATACTTTGAACCGTTTTTTTTCCCTTTCCCAAAGAACCATTATACCCGGATGCTTTGGGTTTGGACAACCCAAATGCCGTTCAATTTACCATGAATGGATACAACCCCCAAAGGAAAAAATAAAGTATTCTACTTTTTCCCTGTATCCATTCGTGAAAAAGTACAAACTACCCCGTGGACCCCCCAAACATCTAAGTCAAGAATATGATATTAAAAAACATAGGAAAAAGTAAAAGGGGACTCATCAAATGTCGTTATTGCCACCACAAACCTGGGGCTCCCAGCCCTACCTTTTCACGTAACAAGAAAATGATCTTTACACGTGCCGTACCTGAGAGGAAGGGGTTTGAAAAAGTAATCACTTTCTGAAAAACGCATGTTACAGGTACCGCCCCTTGTGGAAATAGCTTAAGCTTTTGAGGTGGGATACCAATTGGTAAAACGCCTTCCACATCTGGCACGGGGACACGGATAAAATGTGTAAAACAGTATTTTGACAAAAACTTGAAATTGAAACAAGAAGCAGTGGTTCCCAAATTTGGTAAAAACAAAAGATAAAACCCCAAATTACTTCGATAGAGGAACGGCTCGAAAACGTGAACAAGAAAAAAAGAAAAAGAGGGTTTCCAAAACCATGTTGAACGACCTACAGTACAACTTTCCCAAAATTGAAGATACCCAGGTGGGAAATAAAACAGAGAAGTACCAAAGGCGCTTGTCAAATTCGTGGCATAAGGGCCAAAAAAAAAGGGGAAAGAATATATGGGAAAAAAAAGGAATCGAATCGAAACAAAGTAAAAGGCATACTTTGGCTTACAATGCTAGCGAAAGTAAATTTTAAGACTAGGGTCGACTGGTACAAGATCGCGAACATTAAAAAAACCGTCACCAAAAAACCCAAAACAAAAACATAGAAACGCAAAGTACCATGAGACAACGTTCCGCCGGTTTTTACAAAACCGTGGTCGGGCAAAAATAAGACAGTGCGTAGGGTTACCACCGTCAAACCCATTGGTTTGGATCCGTGCAATCCTGAACGGGGGGGAAAACATAGGGAATTCACGATGACACCTACCAAGAAATGCAACAATACAACAGATCTATTGAAGCTAATAAGAAACCGCGCATTTTGCAACGAATATTTTTTACCGGGGCACAGCGCATTGCAAAAAATATTTCACCAACAAAGGGAGGATCCCCCCTTTTTTAAACCAAGTTCAAATATCTTTAAGATTAAGAGAGGGGGATTTCCAAGTAGTAATTAAATTTGGGTCACTCAAGGGATTTTCGTCTTTTACAACTGCATCAACCGATCTCTGACGTGGGTACATATAATTGAACAAAAACATTGACCAGTGGAGAAACGAACTTTTGAGAGCGTATGTATCTCAGATTTACGATTAACTCCCGGGAACGACACCCCAAAGGGGATAAAAGGGCCCTTTTTACTGACCCAGAACCATCACTTTCACAATTTTAAAACTTTTTTGGTAAACAGTGCGTCGCAAAATTCAAACAAAAAGGGGCCAAATCCATGAACAGTTCTTTCAAACCCCCAAATTCTCAATTTAAAAGGTTTTGAGTTGGGAGTGAATCTTCTAAAAAACCCTTTCAAAATAAGTTTTTACGCAGAGTCTTGCAAGACGAATAAAACCCAAAAAAATGGAAAATATTTCACTACAGGAAAAAACTAACCCAATTCGGAATCCAGGGCGTAGAGCTTGCTTTTGGCGGGCGTGTACTTGAATTCAATCAAACAGGCGAAAGACCCGGCTTGGATTCCTAAAAATTTAAAGTTGGTTCCAAAATCCATTTTTTATAAAGTAAAACGTAAAGAAAACATTCTCGTCCCTTCCAGCAGGTTCAGGTAACAACATAACAGACAGGAAAAAGGGGTACCTAACAACAAAATCCTTTTTGACACAAATTTGATCACTTTAAAACGAATCTGTCAAATTTTTTGTGAACCGTGTCTCAACATCCAATCGTAAATTTGTTTCGCTGAAAATACTTCTAGGGAAAATTCTTCCAAACCCCCAAATTTTTAAAAATTTTCGAAAACCCTGAAATCTTTACTAACCCTCATCAGGGGTAGTTCGATACATTGTACCCAAAAAACCACAATTTTTTTTTTTAGAAACCAGGGTAAATTTAAAGGCATAAAAGGGCAATCCCTTTGCATTCCTGCAGGCATCTATCGTCACCACAAAAATCTCACTGACGCAATGGGCAAGGCTATTGAACAAGCCACAAAAACATTTTAAACAAAAAACCTCACATTTTTGACTTTACATTTCCTCAAGTTTACCGGGAAAATTTAACAAAGATCGGGATGGAACTTCCCCCAACCCCCTTACAAACCGGAGGGGAGGGAAGACGAGGTTTCTACAGAACACAACAAACAAGTACGGTTGGGCCCCTTCACGAAGATGAACCATCTGTTTTGTTATACCGACTGCAGAACACACTTTGATAGGGTGCGAAGCACCCATTTTACGCGTTTACCCTGTGCCATTTCCCCACGTCAAGGGGAAAACATCAAAAAAAGAAAAATCTCATCACGGGAAACCCTTTTAAAATTTTTTATTTTAAAACATGATGCAACCGGCCTTGTGGTGTACAAAACTGATCTTAATGGCACATGTCCACCAAACCCTGACACAATGCAAGATGCACAGTGGCAGAACAATCCTGTGCAGCACTGACAATCATTTCCCCTTGAATTTTGATTCCTGCCATTTTAGAAAAGTGGACTGATACTTTGATATCAAAGCACGTACCTAAAGTCCCAAAAATAGTCAAACCGATGCACTAACTGGCGGCGAAGGAAAACACACGTAAAAAAATTTTTTTCCACACTTGTTTGCATATTGAAGGACATTATAACCAATAAAAGTAAAATAGCTACGGGGCCACATTAGAAATTTTCTGCTATTCTATGGGCAGTAAATCAAAACACTCTACGCTACGGAAATGTCCTACACGGCGGGGGCAATGCAAAGCAACAGTTGCGGAAAAAAATGAAGATTTAAGAAAAGAAGAAAACCCTATCCCCAAGTCGTTTTCTGGAAAAGTGCGGACCTGCATTTTGACCTGTTTTTTTTCAAACAAAATGCCTCCCAAATGGTGTGTACCCCCCCCCCCCCCCCCCGGGGCCCCCCCCCCAAAAAAATTTTTAAATTCAAGCGGGTTTAAAACACTTTTTGCCTTTACCCCAAGGGGAAAAAACTTAAACCAGCCATCATCAAAAGGCAAAGAAAATCCCAAATTTTTCCAACTGGGTGAAAATTTCACCATTCCTGAGGCCAGCGTCAAAGATCGAAGATCATTTATTTCAAGACATTGCCCAAACGTATCATTTTGGGCAGGTAAAGAAAACAACATGAACGGCAAGTGGTAACCAACCCATTTGATTTTCAAAATTTCAACTTTTCTAAGTTTGAAGCAGTGTAAACGGAAAGACGACACACGACTTTCCGTTTCCACCCAACTTTTCCCCAAAAGGGGAAAATTTGGGAAAACATCATGTCCCCGCACAAGCCACGGATCCCGGTTTTTAATCCCCTCCATGGGGGCAATGGGCATTACTGCAGGGGTACACACTTTTGGACATTTATTAAAAGCCAATCAAGATCAAAGAGGGACAGTTTCATCCTATAAAAACGGAGAACTTGCGAACGACATCTTTCGTGCACCTCTTGCGACCCCATCAAAAGTGCGTGTTTGCCGAATACGACAGTCAAGAGATTAACGGGTTTAGAAATCTCTCTCTTATTAACCATGAGCAGATCCGAAACAGCTGGCCAAAAAATTGACAAGAAATCTACAAAATTGAAAGCATACAAATTGAAAGAGTTTGAACCATCATTGGGGCATGAACTGCAACAAACCTCTTTGAAAACGTGAAAGAAAAAATGTTTTGGTTGCATTGTTACATCCCAGTCGACCTAACATCCCTTTTATTTTTTTACGAGAAAAAGTGAGTGGGTCGAATGTTTCGAACAGTGCATTAAAAAAAAATGGACTGTATCAAAATGGGAAAAAGGGACGCGAGCTCAAACATGGATCTCACTTCGAGAAACTGATGCACAAAGGGGCAATTTTAAAAACATGTAATTACGAACAAATCAAAACCATTGGAAGCTTTTGGGGGGCAATGGGCGGAACGAATTAAACAAAATTGGGAAAATGGAAACGATTTTTGGGCAGTAAATTTTGGTCATTCACCAATTCTACTCCCTTTAATGCCGTGTATGTGCAAAGAAACAACTACCACAAGCAGACCAAGAATGTAAAACTTACTAGGAATACCCCCCAATTCGACTCAAACCGGTAACATTGGTGGCTTGTTTTTTCGCCGATAAATCGACTTACTACTTTGATTTTAAGGGCAAAAACCCTCCACGTGACATTCAACGTTTCATGGAAAACATGGGGCCCAAACATGGAACCATGAACTTCAAGGAACAAAACTTTTTGGGGGTGGCCAAAGTTGTTTGCTTTTCATTTTCTTGTTTGGGAGTGATTTAACACGGGGCTTGAGCTAAAATTTCCGGGGCGAGGATCCCCAACCCACTTCAATTTGAACGACCAATGGGGATTTGGTTTTGCCAAACGAACAGCAACTGTACAAAAGTCAAAAAAAAGTGTGTAATCAGCACCAACATACAGCACAGCAAAAATCCACCAAAGTTTTTTGTTGTTGATATTTTTTGCATTTTCAAAATTTTTGTTTTAATTTTTTTTTTTTGCAATGTCAAGAGTTTTAAAAACCTATAACGATTTTATTTCTTTTTTGTTTTTTTTTTTATCTTACACATCAACAATTTTGAATATTTCCCCCCGAAATAATTGAGGCTCTGAAAAGGGGCCCTTTTTGGTTTTTTGGGAAACCGTTGACTCGGAGTCACACTACTAACTCTAAATAAATCAGGGCAAACCATATGCCATAAAACTGAAGCACTGTAGCCCATTTACAAAGTACAGGGGACCAGAATAACTGGTAGGGTGCCCACAAAACGGACCTTCGAAGCCGTGCTTTCACTTGCGCATACAAGTCCTGACACGACAATGGTTTATGTGAAAATATCCTTCCCCCTCTTCTAAACACACACCACCTTTCAACCAGAGTTTTGTTCGGGCATTTTGATTTCACCCTTTTTCTTAAAAAAACACTTATATAGTTTTTTTAAAAAATAGGCCCCCAAAAGGTCAACCACCCCATGTCAAGGGGCCAAAAGGGAATCCCCGACTCATTTTAAGGGTTTAAAATTTGCGTCCCATTTTTTAATGGGGAAATTACGTTCCTTTTTTGTGGCCCAAACTCGATAGAAAGTAGGAAATCCGCCTCAAGACTAAAAAAAAAAACACACTGCACGTAAACATAAACACCCCCCCCCAAACCCAACAAGGAAAGCTACTTAACTTCTATCTCGTTTTTAAAAACGCATACAGGCTGCTTTTTGTAGAGCACGACAGCTGCAACCAACACAGTGCGTACCTCCGACTCCAGGACCAACCCAGCAACCAACCAACATTAACCTCAGCTTCCACCACACCACAGCAACCATACAGCAACAAAACCAATGCAACACCACCGACAGCGCAGCCAGTACATAAAGTTTACAAAACTAACGGGGAACTCAAAGAAATGAACAACAAACCCATCAAATTGCAACGAGAAAGGGAAAAAGCGGGATGCCGAAACAAATTTTAAAACAGACAACGGTGGGCCTAACACTTTCATTCCAAAAAAGCGGGAAACATCCCCAAATCCGCTTATTTGGGTCCCCTTCTAAAATGGGCTTGGGCCATTGTAAAGAAAACAAAATAGCAAAAAGAAAGAATAGAAAAAACAAAACAACGGCCATTTTGGGTCAACCCCCGAGTCTCGAAAGGTCATTCTTTACATTTGGGTTTAAACCAAAAAAAATTTTAAAAAGAAATGAATTCCCCATTCAATTTCCCGCTGTGCAAAGGATAATCTCTTCAACTAACATGGACAACGCTGCAACTGACAAGGGCAAAATACAGACCGATACCAACGACGCTTAAAATATCAATAACACTCAGGAGTGCAGCCAAATTGAGTGATGTCCAAAATGTCTGATTATACAGATAATCTTGAAATCACTGAAACACATTTCACACATAAAACATGTTGAATATCTGCTGAAGAAACTCATAAACATCATGAATAACCACTACACGGGTTAAAAAAAAGGGGCCTTATCAGGGCCAACCCCCAAAAGTCTTCCAAGAGAAATACCCCAAGCACCTTTTTTTCTTTTTAAATTCCCCTCAAAATTAAATTTTTTCATTAAAATATGATCCAATGTTTTATAAAAGATACAAAATCAAAAAAAAGTTTACAAAAGTTATAAAAATGTTACAAAAATAGTCATCACAAATACCATGCGGCTTAAAAATTTTTAATTTAACAGCAATTCTGATTGGTATGTCAATACAAAGTAGGTCAATCCACCTAAGGTCAAGGTTAAACTTTACGTTATTGTCATTGAATGAAAATAACGTTTCTGATTGATGTACGCTAACACTCGATAGAAAGTAGGTCAATCCGCCTCAAGCTATAAAAGCGCACCGCATCAAGCATCCCGTCATATTTTCGCTGCACAAGCATGGAAGAAATTCAGCATCTGATTGCATGTATTCAGCGTCTTGATCAAGATCGCGAAATGTTTGTCAACGAATTGATGGGTTGATCGGACAACAACGCATTGAGTGGAGACAACAGCAAGTCCATATTGCACAATACCAACTGCAATTGGAACAAATGGTACAATGTAGTACAGGTTATAAAGACATTGCTCCGTTATACTTATTACATAGATTTGTATGTTTGGTGGAATTTGGTCTGTTTTACTTACGGACAGAAAATCTTTGACAATAAACCGATAGTCAAGGTCAAATAGACCACGCGTAATGTTTATTTTGTCGGCTCGCTACGCTCGGGGGATCTATCCTAAACTTTTACCTCCTGTGCCTATGTATATTTGTTGTACGTGAAAATCGTGCTTAATTGCTATTCGGACCATTACGTAAAACCTAGCCATATTTTGACCGATATTGTTTATAAATATTGACCTGGCACTCATTATCTTTCGTGTGTGGCCGTATACGTACTCGAAAGAAATCGTATGATGTCGTTAAAATGTTTGACCTATAATAGTGCGGTTTTGATACCAGTAAAGAGAAGATAAACTGAGCTAGAGGTAAGGCACATGCTGTGCAAAGCCAAGTCATCTTGGTTCGGTCTCATGGTTGCCACTTTTTTTTTTAATTTTATCAAAGTTATTCTCATCGTTTACCACAAATCCAATTAAATTTGATAAATATATTGCTTGTGTGTGTGTGTGGTGTGTGTGTGTGTGTGTGTGTGTGTGTGATGTCTACTTTTTTAAATGCAAACTCAAAAATAAAATGATAAAAGTTTCAACGACAAAAGATTAATATGCTTGAAACGATCTTTTTTCACTACTTCCCAAAACGCGCACACTTCTTTCCGCTACTGCCGGACAAATATAACCTCACATTTAAGTGTAAGTACAAAAACGACTGAATATTTTTACGTGCATCCTGATTTCCAAAGAAAGGAAAAAAGAAAAACGAATAGTGGAATTCTAACTAGGGTCTCGAATACACAATCAAAACACGTTACCAACGCTCTAACTATTTGACTACTGATCAACTGTGGTATACGGTCTGTATGACCCAATTGTGTTTGTTATTACGGAGTTAGTCTATTATGTAGATGTAAGTTCTCAGTTTTGATTCCAATTAACGGGCGTTATTCGAATGGGGGTTTTATTGACTAACTTTTATTACATATGAGGTCATTGAAAATTAGCAGCAACCACCAGCGGATTCGGCGCGCGCCCCCTCTGAAATTCCCCGACCATTCATAAATGTAGACACACAACCCTCAAAACTCAAAATAATATGCTATTTCACAGCAATAAATTAAAATAAATCGCTGAGAAGTTCCCCGGGATGTCAAATCCAACCGGAACTACATCCCTCTCACGGCTCAGGCAAAGCAACAAGCCCCTTGCATTGTCGCTGCCAACATTTTTTTAATATAGCCCCCCCCCCTGAACTTCTCGATCTCGCTCTGGCAACGTAGTGCAAGCTGGTGACGTCACAGTCTCTATTTATAAAACGAGTTAACTGTATGCTAGTACCAACTAAAATAGACAGGAGTCCAGATGTCTCTTACTTTCACTTTCTATGAAAAAAGTAGAAAGAGAAGTAGTTTGGCAAAACAATGCGCGGATCAAACTAAGGACTTCCAACTGTTGTAATTGTTACTCAAATACGAAGATATTCCAACTCTACCGCAAGAAAATCGTATGGGAAGCCGTGGTTTGGACCAATAAGAGAAAAAAATGTTTAAGTTGATGATCACGGTGCATAACAATTCGGCAAAATGCAGAGAGCTGTTGTGGTAATTGAGGAGTCTGCCTGTGCTTCAAAAAGTGATGTGCAGAGAGACCTCCAGTGCAACGACAAAACCGAAAGTAGGGGTTTTTCAAGAAATTTACATTAAAATCGGCCAACTTATGGGTATCATCTTGAAGAATATACTTAAAAGAATACATGCACCGTGATGATGTTAGCTTGAAATAATTCACTTTGACCAGAAAACGTGAGCCAAATGGCTCATCTTATCGAAAATGTTGGTCATTTTTTTTTTATCAAATTCATGATAAGTAAAGCGTTAACAGGACCGACAGGGTATCAGCAGGGACTTCTTTTGGTAGGCTATGAAATTGTAACTTTATTTTCCCAAATTTGATCAGAAAAAATATTAAACGGACCAATATACAACTGCGTCTTCAGACAGACGGTGTAATCCATCTTTGCTAAAAGTTACTGTTTTTTTTTTTTGCATTTAATTATTTCATTTTTAAATGACTATGTTCTTTTTTTCTTTTTTGACAAAAAATTTTAATGTTAAAAAAACAATTACAGATTATGGCCAATTATACACACAGTCTGTTTCGATAAAAAAAAAAAAAAAAAAAAAAAAAAAAAAAAACACTGCAAAGTGTGACATAACTAGTCACCAGTAAGCATTAGGCTTGATCACGTGTATAATATGCTCCAATTAAGGAAGCATCTAAACTGTCATACCCATGTCACTAAGCTTTGGAACTAAGATTATGATTCATTGAGTTGTAGATGACCGCCTAGACTTAATATATAAGAAGCAGAAATACTGAATTCAGAAGGAGATTCCCGAACGGGATTCGACTCGTAAGAGAGAGGTTCACGATTTCCAAGACTAAGCTAGCTATAAAGCATGTCGATCGCTTTATCTCTTGTTAAGAAATAGACTAAATATGTAAATAAAGTTTTCATCATAAACGTAGCACTGGACTTGTATATTACACCATCATCACCAACGCTACTTTTACAAAAGTTAGAGGTTAATGGATAACAAGAGGGCCAAGATGGCCCAAAGACGCTCACCTAAAGAAAACTGCCTTCATTGCCTGTACAAGTTACTAAATTATAGCATAGTTGTACTGAAAACATAATCCACCAGAGTATTTATAATTCCACGAACTAAACAGAGCCTGTTGTTGAAATTTGAAGTCAAACTTGACTGAAATATTATGGCATAATGCACACAAATTTAAACATCAAAAGGACATAACTCCTGGCCAAATTTGGCAGATGTCAGCCATTATCGAACTTGGCAGAAAGATATGGCTATAAACATTGATCTAAAGATTAAAGATGATTACTTCAGTAATGAAGATGCTAGAGTGCACATAAAGTAAAATATTACATTTTTATATCAAAAAGGGCATAACTCTTGACCTAAATGAGAGATATCAGCCATAATCGAACTTGACCAAAAGAATATGGATATAAATATTGTCATAGAGTTCGAAGATGATTCTTAAGAAATGAAGATGCTAGAGTGCAAAGTGACAATGAAAATGTGAAGTTTAATCAAATTCTGTCCAGTGGTTTCAGAGGAGATGATGTTAAAAGGTTTCTCAAAATACATAAAAAGGCAAATAAACCCCGCCCCTTGCGGCCATGTTTTTTACGGATCAGAATAATTTTAGCAACTTTGGTAGAGGTTGACCCAAGGAACATCTGTACCAATTTATTTTAAAATCTGGCCAGTAGTTTTGAGGGAGATGATTTTTAAAGTGTTCTTTCTTTTCTTTTTTTTTCATTTTTTAATGCCATGGCAACTAGAGTTCTACATGGATCAAGTTTATTTTAGCAACTTTTGTGAAGGTTGACCCAAGGATCATCCCTGCCAAATTTAATCAAATTATGTCCAGTGGTTTCAGAGGAGATGTTGTTTAAAGGTTTCTCAATATACATATAAGGCAAATAAGCTCCGCCCATGGCGGCCATGTTTTTTTACGGATCGGAATAATTTTAACAACTTTGGTAGAGGTTGACCCAAGGAACATCTGTACCAAATTATTTTGAAATCTGGCCAGTAGTTTTGAAGGAGATGATTTTTAAAGTTTTCAAATTATTTTTCTTTTTGTAGCCATGGCAACCAGAGTTCTACATGGATCAAGTTTATTTTAACAACTTTTGTTGAGCCTCACCCAAGGAACATTCCTGCCGAGTTTCATTTAATTCTGTTCAGAGGAGATGTCGTTTAAAGCAAATTGTTGACGACGCACGACACACGACGACGGACGACGGACGAAGGGTGATCACAAAAGCTCACCTTGAGCACGTTGTGCTCAGGTGAGCTAAAAAGCAATCAAGTAACTGCAGAAGTGCATGAAAGAACGGTATAAATTAATTCTTATTTCTCATCTAACTTCCTTATATGATGTCCAATTTTAAAAAAGAAAGGCCTTTATATTTCCAACATTTCACGTGTTTCATGTTTCAACTTTTCTGTTACGTGTTCTGAGATATAGAAAGTTATTTTTCAAGGAAAACGGCAAAAAAATTCGGCAAAACGATGTTCATGTCTATTATTGCCCTTCGACAAATAACTTTATAATTAATGGTCCGATCATTAAAATATGCATACAATTAGAACCGCATTGCATCCCGCAAAAATACTGTTCTTTATGTTTTTTCAAAAATTAATAGTTTCTTAGGAAAAACAATCAAATGATAGGGACTAACTGCAGAAGTGCATGAAAGAACTGTTTAAATGAATTCTTATTTCTCATCTAACTTCCTTATAATATGTCCAGTTTTAAAACGCTAGGTACCAACAGAAAGGCCTTCAAATTTGCAACATTTCACGTGTTACATGTTTCAACTTTTCTGTTACGGGTTTTGAGATATAGAAAGTTATTTTTCAAGAAAACGGCAAAAATCGGCAAAAAGATGTTCATGTCGATTATTGCCCTTCGACAAATAAATTTATAATTTATGGTCTGATTATTAAAATCTGCATATCATTAGAACCGCATTGCATCATGCAAAAATTTTTTGTTCTGTATGTTATTTTTTAAAAAATTAATAGTTTCTTTGAAAAGAGAAATCAAGTGATTGGGACTTACTGCAGGAGTGCATGAAAGAACGGTTTTACTGAATTCTTATTTTCATGTTACTTCCTTATATTACGTCCAATTTTAAAAATCTAGGTACCGTTGGAAAGGTCTTTTGATTTCCACAATTCCCTCGCTTCATAATTGTATATATCTTTAAACACTCTGTAGATACGGGCGGTTAAACCTTGAGAATACGGCAAAAATGGGGATAATATGTTCATATCATTTTGTTCTTCCCTATAACTTAATGAATATTAAGTCAATCTTTAAACTTTGAACACCAAAAGAACAGCCAGGCATTGATCTACAAATTATATTCATACTCTTATTAACAAAAATCAATAATTACCGAGATATAAGTAGTTAAGTGCACTTAGGGTCACAACAGTTTTGTTTTTCTGCAATAACTCAACTGATTCAATCCAGATCTTCAAAAACTAATATATCATCTGAAAGGCCTTTCAAATCACTACAAATTATACGCATAATGTCTCGATAAAATATTTTCGTTTTTGAGATATTTAAGGCCAAAGAAAAAAACAAGAGGCCCTAGGGCCATAAACGCTCACCAGTGTAATTCAGCATATTCAAGATGATTTTTTCTATAAGGAAATCAAATGACAAACCAGAAATCAACTTCATTTTAGCAATCATGGCAGACATTCATGAACTCAATCCTTACCATTAATTTCATGGAAGTAAAATTCTGAAATTTATTAATTGAAGATAATATAACATATTGCATTATCAGTTGCAGTTACACGATGTGAATGGTGTTCGAAAAATAAACTAGCAGAATTTATCATGATAGTTTGAAAGACACAGGGCTTTTTGTATGGAAGAAAATGAAAGCAGTTCGTTAAAATGGTTGATTTAACTTTTACATAACATGATTAAACTTTTAGATAACAATCTGTAACAAAATATTTCGAAAATTCTTTAATATCGTTTCAGATTCCTTTTATTTACAAGTTGTCAAAAGAGAAAGTAAATCCGCGAAAACTGTTGACATTTAGAAATGCAAAGCTTTTTTGGTTATTAATTTTATTTACATGGTCAGAGAAAGTTGTGAATCCATTTTGCAAATACTAAAAGTACTGTCCAAATTACCTACAGTGCGTCTTTTTAGCTTTTATCCACAAAACAATGCATCTCTACATTAAAATATTTTCGTAACAAAATCGGCAATTTGCGTACGTGACATCGCCATGAATCTGGCAGAATTTTATGCAAAATAGAAAAAGTGGGAAAAAATGAAAAAAAAGTTAAACAGATAAGCTCATTTCAAGGTTTTTCCTCTCTCTTTTTAGTTCTCTTTAGATAACCACCCGGTTTTACCAGTTACATGAGAAAAACAAATTAAATTGAGAATGAGAAGGTGTAAAATGCGGAGAAAAGCTAAAAATGCGGATCATTTAACGGTCTTTTATTTTCTTTTTTTATTATTTTTCTTTTTTTTTTGGGGGGGGGGGGATTTTTCACCTACAGTTGAGGAAAAATATATACTTTTACGGGAGGGGGAATGGGGCTAATTTCGGCCCCAAATAGGCCTTTGCATAGAAAAGAATTTTGATGTTTTCTATATAGAGTATAAAAGGGGGAATTTGCCAACCCCCTAGGGACTCATTTTTTTTAGGAATAAATTTTATTTTAGCCATATTGGTAAACACTCATGAGGTAACATTTGGGCCAAAGGAAATTAAATTCTCACAGCTGGCTAAATAAAAAAAATTATTTCGATGTTTTCTATATAGAGTATATAAGAAATTAGCCAACCCCTGGGGGGCTCATTTTTCAATTTAGCAATTATGGTAGACATCATGAGGTGACTATTTGTCCCAAAGGAAAATAAAATTCGACCTTTTGTTCAGAGGAGATAAATTTTTAAAATTTTTCAATTATTTTTTCTATTTGTTGCCATGGCAACCAGAGTTCTTCATGGATCAACTGTTTTTGAGCAATTTTTGTAGAGGCCCACTCAAGGGATCATACATGCCAATTTTTATCAAATTCTGTACAGGGGTTTTTCAGATGAGATGTTTTTCAAAGTTTTCAATTATTTTTTCTATTTGTTGCCATGGAAACCAGTTTTCTTCATGGATCAACTTTATTTGATAATTTTTGTAGAGGCCCACCCAAGGATCATACATGCCAAGTTTTATCAAATTCTGCCCAAAGGGGGTTTCAAGAGGAGATGATACAAAGTTTTCAATTAATTTTCTATTTGTTACCATGGAAAACCAGAGTTCTTCATGGATCAACTTTATTTGAGCAATTTTTGTAGAGGCCCACCCAAGGATCATACATGCCAAGTTTTATCAAATTCTGTCCAGCGGTTTCAGAGGAGAGATTTCAAAGTTTTCAATTATTTTTTCTAATTGTTTCCATGGCAGCCAGAGTTCTTCATGGATCAAAGTTATTTGAGCAATTTTTGTAGGGCCCACCCAAGATCATACATGCCAAGTTTTAACAAATTCTGCCCAGCGGTTTCAGAGGAGATGTCTTTTAAAGCAAATTGTTGACGACAGACAACGGACGACGACGGACGAAGGGTGATCCAATTGTTCACCCTGAACATTCGTGCTCTGGTGAGCTAAAAACGATAATTGACATATGACCTTGACCTTAGCTATTTTCCGGAAGCGGAAGTGACTGATGACAATTAAGGCTATGTTGCACCTTCGTGAAAATTGTTAGCAAATCGGTCAAAAACTTTTTCTTTCCCGTGCTAAAAAAAACGTTATTTTGGATAAAAAATTTTTATAACGCGTCATGACATCATTTACTTCATATGACGTCAGTTTTTTAGAGCGCAAAGAAATCAATAGGACACACATTTTCTGGTCCAAAGTTCGAAACTTGTTTCAGCCAAGATCCTTGATGTTTTTGAATGTTGCAAAAATGTATATAATCCTGCACAACTAAATCGCAATCCATACATCCTGTGAAAAAAATCAAGTCAGTTGGTCAAGAAATGATTGGGTGCAGAGCATGTACAAGCTTTGGTAGCTTTTTTGGAGCCTGACATCACGTGACATCACATGAAGAAAAAAATATGCAATCAAAAGCGCCAAAGTCACTGTGCATACTGTTAAAAAAATTTTTTGCTGGGTGCCTTCTCGGTAAACATGTTTTAATTTGAAACTCAAAAGGAAACAAGAGGCCCCTGATGGCCCTAATCGCTCACCTGAGATAAATAGGGTTTACCCCAAAGGAACATCTGTACCAATTTATTTTAAAATCTGGCCCGTAGTTTTGAAGGAGATGATTTTAAAGTTTTCACATTTTTTCTTTTTGTTGCCATGGCAGCCAGGTTTCTTATGGATCAAGTTTTTTTAGCAACTTTTGTGAAGGTTGAAACCCAAGGATCATTCCTGCCAAATTTAATCAAATTCTGCAGTGGTTTCAGAGGAAATGTTGATTTAAAATTTTCCATATTACATATAAGGCAAATAAGCCCCGGCCCCCGGCGGCCATGTTTTTTACGGATCGAAATAATTTTAGCAACTTTGGTAGAGGTTGACCCAAGGAACATCTGTACCAATTTATTTTAAAATCTTGCCAGTAGTTTTGAAGAAGATGATTTTTAAAGTTTTCATTTTTTTTTTTTTTGTTGCCATGGCAACCAGAGTTCTACATGGATCAAGTTTATTTTAGCAACTTTTGTGAAGTGACCCAAGGGTCATCCCTGCCAAGTTTAATCTAAAAATGTCCAGTGGTTTCAGAGGAGATGTTGTTTAAAGGTTTCTCTATTACATTTTAAGGCAAATAAGCCCCGCCCCTGGCGGCCATGTTTTTTTACAGATCGAAATAATTTTAGCTTTTTGGTAAAGGTTGACCAAGGACATCTCCAATCTATTTTAAATCTGGCCCGTAGTTTTGAAGGAGATGATTTTTAAAGTTTTCTTTTTTTTCTTCTTTTTGTTGCCATGGCAACCAGAGTTCTACATGGATCAAGTTTATTTTAGAACTTTTTTGAAGGTTGACCCCAAGGATCATCCCTGCCAAGTTTAATCAAATTCTGTCCAGTGGTTTCAGAGGAGATGTTGTTAAGTTTTCCCTATATACTTATAAGGCAAATAAACCCCCCCTGGCGGCCATGTTTTTTACGGATCGGAATAATTTTGCAACTTTGTAGAGGTTGACCCAAGGAACATCTGTACCAATTTATTTTAAAATCTGGCCAGAAGTTTTGAGGAAGATGATTTTTAAAATGTTCTTTCTTTTTTCTTTTCTTTTATATTTGTTGCCATGGCAATCAGAGTTCTACATGGATCAAGTTTATTTTAGGAATTTATGTGAAGGTTGACCCAAGGATCATCCCTGCCAAGTTTAATCAAATTCTGTCCAGTGGTTTCAGAGGAGATGTTGTTTAAAGGTTTCTCCTTATACATATAAGGCAAATAAGCCCCGCCCCTGGCGGCCATGTTTTTTTACGGATCGGAATAATTTTAGCAACTTTGGTAGAGGTTGACCCAAGGAACATCTGTACCAATTTATTTTAAAATCTGGCTAGTAGTTTTGAAGAAGATGATTTTTAAAATTTTCATTTTTTTTCCTTTTTGTTGCCATGGCAATCAGAGTTCTACATGGATCAAGTTTATTTTAGCAACTTTTATGAAGGTTGACCCAAGGATCATCCCTGCCAAGTTTAATCAATTTCTGTCCAGTGGTTTCAGAGGAGATGTTGTTAAAAGTTTCTCTATATACATATAAGGCAAATAAGCCCCGCCCTGGCAGCCATGTTTTTTTTACGGATCGGAATAATTTTAAGCAACTTTGGTAGAGATTGACCCAAGGAACATCTGTACCAAATTATTTTGAAATCTGGCCATTAGTTTTGAGGAGATGATTTTTAAAGTTTTCAAATTATTTTTCTTTTTGTTGCCATGGCAACCAGAGTTCTTCATGGATCAACTTTATTTTAGCAACTTTGTAGAACCTCACCAAGGAAACATTCCTGCCAAGTTTCATTAAATTCTGTCCAGCGGTTTCAGAGGAGATGTCGTTTAAAGCAAATTGTTGACGCCGGACGACGGACGACGCACGACGGACGACGGACGACGACGGACGCCGGACGAAGGGCGATCACAAAAGCTAACCTTGAGCACTTGTGCTCAGGTGCCCTAAAAGACTGACCAGAGCTGAAATTAAACTATTTCAGAAAAGAATGAAGTTGACGGATGTTTACAGTTCTTTGCCGGTATTAGATGTCATGTTTTACGAACGATATAGAATTTATAGCACCCATCGGAATAATTTTACGTTTGGTTGACGGCGGAGCTTAAAAAAAATGGTGCATGTTAGACTATAAGAAATGTAATCATTTCGATAAAACTTACCTTTTGATCAAGTTGCTTTAGACTTTCTCTCGATTCACGTAGTACCAATATCAGGTGTGGCTCCTATACGGCTTATTCAACTGAACACTTTGTAGAATTACGGATATTTAAAAAAAAATTGCACACAGTTTCTTTTGCGCTTCAGTATATAAAGAGTCTATATTATTTACACAAAACATACATTTAACAGAACATTACTTCTACATCTCCGTACAACACATATAAGTTCCGTGCGGTTCCTTTATGTCGTTACTGTACACCTCCCTGCTGTGGAATAATGTTTGACGACAAACTGAATCGCATTTAAATTCTAAAGTTTCACTACGTTGTGAAATGTCAAGATGAGTCATAGTGCTATTTATAAAACATGGAAAACTAATGTTGGGTTACTTTTAGGTTTCTCCTATGTTGGGTGATTAAGGAACTTGGAAAACCAATGTTGGGTTATTTTTAGGTTTCTCAAATGCTTGGTTATTAGGAACATGGAAAACAGATGTTGGATTATTTTAAGGTTTTTCTGTCTTCTGTTTTTCGAAGAAAATACGAGTTATTGTCGTAACTCCGGCGTCCGCGTATGCGTTATTGTCGTCGTCAAGGATCTTAACGTTGACCATAACGTTAAGTTAACAGTATACAACTTTTATTTTTGGTATGCATTTCATCTTGACAAGGCCTATCCAAATCTATGCAAATATCCCCTATTGACCTTGACCTATTTTTGCTGTAACTTTTGAAAAAAAAAAAATAAAAATGCCTGTCATTTCATAACCGTTACCAACAGGGCACTGATACCTGTGGCGAGACCTTTCCACTAATTTACACTTTTGGACTTTTGACCTTGACCATTTTGACCTATTCTTGAAATTTTTAACAAAAACCTATAACGTTGGCCAATTTTTTTTTATTATTTGACAAACAACTTTTACTTTTGGTTTGCATATTCATCTTGACAAGTGCTATTAGATAAACCTCAATATTTCATCCATCGACCTTGACCTATGAACTTATTTTGCCATAATTTTAATAATTTTCAATGATTTTTTTAAACAAAACTTTGTATACTGATTTGTCCATCATATGAACCTGTGCAGGTATGATTTTGGCCATGATGACTAGACAGATAAAATGTTTTAAAAAGAATATCGTAAACTGAATGGGTAAGCCATTGAAATTTTTCCAAAATATTTACATCTTTGTGCTGTATAGATTTTACTACTTGCATAGGCTAATATCATCCTTGAAGGTCAAATGTCTAATTTGAAGGGTATGGTACCTCAACTTTTCATGTAAATGCGTACAGTATGAGAAGTGATTTTCAAGGTCACTTTTTTAAAAATGTTTATCAAAAGTATTTAAGTCGGCAAAAACAGATGAGCGTTGACACCCGCATGTGGTGTCCATGTTTAAAATAAGGGACTATTTATAAAAATAATGGAAAACCATCGTTGGGCTATTAGGTTTCTCAAAAAACAGTGCTTTTTATAGAACATGAAAAACCAATGTTGGATTATTTTCAGGTTTCTAAAAAATAAAAAAGTGCTATTTATTTATAGAGCATGGAAAACCAATCTTGGTTATTTTTAGGTTTCCCAAAAATGAGATAGTGCTAATATAGAACATGAAAACCGATATTGGAATATTTTTTAGGTTTCTCAAAAAAGTGCTATGTATGGAACATGGGAAACCAATTTTGGGATATTTTTAGCCCCCCCCCCCCCCCCCAAAAAAAAGGGGGAAAAAATTGCTATTTATAGAATTTAGAGAAAAAAACTTTTTTTTGGGATATTTTTTCAACCGACATATAATTTTTTTTTTAGTATGCACGTGTCTATATTACCAGATCCTTTATATCTATTGAATATTTCCTGACAAAACATAGGTTTACGAAAATAGAAAAAGAGAATATTAGTGCTAGATCTCCGTCTTTACAAATATAAGTTCCGTGCGATTCCTATGCGGTAGCTCTACACTTCTTGCTGCGAAAAAAAAAAAAAGAAAAATGACGGCGAAATCAATCGCGTTTATACAAGAGGTGATTCACGAATTTTGAAACACTTTGTAACAGCGTATAATTTTAAACTGATATGCATTTTACTGTAACAAATGCTCAATATGTGATCCATGCATGTGTAAATGAATCTACAACGCTTTGGCCATGACTGCAAGGTTTTATTTATAACTGTTGGTTCTAACTTTTTCCATTCATCCTTTAATGCTCGTTAAGACCTGCCAAAGTGTATATTTTACGTTTTTGTAAACGTCGTTCTAAGATACCCCAAATAGCAAAATCCATTGGTGCTGCATCAAGACTTTTGAGCATCCATTCTTCAGGCGTTACAAAGTTGATTTTTTGTTGACGCAAGTATGCAAGTGTGTGTTTTGAGGTATGACTGGATGCACTATCCTGGTGGACGACCATGTCTTTAATTTGGTCTCCAGGAAACCATTCTGGGAAGATCTTTATTGACAAAAGGCTTCAGAACTTTATTGATATAGAAATCTGAATTGACTTTTACACCTTTATCAATAATACGGATATCCGTTTTACCATGGAAGATTACGCCTGCCCAGGCCATGAATCCTGGAGCAAACGAATCACGTTTTACAAACTTAAGTTTTAAAAACATCATGTATTCCTTTACGGTAATAACAAACCCGACGACGACCATAACTGCCACCGAGATAAAACATTGCCTCGTCGGTGGTGACAAATTTTTTCCACTGGTTGTTATTTAAACGTAAATACAGACACAATGAACGTTGACGTCTTTTCTCAATTTGATTTGCATTGAGATTATGAATTTTGCATTTCTTGCGAAGTTAACATTGCAGTACACTTTTAATAATTCGGTTAATAGTAGTCTGAGATACACCTAAACGTTGTGCCATCTCTCTCTGGGTTGGAGGATTTACCCTTTGATAAAAATGGCGACTTTACGAACGACGTCATCAGTTGACTTAGTAGGTCGCCTACGAAACTCACTGGTTTCGGCTTTTTAGTATTAGGATTTCGAGATTTGCCGATGGAATGTTTTACTCTATGTATTGTGGACAAAGATACATCATGCCCCTGCCCCTTTAGCTCCTTCTTTATGCTTCTATAGGAATTTCCTTTCTTCAACAGGTATTCATATAACACCCTCTAAACTTGAGTCAATTTTATGTTTACCCATGTTGAAATCACAACTTTGTGTAACATATATATGTGTAGTATGCTATTAAAAGGATAAGATACAGTAAAAATCATGAAACGTGTGCTGCAGGTGTTCGCGAGAAACAAAGCTACAGGGTGTTTCAAAATTCGTGAATCACCTCCGTATTAATAAAGTTTCACTACGTTGTGAAATGTCAAGATGAGTCATAGTGCTATTTAAAGAACATGGAAAACCAATTATGGGTTAATTTAAGGTTTCAAAAAGGGCGAGCGGTCATTTATAGAACATGGAAAAAGGATGTTGGGTTATTTCAGGTTCTTTAAAAAGGGGGGGGGGGGCTATTTATAGAAATGGAAAATCAATGTTAGGATTCTTTTAGGATTCTCAAAAAAAAAAGAAAAGAAAATGCTATTATAGAACATGGAAGACCTTTTTTGGGGGGTTATTTTTAGGTTCACAAAAAAATAAGGAAAAGGGTGCTATTTATAGTATTTAGAAAACCCAATGTTGGGTTATTTTTAACCGAAATTAATAAAATATTTTTAAGTATGTACAATGACTTTTTTACCAGACCTTAATTTTTTATATATATTATCTCTTACAATACATAGTTTTCGAAAATAGAAAAGAGAATATTACTGCTACATCTCCGTCATAACAAGTTCCGTGCGATTCCTATGCTGTAGCTGTACAACTTCTCGCTGTAAAAAAACGCTTGATGCGCGAAGTCAATTGCGTTTATATTAAAAAAAGTTTCACTAAGATGTGAAATTATCAGTATGAGTCATAGTGCCATTTATAGAACATGGAAAACCAAGGTTGGGTTATTTTAAGTTTTCAAAAAAAGTGCTATTTAGAGAACATGGATAACCAATATTGGTTATTTTAGGTTTCTCAAAAAAAGTAAAAGAGCTATTCATAGAACATGGAAAACCGATGTTGGGTTAAATTTACGTTCCTAAAAAAGGAAAGGGATGCTACTTATAGCACATGGAAAACCAATGTTGGGTTATTTTTAGGTTTCTTCAATTTTTGTTATTAAGGAGCATAAAACACCGATGTTGGGTTACTTTTAGATTTAAAAAAATGACCGGCGAAAGGGCTATTTATAGAACATGGAAAACCGATGTTGGGTCATTTTGAGGTTTCTAAAAAAGGGGGCTATTTATAAACATGGATAACCCATGTTGGGTTGTTTAATTTTACGGTTTTTGTGTTGATAATCGAAAACTCAATGGATTAGCCATTGTAATTTTTATCTACAAATTTTACATCTTTATGTTGTATGCATCCTGTTCCATGCATAAGTCCAGGTCATCCTTCAAGGTCAAAGGTCAAATTTAAATGATATGGTACTTGATCATTGCATTTGAAGGCGTACATTTTTAGTTGTGATTTTCAAGGTCAAATTCTTAAATGTTTAACAAAAAATATTTAACATTGGCAAAAACAGACGAACGTTGGCACCCGCATGCGGGGTCTAGATTTTCAAGGTCAAATGTTTAACAAAAAAAATATTTAACGCTGGCAAATATGATAGGTAAACCTGTAAATCAACAAGCACTTCCCGAATACCTAATCTACATTTTGGTGTAAAATTTTACACATCATTCAATGGTAAATAAACAAATTAAGATCCCCCCCCCTCGTCACTGATTGATCAGTTATAATTGGTATAGCCGATCTTCTGGTGAAATGGTCGATTGTAATGTGTAACCTTTTTTTGCGCACTGAGCACATGTGTTCAGGATGAGCTATTAGGAGCTCAGATAACTGGAAATGAACCAACAAACAATAATGTGAAATAAAATAAGATATCAATTGGCTTGATTTTGAGTTAGCTGCCCTTGAAAATGACAGAAAAAAGCATAAAAAATCACTTTCAAGGCAGATAACTCAGACTCCCAAAAAAATAGAATGGTGACCACCAACTTTATCCCATAAATTTGTTTCGTGATTCTCTCTTTTTATGCACGTTTTAAAAAAATG
>CM037779.1:26541366-26591366 GCA_021229015.1 Solen grandis | reverse complement strand
TATGTTTTAGGGTGACCGGTGATTCCGTGAGGTTTCTGATTTGCAACTTACACCGTTTGTTTAAAAGCTGTCTACTTTTTTTAAGCTTAGTTTAAAATGGATCAAAACAGCAATAAACTAGGTGGCGCTCCGTGGTAGGCCGTAAACACAGTGAGAATGTCGTATCACCGGTTAGGTTTAGATATTGCTGAACATTTATTCGAGACAAACCCTCTGTATTTTGATGGTAAGATAGATTGGCAATATCTTCATGCTGCTCGGAACTTAGGAATTGCCTTCAGTCTCTAAGACTTAAGAAGCTGCAGGGGCTACGGATCCTAGAAACCTCGCTTCACTGCATAAACATATAGAAGAGAAGCCTCGCTTCCATCTGACAAGCTTTCAGGCCTGGCTTGATTTCTATAGCAACCATGTTAGGGTAAGTGTTGGCAGCTAGGGTAATTTGGAACCAAATGGCGTTGTTAGGCAAACCTCTTTTTGAAGCCAGATCGCATCTTAGGCATTCATATTTGCTTCGTTCATGTGTACACAGTCATATGAATTTCATTAGCATCTTTAAACCATTGTTTAATCATTCTTTCTTAATCAACATGGAAGGAAGCCAAAAGGAAAAAAAATCCACTGATTGTATAATATCGTGTTTTAATAGTCTTCTGGAGATATAAAAATCCGTCGCATAGGTACTTCATTGGCTGACTTTTGCTCGTATTTTAAATTTAAGTTCGTACGGAACATTATTGATAAGATGTTTAAAGGTTATATGCTGCTTAGCCTTTTAATTAAATCATTTCTGTGTACAACTGTTTTGGCTTGCAAGTATTATGGCATTTGCACGCGATTTTAATTTTATCAAGTTAATGTAATTCCAGTTGATAAATCCAAAACTCATTGTTAAGTGATGATAAAGGCCAGTCAGTATAAGAGCGTGTCATGATAACGTATTTTATTGGAATTTAAATTACATTTTCTTTTATCTATTTTTGACTAGATATCCTAATGCAAACTGGCTATTCATCTATTGACTTCCATAGAAATCACAATTACATATTTGAGTCCAAGTATTAAATATGACTAAGTGGCATCCTATTACCTTTAAGATCTAAATATACAATTGGTACGTAGAAATTTGTTATCGGCAGCGACTGTAGCAAAGCCAAAAATGGCGTGCACGTTTTAAACTATACTCAAATTGTCGAGGTCTCATGTTTTTGTCTGTAAATATGTTATGTCTTTATTCATAACCAATTTCGCATATAATAACAATGCCTTGAATCAAATAACTAAGAGCTTATGTATCCCCCCCCGCAGATCGTCTGTTGAGTGTCTTCATTGATGTCGCGGAAAAAATGTCTAACTGGGAGGCTGTAGACAATGTGACTGTGCGTCGTCGTCTGATTGGCCCGGTAAAAGGACAATATGACTGTGTGTCGCCTGGAAAGCTCGATGTAAGAACAATGTGACTGAGTGTCTTCTGGTTGGCCCGGTGTATGGACAATGTGACTGTGTGTCTTCTGATTGGCCCGGTGTATGACAATGTGACTGTGTGTCTTCTGGTTGGCTCGGTGTATGGACAATGTGACTGTGTGTAGTCTGTTGGCTCGGTGTATAGACAATGTGACTGTGTGTCGTCTGGTTTGCCCGGTGTATGTACAATGTGACTGTGTGTAGTCTGATTGGCTCGGTATATGAACAATGTGAATGTGTGTAGTCTCTTGGCCCGGTGTATGGACAATGTGAATGTGTGTAGTCTGTTGGCCCGGTGTATGGACAATGTGACTGTGTGTAGTCTGTTGGCCCGGTGTATAGACAATGTGACTGTGTGTAGTCTGTTGGCCCGGTGTATAGACAATGTGACTGTGTGTAGTCTGTTGGCTCGGTGTATAGACAATGTGACTGTGTGTAGTCTGTTGGCTCGGTGTATAGACAATGTGACTGTGTGTAGTCTGTTGGCTCGGTGTATAGACAATGTGACTGTGTGTAGTCTGTTGGCTCGGTGTATAGACAATGTGAATGTGTGTAGTCTGTTGGCCCGGTGTATAGACAATGTGACTGTGTGTAGTCTGTTGGCCCGGTGTATAGACAATGTGACTGTGTGTAGTCTGTTGGCTCGGTGTAAGGACAATGTGACTGTGTGTAGTCTGTTGGCCGGTGTAAGGACAATGTGACTGTGTGTAGTCTGTTGGCTCGGTGTATAGACAATGTGACTGTGTGTAGTCTGTTGGCTCGGTGTATAGACAATGTGACTGTGTGTAGTCTGTTGGCTCGGTGTATAGACAATGTGACTGTGTGTAGTCTGTTGGCCCGGTGTATAGACAATGTGACTGTGTGTAGTCTGTTGGCCCGGTGTAAGGACAATGTGACTGTGTGTAGTCTGTTGGCTCGGTGTATAGACAATGTGACTGTGTGTAGTCTGTTGGCCCGGTGTAATGGACAATGATGATGTGTGTAGTCTGTTGGCCCGGTGTATAGACAATGTGCTGTGTGTAGTTGTTGGCCGGTGTATAGACAATGTGACTGTGTGTAGTCTGTTGGCCCGGTGTAAGGACATGTGACTGTTGTGTTGTCTGTTGCTCGGTGTATAGACAATGTGACTGTGTGTGTCTGTTTGGCCCGGTGTAAAGACATATTGACTGTGTGTCGTCTGTTGGCCCGGTGTAAGGACAATGTGACTGTGTGTAGTCTGTTGGCTCGGTGTATAGACAATGTGACTGTGTGTAGTCTGTTGGCTCGGTGTATGGACAATGTGACTGTGTGTAGTCTGTTGGCCGGTGTATAACAATGTGACTGTGTGTAGTCTGTTGGCCCGGTGTAAGGACAATGTGACTGTGTGTAGTCTGTTGGCCCGGTGTATAGACAATGTGACTGTGTGTAGTCTGTTGGCCCGGTGTATAGACAATGTGACTGTGTGTAGTCTGTTGGCCCGGTGTAAGGACAATGTGACTGTGTGTGTCTGTTGGCTCGGTGTATAGAACAATGTGATGTGTGTAGTCTGTTGGCCTCGGTGTATAGACAATGTGAATGTGTGAGTCTGTTGGCTCGGTGTATAGACAAGGTGACTGTGTGTAGTCTGTTGGCCGGTGTATAACAAGTGTGTAGTCTGTTGGCCCGGTGTATAGACAATGTGACTGTGTGTAGTCTGTTGGCCCGGTGTAAGGACAATGTGACTGTGTGTAGTCTGTTGGCTCGGTGTATGGACAATGTGAATGTGTGTAGTCTGTTGGCCCGGTGTAAGAATAGAGTGACTGCGATTGTGTGTGTGGTCATACCACTTTTCTACGGCCAAATATAGCAGCAGGTAGCACTTTATCTGTCTTGCATAGACACATTCCAAAATGACTTTGTTATATTTTGTCACTGAGACGTTAAACGCAAGCAAACAAATAAAAAAAATCATCATTTTCGTATTCTTCTTAATTTACAAATTAATTAAATAGTATACATTGATTTGCTTTCATCAGTTTGCCTTTTATTCTAATATAAATACTAATTGAAAGCAATATGAAAACCGTTTTTATACTCTGTCTATCACGAGTCTTCTACTACAGTCTCTTTTCTGCAAACTTTGCTTAATTACTTGACAGCCTTTAAAGCATTCACACCTGAAGGTCTGATTTATCAATGAGTTCCTTACAAAAAGTCTATTAATTAACGATCTGGTGATGTTTATATGGATTTTAAGTAGGAGAAAAATATGTCTTCGATCGGGGTCTTCAAATTCATTGTTGTTTTTCTATATCTCCTAAAACTAATTTCTTACAAATACTTTTTTTAATTATCTTAATGAGAACTAAATTGAAGTGTTAAATTATGATAAATCAATATTAAAAACAAAAACAAAAATACCATAAAGTAGGGAAAATAGCAGTGCTGGGGAAAGTTTTCCGGAATAAAGAGAAGTGGATGTTGATGTAGTTCTTATGAAATAAAACTTTTGCAATTGAAAGAAAATATAACAAATTTTATTAATTTCGTGGGACACTAGAGCTAAGTATTAATAAATACCATGGGGCGAATTCCGTCGTTTATGTTTAAAATATCAAAATATTTCATCCATAACAAATATCGTTAGTTATTAAGTTTATACTTAGTCATGTACTTGAATCATTCATAAAACAGGAATCGCATAGAACGTGTATTAACCCACTAAAGGAATTTAAGTATTGCTAATTATTGTTGATAAAATATGAGCCATGTTGTGTATAAAAAACAAAACAAAACCAAACAAACCATCAATAACAACAACAACAACAACAAAAACTTTTATTAACATTATAATTTATATAAAAAACATTTTTATGAAGAAACGAAATCGATAAGTTGTAGTAAACCTGACTCAACGGTACCTTATTTAAATATTGATATTAGAAAACAGATGAATGTGTGTGTATATGTACATGTGTGGCTCCGCGCAGTCACGCTCGTGTATGTGTGTCGCGTCTGTGTGTTATTTTGGTGAGTTTTCTTTGGCATGTTTGATATATCAAGGAAGCGGTTATATGGAAGAATGAGTAAACAAATGGAAGATTGACCTTTTTCTTATTTTCACTAATTAGATATTAGTCACAAAGGAAATGAAACGTGACGGAAATATTATATTACCTTCATAAAAAACGAAACTGTACCCATATATAACCTGATAGAGTGATTCGAAATAGTCATCTATTTGATAAACGGCCTTATGATATATTCTCTAAATATCGTTGTCGCTGATATATGGAAATAAAACGAGCTAGGCGTTGACTGAATAAACAAAATCTATTAAAGGGTCTCCCGTCTGACATATAGGTCGGGAGCGATATGCGTTAGCAATATTTGGTCAAAGTTCCGGGAAACCCTGAGTGCCCTAGTTTGATTTGCATTGCAAATATTTGTGTAAATAAAACATTACTGTTTGATATCTTAAACACACACACACACACACACACACACACACACACACACCAAAGAGTGCCCTCCTTGTGTCCATGTTCTAAAACGTTTGTCCTTCTTACATAAATAATTTGAAGCAATTCCAATTCTGATATAAAAGATTCAAATAAAAATAGTAATGAGCACTTTAAAATGCAGTTTAAACCAATATAGATACATGCATAACAGCCTAGTGAATTGCGCTGAAAGTAATTCTCGATATATTTACAGAGTTTGTTGATTACTATTCACATTGACAAGTTTGTTTGGTAGGTTTAACATCCCACCGACAGTATTTCAGTCATTTGGAAACCATGTCTAATAGAGACATATATAGATGCTGCCACACTGCAGTATCACGCCGTAGACATGTGGCATGATATCACACTCAGTCACATTATCCTGACACCGGGCCAACCTGTCCTGGAACTACCCTTATATGCTGCAAGGAAGCTATACCAGTAACAACCGACAACCAAGAACTACTTGCCATGAATGTTCATACGGCTTGAAATTTTACAATATCCCTTAACATCCCTTTACATACCCCAACCTTTGTTTCAATACAAAAATATCAAATTAAAATTGTCTCAATTTTGATATTAAAAAGCAACAACAACAAAAACATATTTTATTCTCGAAAATAACAACTAATCATTATATTATTTCAAATCATTTTTATTCAGTTCATTGACTGGAATATATATACGGTGTCTTGTAATCTCCAATTTAACGTATTTGTGTGAAATTGTGACTTGTTATTTGTATTTTTTTTATTTTGATCATCTTAGTCTTATGAACTGAATCAGCAATTAAAAAGTGATCTAATTATTAGAAACCTTTCTTTTACATTAGAATAATAATTCTAAAAGATTCCTTACATTTAGATAATACAATAGTCAAAAAATGATTTAGTACAAAAACGAAAACCTTAAACAGAGAGCAAAGTTTCTTTTTCGGTTGAGATGTAATGGAATCTAAATTCGTTTAGATATATGTGGCAGTCTTAATTTAATACATTCGATTAATAATGTTAGCAAATCTTTTTAGCTATAGAAATCATTAAATCATTAAAATATTTCTGAAAGTTATCATTTTCTGAAGTAACATAGTAAGTATTATTGATGTATTAGAAAAAACAAAACATGAGCAACGGTTGCTAAGTAACGAGAAATGTGTATGGTCGAGGTTGTTCATGTTTCGTTGTTGTTTCATATTTGAAAGAGGAATCAAATTCCCTTATTAGAATAAATATTTGACATGACAAAAGCCACTTTAGCGTGCTGAACGTGTACCCATTAAGCTCCGATACCAGGCAGAAACATACAGGAAACTTCGCTGGAATGCGTTTTTTGCCTCTTTTTTATAAAAATATAGCTTTGTAAAACATCTTTTAACAGTTACTGTTGGTGTTACTTCATACAATGTTTCAAAAACTGAACGCATTATTTCCATTTATCATTAAAAATATCTCATGGCCTGTCAATACTGGAACAAAACATACCTTTAACGAGTGATTTTTAAATATTTGCAGGAACGATTAGATTTAAAATTATCCCTGAAATTCAATTACAAAATACAAGTTACTTAAAAAGTTACACTCAAAGTCGAATAGAAAAAAAACAAAAACATCATATTTTAAATCATTTTACAACTGCCACGCTTTTAATAAATACCACTATTGCAGGTAAGACTTGTTATATCGACATCGCCAGTTTCGACATTTTGTATATCTCGACATTCTTTGAAAGTCCCGATTTTTTCTCTTTGGCTATTAAAATGTATACGTCATTCTTATCTTGAAGTTGGTGTCAAGTTAACAAGTCTCACCTGTTATATAATAATAATAGTAGCAATAATAATAAATGAAAATGTTTTCATTAATCTAAATGAAGACACCGAGGCCAAGTGATAACGGTTGGTTGTTGGTTCGAACCCATTTCGGGGCAATTGTTTTCCCCGACTTTCCAATTGATTAGTGTCATACACAGTAGTGCTATACAGTGCACTTTGTCATATTATTATTTGATTAGTGCTATACAAAAGTAGTGCTGTACAGTGCACTATGTCACATTATTAATTTATTAGTGCTATACACATGTAGTGTTGTACAGTGCACTATGTCACATTATTGAATTGATTAGTGTCATACACATGTAGTGCTATACAGTGCACTATGTCACATTATTAATTGATTAGTGTAATACACATGTAGTGCTATACAGTGCACTATGTCACATTATTAATTGATTAGTGTCATACACATGTAGTGCTATACAGTGCACTATGTCACATTATTAATTGATTAGTGTCATACACATGTAGTGCTGTACAGTGCACTATGTCACATTATTCAATTATTATTAATGTTTCTATCTTATCCGTCAATATGTTAAATCTATATTTCATACACAGACTTAGCCTTATTCAATCTGAAATATTTCTTCTTAAAATCTGAAATATTCTTTTTTTTTTTTCTTTTTTGATAAATAAATTGATTGAAAACTCATATCACTATATGTTATTGTCATTGAGATATTGAAAGAATTAGTGAAACATCGCATTGATAGTTTGCATTTTATTTATCTGAACCAGACACTTAAGCGATTGGTGATACGTTTCATCGCTGAGTGACATTCCATCTCAGTAGGAGCCATCCATTGGTATGGCATGGTAGGGGATCGAACTAATAAAGCAGATGCCACAGGGGCCGATATTGAAAACGATACGCCCTTGCGATAACTGTTTGTCGCCTAATTACTAGAAATTGATATTGGGTTGCTTGCTTAAAAATAATTTTATTAACTCCCTACAGTTGATGTTTGCTTGTGAAAATGTAAGAGGACCATGGAGTCTTTCTTTGTTTTCCGTTTACTGATACATAGGACAACCATGTTTTTATGGGCGGTTAACATCGGAAATTGATAGTGTAGTGTCAATACTAATGATACTGGTTTATTTTCGGGGATTTAAGCAACAACTTGATTGTAAGTTCAGCAACAAGTTGATTGTACTATTAACGCATCGTCTGTAGTCAGGTATGACCTATATCAAAACACACACGTATTTTTGTCTCTCGATCAGAAATTTTAAAACCGCCAACACGAAATACGACAGCTAGTATTATCTAAAAGAATATGTATCTTTTATATCATTTCATAAAATTTACCAATAATAATAAAAACAAACAATCAAACAAACAAATTATCTGAAGCCCCTACGTCTGACGAATCATCTTTTTAGTTTGCGATTTAAATATTTCAGAATACAAAAGATTTATAAAGCTTCGCGATGGTTAAGTCAGTCTTAAGATATTTCATTTTTATTTTTAAATCATAACTATTAATAAGTAATATCAGTTATTATTATTTATTACACGTTTCTATATATATATATATATATATATATATATATATATATATATATATATACTGACATGAGAATAATGTACTGCATAGATGGATTACATTTGTATGAGATAAATAATTGCATTATTTCTTTTCGTATTCGATGGTTGAAATAAACCAAATTTAACTAGTTTATCTCCAAATACGTCTTTTTAGCATATAAATTGAATCTAGACACAGAAAAAAGAATTACTCTCAAATAAATATGATGTACGAAAATGAAACAGACACTGATTTGCACAAGTAATAGCTATTCCTCGCTTAAAAATATGTAATAAACTAAGAAATACTTGATCAAAGAGAACCATATTGTTTGCTGGAAAATAATACGTTTGAATTTTCTTGATAAATCCTGCATGTCAGTGTATATTGGAACAACTTCACAATTATTTATCCGTACTAAGTAATACAATCAATGTAGTTTCAAACAAAATAACTATAGCCCGTAATCATAATTAACATTATGAATTATTGAATATGTATATTAGGGCGTACATATTTGATTACAGGTTATATTAAGCCACAGTTTGGGAGAGCTAATAGATTGGGGTATGTCGTTGCATCTCTGATAGTATTTTAGTATGAAGCAAGATATTGGAAACCAAACTTGGTATGTAAGAAGATGGTTGCAAGACAAAGTTTGGGATTGGATTGGCATGTAGGTAGATTTCGGAGAGTAGAAGGCATGGATTGAAATTGAGGTCACTTTTGGAGCAATGTTAAGGTCACGGTAAATAAATAAGAATTTGTATTTCTCACAAAACTTTTGTTTGAAGCAAGTTATTGAAACCAATATTGGCATGTAGATACATTGTGTGGAGACGAAGGGATGACTTTTCTGGACCATGGTCAAAGCCATTGTTGAAAAAAACAAACAGAATTTGTATTTTTACACAATATCTTTCGAAACAATTAACAAAAATGTATATGCTGGTAGATGACGAGGTGAAGATCATTAGGACAAAGGTCAATGTTACTGATACTGAAAATGAAAAAATAAATGAATGAAACAATTTATTCCCATACATAATAACTACAGCCTAGGCAAAATATTGAAGTTTACACGTGATATTAATTTGCAGAAATGAAACAATGTAGTGCAGACAGTTTACACTCTATCTACAATTGTGTATGAACAAATAGAGAATACTCATGCCAGACAGTTACTGAAGGGTGCCTGTCCTGTTTACCAAGGCATCAAAACATGTCTACTCGTATATTAAGCAAGGAGACAAATGGTATTCAATGATTGTTGTAAATTATAATTCAGCAGATTAAGGAAAGCATGATTTTAGTCGAACAAGTCCATTACACTGTGGAAAACACCGTGCCCACGGCTCTGTATTGGAATAAAGATATGATTGGTTTGCTGTAAGCGACAATTCTAGACAATATTGCTACGCTATATTTTAATTTCTTCATAATTATTTCTGCAACCCCTCTGTAACTGTCATGAGTGATTTTCAACTGATTCACACGATAGGCAGTAAATGGATTATCTCCCGCCATACGTATTTGCAGCAGACGTGCAAATAATATATATCAATGCTAGTTTCTCGTGTACAAACACTGTAATTCGACCCTCGTTCCATTCATTTCGAAAAAAACGTGATTGTGTATGCCCACCTAGGTATAATCATATTTGGATGCATGGCCTACGCTTAGCCTTCCGTTATCCAGTCTACGTAAATCTCATGAAATGCTACAAAACTGTATTATCATGTCTTACATAAACACCATAATACATGATAAGTTGCATTTTTTCTCATACGTACAAAGTATCTCATAAATTTATTCTTAGGAGCTGAATGCTAGACAAAAGTGATATAACGGAACCATTTCGCTGTTGGGGATCGGATCCACGATACAAGATCCGACCGTGAATGCTCAAACCGCTTCACGAATGGGATGATGAAATGTGAAATCTTCCATTTCACGATGTAAACTATCTCAAAACAAAAAAATAAAAAAGCATTTGTTGCTTCTATTACGGATTAAAACGTCATGCATGAGAAAATAATAGGTAATGATGTAATAATATTATAACACAAAATATATTTAAGTTGTTATGAATATAAGGACCGTTGTAGAATGTTAATTAGAATACTTGTATAGTATAGCAGTAATGATTTGCTTATCACTAAGTGCATTTTTGATTGTTGTTGTTGTTTTGAGTTTACCGTCGCTGCGACAGTATTTCAGTCATATAGCGACGTCCAGCTAATTTCAGGTGGAGGAAGACCCAGAATGCATTGAGGCTTCCGGGTAGAACCACCGACCTACCTCAAGCCAGCTGGAAGGCTTCATTACATGAAGATCCGAGTGACCCTGCCGGACTCGAACCCACGCGGTGAGGGGCTGAGTGAGTGCTAAAGTCAGCGACTTTACCCTCTCGGCGACGGAGGCCGCTGAGATGTGATAGCTTTTTATATACGAAACAACGAGTCTAAGATGTGAAAAGTATAATATGAAATGACTTTTTTATATAAATATGTTGTATAAAAATAGGCTAACGCAGTATTAGTTATACATATAAGGTCAAAATCATTTGTATATTGTAATGATTAGCACACGGGTACTATTTCCAATTATTTGATTAGGTGATATAACAGAGTCAGACTGGTTTTATATGACACCAAGGCTACGTTTGTACATTCATATCATATAACCTTTCCTACCAAAGAATTAACTACAATTTCTAAATGAATAGATATGTTACTGTATTTGCAAAATAAATAACGATGCTTTGCGACCATGTCCAAAATATGAAAGCGCATTGCATAATTAAATTTCCCAAAAGTATACTACGTTTGTTTTGATATCCTATTAGGTTAGACGGTAACAATACACGATTTACATTATCACTCATAAAAGAGACCTGCGATCTAATGAGAGACATAGTTATTACATATTTGCTTTAATCGGCAAGAAATTGAAGAAAAAAACTTATTATATCAATAATGATATGAGCTATTTACACAATTTTCACGTTATCCCGTGGTGACATGATCGTACACGAAACTTAACGAGGGCTTTCCCTGACTAGCTCTTCATCTTTATCAGTGTTGCGAATCTCTATTAGGTTGTTAGGTCTTTACTTAACCCTTTCCCTCATAGAGGATACCATGAAAAGACCTATACGAACAGCATAAAACCAGATCAGCCTGCTCCTCAGTGGTCTGGTAATGAGGATTTTACAATTAAATTTGGTAAGGTTTAACTGGTTTTTCTGCAGATCAGGCTTTATGTGGTACCTATTGAGAGCGTCAAAATGAGTCTATATGAGGGAAAGGGTTAAATGAACTAGTCTGTGATGTCAAACAACATCCTTTCATTATACAGTAACTGTACTGTAACAGATGGGGTATTGAGGTAAACGCAGCGAAAACAAAAATCATGGTATTCAGGAATAGGGGAGGATTAAAGAGGAACGAAAAATGGTCTTATAACGGATTAAATGTTGAAGTAGTGGATCCCTTTAATTATTTCGGTACTTTATTGTCTTATAATGGTAGTTTTAATATGTATAAGGAATATTTGGTTGGTACGGCGCTCAAAGCGTTGTATATCTTATTGTACAACTGTAAAAACATACCGGTAAAGTTAAGGGTTCAGTGTCAATTGTTTGATTCATTTGTTGGGGCAATTTTAAACTACTCAAGTGAAATATATGGTTTTAAAAAGTCCAAAGAATTAGAACGAATACAGCTAAAATTTTGTAAGCGTATTTTGAATGTGCCTTTAAATTCTTGAATTCTGCAATATACGTGAGTTAGAATGATTATCCTTATATATCACGCGATATTGTAAAATAATAAAATATTGGTGCAAAATTGTTGAGTCGGAAAATATTATTTTAAATCGATTATATAAATTAGCTGTTGATGACTATTTAGCAGGGTATACTAATTGGGTCAGCCGGGTAAAAAAGGTGTTAGACGATTACGGTTTCTCTGAGGTGTTTATAAATGGCATTTCGGGGTACCCTCTAGTCAAACATTTTATACCAATATTCAAAGCTCGCATTATAGATTGTTATAAACAAGAATGGTTTGGCTCTTAGACGAGTATTAGATTTTAAAAACTGGTTTTAGTTATGAACATTATCTTGACTTAGTCCCTCATAATTTAAGGTTCGTGGGTTCGAATCCCGGTAGGGACTTCGGATTTTTCATGTGAGGAAGCCTTCCAGCTGGCTTGCGGTAGGTCGGTGGTTTTACCCGGGTACCTCAGTGTACTCGGGGTCTTCCTCCACCTGTAATTAGCTGGACGTTGCTATATGACTGAAATACTATCGCAGCGACGGTAAACCCCCAATACTACAACAACAACAATCTAAGGTTTTTCATTACAAGATTGCGTATTTCAGTTCATTCTCTGCGTATACATACGGGAAAATTTGGTGAAAACAGATTACCTAGAAACGAAAGACTGTATTTAAACTGTAATTTACATGATATAGAAGATACTTATCATTTTGTTTGTATATGTCCGAAGTATAGAAATCTTGGGGTAAGGTTTACTGATCGCCGTTATTATGTAAGACCATCAGTTTTTAAATTCTATGAATTGTTGAATATTCATGATAAAAAAGGTTCTGTATAATTTTGCATGTTTCACGAAGGAAGCCTTTAAAGTTAGAGATAATGCAAATTATGTTACTCAGTAGCCAATACTACAGGCGTACTATATGAAAATATATGGTGCTTCACGTTATATATGTAAAACTTTACTTCTTTCTCCATACTGCTTATGAACTAGATACTTTGTAAACTTTAAAGAGGTGAGACGATATGCCTTAATCACGTGTGTTATATCTTGATACATATAAATTGTTTGTAGACAATGTACTATGTACAAGTCTGAAATAAAATATTCTGTTCTCTTCTGTTTAATTATAGTACCTATCCACAGAGAAGTAGAAATTTAAGATTGAATTTAATTATGCCGAAAATATTGATATGCAAATAATCATGGCACAATACAAACTCCAAAAGATTATCCTTTAGCATGCGTGTCTGTAGCGGAGACATAATGGCAAGATTAACTATCATATACTTACAGGAAAATGACGCACACATTTGATGTGAATGTTGCTTTATGACGCACCGAACGATACTTCGTCTACATGATTCATGAAAAACTCTCACAAGAGAACACATTTAAAGGTTTTCTGATTGTCTGTCTGTCTCAGTTAAGCGCGTTTGAGCCTAATAGCTATTTATTATCTTTAAATAAAAATGCAGAGAGACATTGTCGACTATAAATGTATTATTAGTGCATCAATTACATAGTGATAAATGATACAAAAATTTACCGATAAAACATAATATCATGTGATTTTACGAATTATATTATTTCGCAATACGAGATTGTTTCCATGGGTTTAACGTCCCACAGACACTCGTCTGTCAGGATTGATTCATTTAAGGATTGAATTGACATTTCGATGGTTCATTAGGGTATGATCTACATTGGGTTTGCTCAAAGTGGGTGGACTTCAAATGACTTTGAACAGTCACAGTGCCATTCATACCCCCGATGAATCGTTAAGGTAATCTATCCATCATTAAATTGTGTTCATTGTCTATCAAGTGATCGTGGAAATTTAAAAGTACAGTAAATGAAAGCATTGATAGACTTTCAGCAAAAGACCCCAAATCTCCAAGTCAATGGATGCTTGCATCTAAAAGGCTTTTTCAGCACCACGATTATGATTAAATGATGAATGGATAACCTTAAAATATGCAATTCAGTTGTTGAAATGGTTAAATGATGTATATTACGCTCATTCTCAATAAAAAATGAAGCATTTGACGGTTCCCGGTATACATCTAAATTCAAATCAATCGTTGGTTCCATGCGGTTCTTTCAAGAGCTTAACAGGGACACAACCAATTGTCCGAATAGATCTTCAGATATTAAAGTACCAGAGCCGTTAATACCATATGTATATGTTGCCACCTTCATTTTTTATAACATTAAATCTGTGCAGACAAAAAGAGTTCTTGCTTTTAAACCGAAAGCAGCATACTAAGCAGTTTTGTGCTAATGACAACAAAACTTCAATCTGACTTTCCCTGTAGACATAATAGTTAACCGTTACAAAAAAACCGCTAGACATAATAGTGCATAGGATTACCAAAAGTATGGGTGTTACAAAACAACAAAACCTTCATGTAGAATTTGCTTAAAAGGAAGGTAATTCATCGATGTATAGAAGAAAGTAAATTTTGCTTAGGCTCACTGATTTTGGAAAGGGGAAATAACCGAAGATGTCAATCGGTAAAAAGAGATGCAGTTTAAACAGACGAAAGAAAACCACGAAAGAAAACATCCCGATCCTGGCCGATTGGAGACCTTCACCAGAAGTACATGGAAGAAAACTCAGAAAACAACAATGTTGTATCATTTTGCAAAAATGCGCCCTAAAGCACAAGTTGCTTAAGAAGAAACATTTGCCTGTGAATGAAACACCAAAATCTGGCATGTAATTGCAATCGTTGCGCATTGCTGGAATAGATATTCCACAAAGTCCTGAACTATTATACAAATTGGAATTGAAGTGAACCACCGCATCTGCCAGATACTGTCATTTACATCAAATGGAAAAGAGTAACTTTCGAAAACAATCAAAGGAAAATGAAAATAGTAAATGAATCCATTGAGGAGGAAAGATTTGGCTGAAGGAGATGGCGGCTTCCAAGTGCATTACCGCATAACGAAAACGCAGTTTCAGTCAGGAATTCATATGAATTTCGAGGAAAACTGTGCATGTAAGCCTGCCAACAAGATTCAGTCCGCTTACTGGAATTCTCAGATTACTCTACCTCCTATGATGATTTATCTCCGTGGAGAAGATTTAAGATTTCAACATAAAAGATATATAGCCGTTTTTCACGTATTGTCCCATTCCTCAAGCGCGATTTTTTGGCCATTGTCAAAAAATATTTTAAAGTTAAATTAATTTGCCGGGATGTCAAGAAATACAATATGTACACGACTGGACAGATAGCCTCACACCGCAGCATCGCAATAGATACATATTTTATTCAATTATTAACCATGACAATATGTTTGTTTTCCATACCACCTGGAATTATTATGCAAGTGGCCACGGCAAAAATGTGTGCGACGGTCTCGGAGAAGCGGTAAAAACACTTGGCCGATGAAGCGAACCGCTTCGGCAAATGTACCATACAGGATACGGACGTTCCTTAAAAGCTTATCCTCTACGTGATGTTAAAAAACAATAAAGTAGGCACTTTCTGTCAGTATTGTAAAACAGATTTGGCAGTTGAACATTAAGGTTAGTTTCAACGGATATATGCATAGAAAGCCATAACATATCAACACATTATTCTGGATTTTGGCGTAAAGGGAAAAACATTTCCATATTCTAAAACATAAACATATTCAAAACCCGACCTATTATTTCCTAAGAAAATGTCTGTGACACATGTACTTCAAGACTAATGCACATGAAAAGATTAGATCCGTAGTACAGAAAGGTCGGAATTGTGGCAGCTTTACTCTATATTCTCTTTACTCTGTGAAATCAGAGACCTATAAACAGAGATTGGCAGCTAATTCTAAGACGCGCGCGGACAACGAGATTTCAATGAGACCCGGGCGAGATTCGAAATCAAATAATTATTTATGGTTATTTCCAATGGATATTTAAAGGAATATAGTATGGATATGGTTATTTTGTTCAGTCAAGTATTTGTTCGATTACTTTTGACATAACAAACGTCAGTGAGGTGAGACGCAATTAAAGGAAACAATCAGTAAGCAATCATTCTACATGTTTGCCTTTGAAGATTTGTATTACTAACATCAATCAAAAGAAACTAACCGGTAAAAATCACGGGTTAATCCTGCATGTACACGAGGCTATCATGTATCTCGACGTTTTCTCGTGTCGCGCTTAGTCATATTGTACCAGTTATCCAGCTCTCTCTCTCTCTCTTAATTATAATTAAATTAAAATAGTTCTCTAATTATGCATCTGTCCTCTTCCTTCCTTCATTTCAACCCACATTAGCCAAAATCAGTAGATTTACTAAAAGTATTTGGAAAGTAAATGTTGTTTTGTAAAATTCTCCCAAGCCCGCGTGACAGGGCAGTACGCTCTCGTTAACCCTCGAGGAAAGCGATAAAGCACGGTATTTCGTTAAGCTGCCAATCTATGTTTATAAGCCTCTGGTGAAATGATAAATATATTATGCTCATGTGTTGCAGATAAATATCTATCATTGTGAGACATATGGAATTTAATATATCATGAATACCGCTTAAAAAGAGTGTTAAATAGTCCTTGGAAGTTATTTCATTCATGTGTCCTACTCTTTTGGCAGCCATTGTTGATTTACATGAAATGCATTGGCATTATGTAAATGTAAGTTATACGTGGCAACCGTTGGAAAAACTATACACATATGATATCATTTTTTTCTCTATCGCAGGAGATCTCGCACAGATCCCTGCCACAGTGAGTTGAAAAATAGCGGAGTTTCAGCTAAATCACAGGTAACCATTAGTGTGTCCATTGGTTCACACCATGGTCACGTGGCAACTCAGTGTCAGAGCCCAACAACTGCGCCGGGGTTTGATCTGAATACATGTACTGATATGATTAGGACATCCGCCCCCTGACTGGCAGGAAATAGGTTCGATTTACGGCGCGACATATCAAGCTCGTTACAAATGACACTGGCGGAGCTCCTTTGCGTGGCGCCCAGCACATAAAGATATATCAATGACTGACTGTTCCACATCGAGGCAGTGGTTTCGTAGAAAGGCAACTATATCTCTCTCGTGTACAGATTGTCCCCGAATGACTTGATACTGTCGATGGGACGTTTAATTTAAAAGAAACACACGGACATATAATTAAAAGGTTTATTTCAGACTAGGGCGAAGCATTTCAGCGGTTAAAAATGGTAAGCTAAGTTTAAGTTTTAAGTTATATAATTATTATCATGGTACATTGCAATGACAACTTATCGTCTCCAAATGACTGAAATACTCTATGTGGAACGTTAAACCCAACAAATAAACAAACAAACAAACAATGGCGACTTATTCTCACAGTAGGTAACAAAAACCGTAATATATCAAGTACATACCTTTGTTGTTGCTGCCTTTGGTAATTAATTCTAGCAATCTCTACGTCCCCAGATGACTTCTCCTAGTCTCCTAGCAGCGCCCAGATCTTACCATAGTCAATTACACACTGCTTCCCACTCCAAGTCAGACGCACACAAGTCGATGTCTTTGAGCTTGTTAATAACGTTGTAACGCCGTTAAACGTCGCAACGCCGTTAAACGTCGCAATTGCCGCTAAACGTCGCAGCACTAACGCTAAACGTCGCAACCACCGCTAAACGTCGCAGTTGTGCGACGTTTAGGGGCAGTCGATTTTTTTTGCGACGTTTAGCGTTAACGTTGCGACGTTTAGCGGTGGTTGCGACGTTTAGCGTTAGTGCTGCGACGTTTAGCGGCAATTGCGACGTTTAGTTGGATTTGGTGTTTAGTTTTTTGGTTACAAACGTCTTGTATTAGACTATTATATTAGTAACAGTCATGATGTCACGACATCAGCTTTAAGTACCTGAAGGGCCTTCTTTCTTTATATTTTGCGAGTCTCTTATTACCGAAGAACTTCTTTGTTTGATCAGTTTTATGGACAACAAAAGAAATATTGGCGTTTCGCCACATGCCTGCTGTCCATCACGATCATTGTTTATTACTTTCTTTCCTCTTATATCATATTACAGTTGATGCGGTTAGAGAGAAATTATCACGAAAGGTTATTAATACCCCCATATACCATTCTGGCGCAGAAAAAAGCCTCGTACAAAATTTCATTTCAAAACTAAACAAGTTACATTAAAGTATCTTAAAAAACTTGAGAAGCAGTTCGCATTACAAACTTTCCTTTTTTATCATATATGCAGGTAAATTTAAAAGGGTCATAATTCTAGAAAGCATTTATAAGGAAGCTCCACAATATATCAATTACAAAAATCTGTTATTTTCTGTACATTAGATAATTGGAAACATAGTTTGTTATTCTAAAAGATTCTTATAGCGAAACATGTAATTTTATGTTGTTTCTAATGTATACCCAATGTTTTTAAGGTATAGCCATTGCAATGGTACCGCTACATTTCGGACCTCATGGCATTTTGCGAAGATAACCAATGTTTCCTGTTTCATAAGGGTTATCTTGGTAGAGATTAAGTGGTCCAAGACGTAGCGGAACCATTACAGGGACTTAACCTTAAATGTACAAAACTTCACTATTTCACATCATTTTTTTCCACAGGTATGCCCCTTTTTTTAAATTCGCATGTTCTTGAGTGATAAAAAGTAAGAGAGACACCGAGCACCAGTCTATTGCTGAAATGTACTTATTACGTTTCTAAATAGTCTAAATCGTTTGAAAACACGAAATACAATATTCAACATTTTCTCTAAGTTTTGCGTTCTTAATTAGTATATATATATAAAATATCTGATACGATTCAAATCGCCAACTCATTTTAACCTTGTATGCTTTAACATTTTAGAAGGAAAATGGAGATTCAATTTATGCATTTAGTATATTCTAAGTTAGAATTTCTCACGCTTATTTCCTTTTTAGTATGTACATTTAATGGTGAAGTCTTCAAGAATGTGTTTTAATAGGAAATAGTTATTAAGTTCTTGTGTAACTACTCGAGATGCTTACACATAATATAATGCATATAATATTGGCTTAAATGACACAATAGGCGTTTATTCGCTGAAAAAAATGTATGCCACCAGCTGCTCTGTAATATATTGTTAATTCGACAAGTTATCAATCAAGATATAGTTTCAATACTAAGGAATAAGATAAATTAATCAAATTCGTGTCTTTTCAGATGATTTATTTTCGTATGTAATATACAATGACGATTGTACAAAAACTTAGGCATCCCATAAACTTGCTGAATTATTTTCCTTTAAGTTAAATGTCAGTTTTCTGCACATTTACCTATCAACTTTATTTTATTATTGATGTACGAGTATGCATTCTATGCTCCATAAGCACACGATTCAGTTCCATCAATTTAATTTAATAAGACGAGAAACTCCGTCGTAATTAAGTAAAGACAGCGAAGTAAGCGTTGGTTTCGATGTTGAGTCTATGATTAATGTTTGCTGTCTTCTTCTCTTTTAATAAACCGTTCGTAACTTTCTTGCTTTAAAACCATAAATAATTCAATATCTATGTCTTAAAAGTTTTGTGCACCTCCTCTCTATTCATCTTCTGCATTCTGAAACAAAACAAAAAAAAAAAAATCATTATTGTATTAATTTGTAGCTTGTCAAAATGTACAACTAAATGTATTACTTTTGTTTAGAGAAATGTGTTAAAATTACTACACATTTTCTGGGTATAGACGATATCCCCTTACAATCGGTTTTAGCTATACTTTATTTGAGAGAACTTATTCTTCCAATCCTTTCCGAAACTGTATATTACTGTAACAGTGTTTTTCATTTATATGTTTAAAGTACCCCCCCCCCCCCCCCCATCATTCATTATAGTCACGATCCTTCAAACGCTTAAAAATATTCAGTGCAGATGCAATCATCCATTAATTATAAGGTTCGTTTGCTCTAAATCTACAAATGCTTGCATTTACTATAAAATTCCCATAATCACTTGATGGACCTTGATCACAATGCATTAATCGATTCATTAATCCTTTTCTACAGATATGATATTATAACAATACTACTGAATAAAGTAATCTCAGAGTTTGGTGTTATTTTTTAATTCCTAAATACGATGTATACTCATCATAAGGACTACATATACCATTAGTTAATTAATATTTTAAAAGCATTTTAGTATTTTTGAGCATACATAAGTATGTATCCAAACAGAATTTAGCTTACTTACACAGAACCATCTTAAGGTCAACCACAAACATTTGTTTTACTGAAGATGATTTAAAGATTCATGTATGTAATACCATTGACATTGAATTTCGTTGCTTATACACGAAGGGGAATTTCGTGTGTACCTTTATGCATGTTCTGGAAAACGTTTAGTATATAAAAGGAACCGTTTTCGTGGGGATAAATAATCGTGGGTAAATTCCTTCACGAAATTAACGAAAATTAGTGTCCCACGAAAGTTAATGATCCCACAGTATGCAACGTTTATACTAATTAAGTGCGCAAGGAACCGATTAGTGGAATACTTTTGAATATACATGTAGTAACTTTACCTTTTCCGACTAGTTGTGTTACGGTCCAATTTGTAACGATTGTCATATCACATTTTTTTTACCTCTCACAGACGTGTTTGAGGCCTTGTCAAACTGAAGTGACTCAGAACCTTCCAGGGGCAGTCTGATCAAGGTCTTATCTGTTTGTTCTTACATTGTTGTTTCTCAGATTCTGCTCAGTCAATTCAACATCATATATTCTCAATTCACAGGTTACAAAGAAACAATATGTGAGACAAAACATAATCAGAGTCTCACACACAACAAGTCTACACGAAAAGGAAGAGTACCATTTAAATCTCAATAAATTTATATTAATGAAGTCATAGATTTTTCCATGAATATTGATGATGTAGATGGTTAAGGATCTTAAAACGACACCAAAACAGCGCCATTTCATACACAGGGTAGTGGGATTGTTTTAGGATTGGTTTGTCATTCTAAGTTAATACATACTCATGATACTTGGAAACAAACAGCACCTCCTGGAAAACAACAACCAAAAACATCAACAACAATCAAGCAACAACAATATTCAAATATCTCAATAATTTCATAATAAAAAACAAACACGTTAAATTATAAAGGTTGACATGCCCTGTTTTGTGTTCTTAAGAACGTTGGTCCCTGAAGTAGAGCATTTAGATAAAGGTCTATATTTATATCTTTTATATTGTATTTTTGAATTTCGTAGAAAACATGCTTTATTTGAGTAGTACTACGTTTTCAATTACAGGCGTTTCTGTTTTTGTCAACAGTAATCTGCCTGCACTTATATAAATTCGTAACTGTAAGATCTTTAACCTTTCCCTCATATAGACTCATTTGACGCACTATAGGTACCACATAAAGCCTGATCTGCAGAAAACCACAGTTAAACCATACCAAATTTAATTACAAAATCCTCATTTCCAGACCACTGAGGAGCAGCGAACAGCATAAAACCTGATCAGCCTGCGAGTTACTCGCAGGCTGATCTGGTTTTATGCTGTTTGCATAGGTCTTTTCATGGTATCCTCTATGAGGGAAAGGGTTAAATTGTTTATGCCATGTCATGGAAATGTTATCGTGTTGATTTGGTATACAAGTAATCATAGTGCTGTTTGTACTGACTGCGCCTAGTGTACCAGTTATGAAATATCATTAAGTAATCAGATTTATAACATTTATAAGTAGGATATCAACGACATGCTTCTCGGAAAAATATATTCTGTCTCACTTTTTGTGTGTTCTAATTTTGTATTGTATTGTATTGTATTGTATTGTATTGGGGTTTACCGTCGCTGCGATAGTATTTCAATCATATAGCGACGTCCAGCTAATTAAGGTGAAGAAGCCCCGAATTAACTTTTATTTCTTAGTGTCATGAATATAAAATTGGCATTCACTTCTAATTTTGTTATAAATGTTAAAGCGGCTATGAATGTATAGGTATATGTTCTATGCTAATAAACTCTTTGTTATATTATGTTATGCTTAGTGTCATGAATATAAAATTGGCATTCACAACTGAAGGTCTGATTAATTAACTTTTATTTAGACAAATGTGATTAATTAATTGTGACAAATGATCAGGTTTGTCCATTGGATTTTTAAGACAAATGTTATATGTATGGTTGAGAGGAAGATTTAAAACATTGCTTAGAACTAGAAGGAATCGACCTTTAGCATATCTATGATATATTCTTTAAAACATATGATCTTCATTGATCTTGTATATTTTACCAAGGCTATTTAACGTGTGTATTTTTTTTATATTGAATCCACTTCTAAAATACTGTGGATGTTACGTTATGCATTGATACATTTTATAACTAGTTTCTTGCTTGCAAAACTTATCTGAAATGTCTAATAGAATGAAAAAAAACATCAGGCACATTGGTAACTATTTTTGCGACCTTCATCTTATTAATCTTGTCCTTTTTATCTACCTCTACTTCTCATTGTTGGCCTTGCTTGACTTCGAGTTTTTGTATGTTATTTACGTCATTTATGATACGACCACGGAAATTAAAAAAATAAACATGAAGTTTTCATCAAAATTCAAGTTGAAAGCATGGAGGAATGGTGATATTCATGAGACTTCTTTATAGCTGGAATATTTGACAAGTTTGTAAAAAATAGATAATGGAATTCAGTAAAAATTGTCACAGTTGAGCCTCCTTAATCTTGTCAGCCTTTTGTAACATGATTAATATCCACTATATGTTACACGTGCTGTGGGTTTCATTATATCTGTAACAGTCAATGAATGCGTGGCCTATTATATTGAAAATTTAGATTTTTGTTAACATATAGTGCTGATATTACATTTTTACGATATCGTACTTTGTACCTTTAATCAGTACAAAAAAGGTGACCAAACTTGCTTATTTCTCTGGAACTATGTACAGTTTTTGATATTGATATGTTTATGTTATTTTAAAAAAGGTTCTGTATTATGCTTTTATCGCAAATTGTTGTATCATTTTGAAGTATTTTTTTTATCTAAATCTTTTCCCCCATTTCGAAATGTAAAATAGTCGGTAAAATGGAGCCTAGATACATAGTATTTTTTTCATATTTTTTTCTTTTTCTTTTTCGGGGGTAGGAGGGGTCGCGAACGGATCATTCGGTGTGTTCAAGGAGCGGATGCTTACGGAACAGTATTCGGTAGCTCTATCAAATTTTTGTTCATGCTCAAAATAAATAATTTTTATCGACCTTCCGAATGTGCCGTCCATGTGTATTCGGGAAGTACTCTTGGAGCCTAAACGACATGTACGGACACACACACTCCTCCGCAAAAAAAAAAAAAAAAAAAAAGTATATGTCATTCCAATTGATTAACAGCCTTGTGATGTATTTTCTAAATAGTGTTGCCTATGATAAATGGAATTCAAACGAGCAAATCGTTGATAGAATACACATCATTTATCAAAGACATTACCATCAAATACGGCGGAAACAATAAATGGTCACCCATTCCAGAAAAAAAATGCCCTGGTTTCAATTATAGCAAATATTTGTATAAACAAATAAACTGCTGTTTGATTAGTTACTGTCAGAATATTGCATAATTACAACTGATTCATTTGCTTCACAATCATCCTCACATCACATCCTCATCGTTCATTTTTTTCTTCTTTCTTTGTAAATGATAATTGTGTGTTCTACTGTTTTTTCCCTTCTTTTTACCTTTTCAACTTATGATATATCCTACCCTAAAAATAATTTGCCTGCAAAATGTTTAACGTATTCTGCTAATTCTACTATATGGAAAATCATTATATAATTCGCTAAGACTTCAACAATTTAGAAGGAGAAAATCTCAATAAGCTTTTACCTTTCAATTTAATCCTATTCTGTATATGTTTGTGAATTGTTCTGTTATAGTATTTAACTAAATAATATGTTTAACCCTTTCCCTCATATAGACTCATTTTGACGCACTCATTAGGTACCACATAAACCTGTCAAAAACCAAAACCTTCCAAATTTAATTAAACCAAAACCGTCACCTTGGGGTTTTATGCTGTTCGCATAGGTCTTTTCATGGTTTCCTCTATGAGGGAAAGGGTTAAACTTACTAATTACAACTGATTTCTTACCTTCGCTTGTTACATCATTAATAAGTATACACCAGTGTGTAGTGTTTCTTTTGGTTTCCAGTCTATATATTTGCTTGGTGAAAGATTAAACATTTCGTCTAGTTTTAAACCGCTTCCCAAGATGTGTTAGATGTCAATGTGTATATGAATAAATAGACTCAAGTCGATTATATCCGTATTATCTAGATAATTTTGTCGTTGATTTTTGCCGTTATCATTATATATTTATATAAATACCAACTTGAAAAAGACTATAACATCATACACCATACGAATAATTTTATCCTAGATGAACATGTTAAGGAACAGCCAAGCCTCCGAAATATCTACTTATTTCTTATTTGCACAATACACATAACGAAAGCTCTTTCGGCATAGCAGTTAAAAGAAAACTTTTGACTTTCCAGACAATCAAATGCGTAATACAGAAAAGATTCACAATCCCGAATGAATGGATATGATTTTGTTATTTCACTGATTGACTAAGGTGAAATAGCACAAATAAAATTACGTAACTATTTTGTGGTTACATGTATTCTTATATATTTTCCCTTTTGCCGTACGATAAACGAGAGTTTTGTTTTATTTCTCTAAAACCTCTAATGTTTTGGCATAACTAACTGTGTGTTAGAATACTGTCGACACTGGTTGTTTATCGATGATACCGCCAAATTGTGTTTTCCAATTACTTAATCATATTCATGCATATAATTCCATTAGCAACGAAAGTCTTTTCAAATACAATGTGATAATATTCCTTAGTATCTCATTTGTTCCAACATTTTATTATTTGGAACGAAATAGTCGGGGTATATTTTTTTTTTTAACATCTGTGAAATTGGCACAAAGGAAGTTAAGTGCAAAAACGGATCTATAAAATTTATATTTCACATACACATATACATTATCGTTGCCAACAATCTAAGAATACAAAATATACTAAACATGAATGAATACTTAAAACTAGTAAACCAACTTTTAAATAAGAAATGTCTCTAAAATAACAGTCCTTTTCTCTACTCCCAGTCTAACTTGTTGACATATTTCGACATATATTAACGGGTTATAAGCTATAACTATCACAAGCCCAGCCATTCATAAATTTTCGAAAATAACCTGAAATAATTATACCGTCTACTAGGCTAATTTAGTTGACAGGGATCTGTGATTTGTTTGACAGTAAACTGTCTCTTAAATACTAAGAGAACGCCCGGGGCACCGCGCACTTCGTAATCCATTAGCTATTCCAAGACTGGCAGACATGTTTCTGTGAATGTACGATTAAACGTACATTTCAGTGCCTCTTAAACCGACAGAGCATTTTCAAGCATCTATAGTTTAAAGTAACAGGAGCCGAAATGTGTAAGCAACATTGCGTATTTCATTTTCTGATGTTGTTTTTTTTATTTTTATTTTTATTTTATTCACTTGAGAAGTAAAACATCTGTTTCTGGAAATATAATTTTAAGGTAAAAATAATATTCACATTATCTTTTGATATGTTAACCGTCTTAATACAATACCGAACTCTGCAATTGTAAAACAATTATTTGTTTTCTGCTGTTATTTTGTTTTTAAAACATAGTCAGTTCAATCTCCCCTTTCTTCGAAGAGAAAGCAACTGTTACAGTTATATAGAAAACACTTCAGTCACCCAGTCTGTTATGCCAACAAACCATCGACCAGGGTGACTCACTATGACACGGGGTGGCCCACCTGCTGCAATACACCTTTATATATATACATTTTTATGTATATATACATTTTTTTTTATCAAAATAGAGAGTAAACTGAGGGATCCACTTCTGTGCTTATACTGCCAGTATATGACACGTCTGGTTCTGCGTGTCTCACCTCACTATTTCAATGTTTCTTTTATCAAGATGATGTCAACGAAAAATAAAAGGTTAATGACTATTTCCTTTATTTTTTGTATTTCTTTTTACGTATTCTACTCCTTCATTTCTTGCCTTACATCTTTCAATTCTGTGAACCTTTTCTTTTTAATTTTGAATGCAGTATTGTGTTATTCATCGCGTTTCCTAGGAAGCTTAGCCTTTTATCTGAAAATATTTGTAATTGAGTCGATACCTTACTCCGGCAGTGATTGAAAAGTTATCATTAAAACGTCAATGGCTAAACGACACAGTATGATTGTATGCATTGAGATGAATCATTTCCGAGAAACGTGTCCATCAATTATTTATTTTCAAAAAAAAATCTAAATAACACACACACACACACACACACACACACACACCATATATATATATATATATAAAAAGTTTGAGTATTAATATAAATTTTATTGCAGTTTGTACCATACAATATTTGAGGGCATCTCTTTGTGAGGCGATTCATTGCTTCCCGTTCAACAACACAGACTAAAACTTGTTTTGTATATCTATGCGCAAAACAAAACACATCTGATTCACATAGGGTATTTTTATATGAAACTTGAACGGCATGATGGTATAACTGAATAAGTGATTTAAGATACACATACAATTAAAATAGTATAGTTACAATTGTACGGTGGCATAAAGGGTACATGTAAGATACTCGTTATATCGCGTGCGAACGTGATAACTGACACGTTCGAGAACGCGATCTCAAAAATACCTTTTGCGTCCCTTTTATACCTCTGTTCCATCACCTTACCATTTACCTAAACCCATTTAAATATATGGAATACAATGTATCTTTGTATTAGAGGATTAGGACAAGATTTTATTTGAGGAAATGATAACCTTTCATCTATACAAAACACCTTTTCAATATTTGTAAACATTAATGTATTTCAGCCATGTCAAGCCCAGTGGTGATGTCGTAGCTTTATCAAGTATTTTTATCCATCTCTTTAATAAATTCTTATCACATATACCTTCCCCGTTAAATCAATTTTTAAATGCCAATGAATGCATTACCTATGAAATTATCGCCACTGTCGTGGATTTTACTTTCCCCTTGAAACAATGGGACAGTCATCAGAATGGTCGTATTATAGTTCTAGTTGTCCAGCCACATTCTTTAGCAAAATAGTACATAAGACCACACACATGTTTCCTTTTCCGGTGAGGCAATACTGAGTTACTGAACCTTACACTAAGACAAAAACTCTACAATGAATGACACTGTTAGTGTATGCATTGTAACTCTTTTTAGTTAAGAACAGAACAGAAATTTTATTTCGATATAAACTATACAGTTTCTAGTCGTAAATAATACAAAACATATACATACAATTTTCACGTGAACCATACAACGAACACTTAGCTATAAATATAAAATATTCATACCAAAAAGAATCAAAATCTGATGCTTTTCTTTCCCGACGACAATCAAAGTGAAATTAGACACAAAGGAGTTGAACTTACACATATACACTATATATTATTTTGGATAATTGCATTGCGAATTATTAAACCTCATAAACATATTTAGACAATCGTTTGATTACTGATATATTAGAACACTGTTATAAATCAACAATCTTAAAAACACTTGGACGCCTATAGTAATAAGAATTAATATACTTTTTTCAAATATTTTCATAAATAGGACAGACAAGCAAAAACGTGAAATTCATCTTCTATATCTGTACCATGACAAAGATTACATAAACGCATGTGTCGTTCTTCCCGGTTTTGGGTATATCTACCAGTTACTATACGCAAACTATGTGCTGAAAGTCTAAATCTAAATACAGCAGCTCTAAATTTCTTAGGCAAAATACCAAGAAAATCTTCAATATTAAAAGTAAATTAATAATTCTTGTACAAAGCAAGTGTAGTACTATTTTCCATACCACTTTTCCATTGCTGTTTAAAAACATCGAGTACCCGCTCTTCAAAATATATATGGAAAGTGTTTAAGTTAACAAAATAGGGGCTTGTCCATACATAGGAGAATCCATGGTTGTCTAACAGCTGTTTCACATTACTAACCCAATTAACTTCCCGAGCATGACAAGCGCCTAATAACAGTTTGTATAGTGTTTTTTTATTAAAATATTGTCTGAAGACACCACTTTTTACCAATACATAATAATACAGACAAATCTTAATAAATACAATCTACCAAGCTCTCCATACACACCAACGCTCGTGGTAGATTTTCTAACGTTCAATAAAGATTTACAAAATTTCAAATGTACCCGTTCAATTTGTTTTGCTTTCCCAAACCCAAATATCTCACTTGAATAACTGAGAATAGATCCTACAAAAGCATCAAAGTGTTGGCACATTACCTTGGAGGGATATACTATACTTCCTAGTGATATATAATAAAATGTTCAATGCTTTCAGGCTTTAACCTATGAGTGCTTACTGATTTAGAACAAACGATCCTGTATAATTAAAATAGTTTTTAATTAATTAAAGTTGTTTACAGTTTCTAAACTATTATCATTGTATGTCCATGACTCATTTGCTTTTAGATTTCCGCGCTTTCTAAACACCATTACTTTTGTTTTACTAATATTCACTACCAATTTTCATTTATTACAATAATCTGACAATGAATTTAGACTATGCTGTAAATCTTCAGGACCATTACCTAATATTACCATATCACCCGCAAATAGCATCAATATAAAAGTTAGATGTTCAAGAGTTAATCAACACTCACCATTATCAGGTAAGAATAGCTCTAAATCATCCAAAAATAAGGAAAACATTATCGGCGAAATTATCTCCCCTTGTTTCAAACCGACTGCACATTAAAACAATTCAGAATAAGAACTACACCCCCTAATGCATTGCTTAACAATACTATACATGTCTCTTATTATCCTTAAAACCTTCCCACTTATACCCATTTTATACAATTTAAACCACAGACTGTTTAGATAAACACCATCCAAAAGCTTTACTTAAATCAATATCTTCCTTTCCTACTTAAAATATTCTGGATAGCAGCATTTAAAACAAAAAATGCATCTACTGCAGGACTACCTTTGCGAAATCCAAACTGTGCATCACTCAAAATATTGTTTTCATCAGCCCATGTATTTATCTTTTCATTTAATACTGCTGTAAATAACTTAGAAAAAACAACTCACCAGTGTGATACCGCGATAATTATTTACATCATTAATATCGTTCTTTCTGTGAAGCGGTACAATGATTCCCTCAGTCCAACTACTAGGAAAATGTCCCGAATCTAAAATAGTATTAAAAATATCAACAATATACGGAGCTATGATATCTACTGATTCAATAAAATACTCATTTAAGATATGGTCATTCGCATAAGATTTACCTGTTTTTAAATTACGAATAGCAGTCTCAACCTTAGACAAGGTAATGCGTTTATAAAGGTCTTCAAATTTACAGTCTGACCATCAAATTCATAATTACTACAAAAATCCTCAGCATATGCAGCGAACAAGCTTGAGGAATTATTTGCATATTTGAAAAATACTGATAAAAATCTTCCAGTAATATATTACTGCGAATAAGTTTTTTCTTTGTGAATACTTTCCAAAAAACTTAAGGTTTTTTATGCCTTAAACTCTTAAACCTTATCCCATTTATATTTCCTATTTTTTTCTTATCATTTTTTTTTATAAATAGATTTCAAATCACCCATATTAAGCCTATTTTCGTCACTTTTAAAACGATTTAAAACACCCACGGTGTTCATGTAGGCCTGCTTTGCTTTGAAACATTCAATGTCAAACCAGTCTGACCGTTTACTAAGCATTTTGTCATAAAGTTCTGACGTCAAACCATGCTTACTGCACCGAGTTTTATGAAAAACGGTTTTGCCACCTGATTCAAAATAGCAGAAAAACTATCAAAGGCATCAACAGAATACGGATCACTACAGCTTAAGTCATTTACCACCCGGTTAAATTCAGTAAATAAGTTTTGCCCGAAATTCATGCCTTTTATCATAACCCCATCTTATATCAGTGCGTGTGTACTCGGTACTAACACGCGGACGCATTCGCAAGCAATTAACATGACGCCAAAACGCCCCGAAATGAATATGCATATCGGTTTAACCAGTGAAAAGCTGTACAAACTTCCGACAAACAAATGCACGTGAATCTTGCTTTAAATAGTTACCTTAGTTTAACAACCTCCGACAAACATATGGGGTGGGGATATACCTGTTCTGGCGTCACGTTAATTAATAGCAAAAAACACGGGTGTATGATCTGACCATTCACACACTGGATGAATGTTAAAATCCCCGATGCAACAAAAATCGTCCTGTAAAACATAATCAATTACACTGTGTACAAAAGTATACGTTCCAACCAAGTGACCACAACCCAATTTACCATTACAATTACGTAAAGAGGAAGCCTTGCACATTTGCAGCGTTTTTAATCCATGCGAATTTACCGTTTTACCCAACGAGCTCCGCTCTAAAGGTATATCGGGAATATAATCATCATCATCCAAATATTCATTAAACCTATCACATACCACAAAATCAGGTCTATTACCCTTGCATTAAAATCCCCGCAAACAATAACTTTACCCAAAGACTGAAAATAATTGACATCATTTTGCAATAAATCAAACAGATCTGAGTTAACAATGTTATTTATTGGTGAATTTTCAGGCCACACATAAACAACTGCAATATAAAAACATCATGCTCAAAATTAAAGAAACTTTTACTTAACTTGATTCACACTATGGTGTCAAATTGATTCCTCAAAATTTCAATACCCTCGTCGTAATCGTCTATAAAATACAAAACTACCCCCTCCCTCTCTCTGTCTTTTGGCCCGCCTATTTTGAAATTTTCTGTACAAGTGAATACATTTTTATATGCTTATATCTAACTGTGACTTATTATTACACCACGATTCATAGAGAAATAGGATATCATATTTAAACAATGTATTTACAAAGTTGCTATCCTCAAGTTTGTCCTGAGTAAGGCCATGAATGTTCTAGGAGAGAATTTGGAGCCCAACTCCAGGCTAACCCTATGCATTGCTACCCTCAGGTCGCCCATAGAGATATAAAGTGTCATAACTGATCCAGGCACGCTTCCCCTCCTGTATGACCTTGTGCATCGTCCTCACTAGCTTCTTGCGACGATCTGCGATTTTCTTAGGAAATTGTTCATAACAAATTAGCCGGTACCCTTTAACTCCGACCTGGCTTTCCTCACGGTCTTCCGATCAATGAATCGTAAAAACTTAGCAACAATGTTCCTATGAGGAGATCTCCTACCCTGGTTACTGCCCGAACTGCTTCCAATACGGTGCATCCGTTCCAGCTGTAAACTGTCAACAAACTGCTGTGCCAATTTTAGCTTGTTGACCAGGAAACCCCGCAACCAGGCCTCGGTCGACTCGGGTTTCTCGTACGCGTCCTCGTCTATATTCGTAAAGATCTTTTGGAAACCACACTTGCCCCGTCACTACTTTTTTCCGTTTTTTTTTTCTGCCTTTTTACTCTCTTTTTTTTTTCAATTGCCCTTTACACAGATCATAAAAGCATTCCAATAAGTGTTACCAACACAGTTCCTACCATTAATCCGTAAACACTATTGTACACTCCAAAATATATCCATAAATTGACCACGATTTATAAACACGTCCGACATTGTATTGATCATGTGACATTGATCAGAAAATATTTTGATGAAATCTTATAGACATGATATCAGCATGACCATGAAGTAACGTTTTGCATATACTAACATGTCTTTTTCATGCCATAAGGGTACGCCATTGCAGATTTACCGTTATTTCGAGTTGATGGATTCGTAGAGACTTTCTTATTGAAATTCATAAACGTGTTTGCTCAAGATCCTGGCAATACAGTAAGATGTAACTTTGAGAATATATTGCCCCGCTTTGTGGCGTTAATATTTATTCCATATATCAGGCAACGGAATCAGAATTTAAATTGTGTCGAGAGAAGATCATAAAGGTTTAACACTAGGCAAATCTGACCCAGCTCCAGTTATATTCGATAGAGTCATGTTTTCAGGGGCGGATGTTTTTCACAAAAGATGTATGCTGGACTAAAGATGATGTGCATCGGGAAATTTGGCAAGGTCAAGGTCATTTGTAGAAACTAAGTTCATCACATGTGAACTAAATTTTTGAGGTTCCTGATGAGGTAAAATGCAATAGGGTATTGATATAACGGTCTAATTATCTTTTTTTTTTTTTGACCTCAAATATTACAAGTCAGATATATTGTATAAAAATAGAGTGCTTTAGTAAATTGGACCGCTTCAATTTATTTACGGTACATCTGATTTTGAAAAAAAATAGAAAAGCCTCGCCATGTTTGTATCAGGTCCCTAACACAATGACATCTGAGAATACGAGGCACCTTTTTGTCAAAAAAAAGATGTCTTGGCGTTATTGAACAGGTTGGAGACACCTTAAGCATCGCAAATAAGTAAAAGGAAGTAGAATTAACATAAATAAACAATGTAGTGATTAATGAAGAAGTTTTTAGCAAACAGAGAGAGTTATTACGAAAGTCATAAATTCACTATATATTTTACTATCGTAGCTGCTCTTGCCATATCCATATTAAAAATGGGCGAGGTGTTCCGAATGCCCAATCCAGTTTTACATATCTCGCGTTATCTCGCGGTCACATGATCTGGTAAGTACCTTTAACTACTGCAGATTTGCAAATCTCTGTTACGAAGATCTGTGTTGATGATACTCTGTCGAGCTATGTGCGCAGGAAGTTTTGATAGCCTCACGAGGACTTTTAAGTTACTTTCCTACGTTGTTGACTATTACTAGACAACGATTGCGAGATTATGGGTAATAAGAGATTACTTCATGACATCCCATATGCCCATGGTTCAGCCGTGGTAAACATGTCTATAGGAGATAGCATTTAAGCCTAACATAGCTCAGACCTATATTCATATGACTTTTGTTTGGTTAAACATGTTGAATAGGAACCACAAAGATCTATAAGCTACGAGTCCTACACATTTTATACAATTATTTTGTAATGAAGTTCTGTTACATATCAACAAATCAGTTCTAATCATTTTTGTGTATTTTTTAATTTGTAATAATTTCATGTTATCAACAAATGAATTATGTTCATAATAAACCTGTAGATTACGGTTGCCGGTTTAATACCCAAAGTGTCCTAGGTATTTCATTTTTCCGGTCCAACAAAATTTCGATGATTGGAGAACCAAAGGGGACTGGGGTTGAATCTAGGACAACTGAATTTATATGTCATGCTAACAAACAGATTTTTTTTCCTTGAACAAAGTAAAGCTTACATGATTTAAAAAAAATAAAGACGGTTATGTGATAAATAAATAATTTTATACAATTCATTCAAAACAAAAGAGAATTTCTAAGAAATACACAATTGTTCGTTTAGTTAATGATTTTGTCTGGATAACGTAGTGGTAACGCGCCTCACCTTTCACCAGTGCGCCCGGGTTCGATTCTTTGTCATGTACGTGAAAGGGTACAGTAGTCGCCCCTCCAGACACGTGGGTTTTCTCCGGGCTCTCCTGTTTCCTTCCACAATAATGATCACATACGCCGCTATCAGAACTTGCTTTGTAATCGATGTAAAATAAATAAGTTTAAACTTTTAACAATTAATATATTAATAAAAAATCATTTTTCGATTGATGTTTCGTCTTGAAAAGTAAATGCGGATCAATAGCTGTTGTTTTGAGGGTTCTAGATATATTCTGGCTAAGTGTTTTATACAAAAATGAGCATTTATAGTCAAACACGCAGTTTTAGTTTACTCTGACCACAGATTGTGGAAATAAGATATGCAAATGATTAATTCAAATGGTGGGAGAAACATTTAACCGATGTAATTTTGAAAATGGAAGCTTCGTAGTTGATAGAACAGTTTATGTCTTTAGATAGAAGTAAGAAAAACTAACGAATTTTAAAAAAGCACTATTTTCCAATATTTCTTTTCAAAAGTTAACTTACATATTATGCTTTAGTCCAGTCCTTCAATATAAGGAACATTAATATTACATATATTATGTATATAGACAGTACAAATGAATACACATGGAAATTGTTTAAGAATGTATAAATATGCAGACAGAGAGAGAGAAAGAGGGAGAAAAAATGACAGGTAAAAGTGTTTGTTTATGTGTGTGTTTGCATGTAGTCCGTTATTACTTTAAATTCAAATTCCATTATCCGAATATTTGTTTAAAATGACAAAAGTCCGTTTTGCGTGCATAGAGAGTATGAATAAATTTTACAGGGAGAGAAATTCTTTCGAACCAAGATCTGCAGGAAACCATTTTAAAACAGTGTCAATCTTCCTTTTTTTGAATGGAATTTGTTCCATTCATTACTTAACCATTCAAATCAGCCTTTGTAAAAAATACATAATGGTATAACATGAATCTCTGACATTTCAAGAAAATATTTACTTGTACATTTCTTATCATGACTGTGAGAAATCTACTGTCGTCAACATAAAAGATTTTCCGTAAAGGTTATTTTTCTTTTTATCTTCAAAATATTTGACATAAAATCTCACGTGGATGGGATGACTTGTATGACAGCTTAGATATTACGAAATGGTTACGGAAGCAAGGGCTTACTGGGCGGAATTTTGTACTGTACAAGTTTCAAGCTTTTGTACAAACGTTTATTGACCAAATTGGACATACATTTACAATTAAAACGTAGAAAGTACATATATAATCATGAAAACATACAATATAAGTCATCAGCACGTAGACAATGAGATCTGCTCTGACTAGATATTAATACGTACGGTAGCACCTGGAACCTAACGCCTTTTGTGATAATAAACCAATTCAGGTAAGGTTTAGTCAAATTAAAATCATCGCTTGTATTCTTTTGACTTTAAATATTAATAAAAAGTATTGCATCGTGAAAATATGTGTACAAATATAGTTCTTGGAAATATAAAGTGCTTCATATCGGATTGTTTAAATTCATCTGCCAAAGATCCTACTTTTATCAAAATTTAAAATGGTTACTTAATAGTTGTTTGGACGAAATGTAGTACTGTGCATGTTTCAAGTATTTATTTTGCAATTTCCAGAAGATCAGTGAACCAAGTGGATAAACATGTTAACACCTATAATGCACACATAAACATGAAAACGTTCAATATAAACAACTATATAAATGTATTAATATGTCCATTTGGAGCGACTTAAGTCTTAATTTTCATTTGTGTGAAATTATAACAAATGACAAATATTTCACGAAAACGTCACTCGTATTTTATAATTACCGTGTGAATGTGACCAGTGTGTGTGCATTTTACCAAGAGTCAAAAAGATTTGATGAACATTGCGTTTCATGAGCTGTTAATATATTATGACAGAAATGTTGTCAGATATTTTACAATATATCCCAAAGCCCGAACTGTGCCGGTCTTGATAATAGATGTGCTAATAATATCACTAATTAGAGCACGTCTAGCTGTCAGTGATCCTCACCATGGCGCTGGCAGTCAGTTGTTTTAGGGCGTGGGATCGAAATATGATAGGGACGTGTTATCACTTCTATTTTAGTCACGTGATATTTTAATCTGGTTTGATCACTCAAGAGCACACTGCTACTGACAAAATTATCAGAATATATTATTTTTCGTTGAAGTAAAATGAAACACAAGTCGGGTTAAGAAATGCATATGTGCTAGATTGTGATGAATTACGAAAATTCAAAAATGGTACTAAATTAGACAAGCATGACTTTGTTAAACCTAAAACCGAAATATGTTAAATGCTTATTTAGAGGTATTTGATAGACATGTACGTAAGTTTAGAAATGTATAAGTATGTTTTTAATAATCTACTCACCAATTAAAAAAAAAGAATTTGTTACTCAAAAACACAATGGGAAAATAGTATATGTCATTATCCATTTATCTTTTCATTTTTCTTTTTGTTACTGTGTGCACATGTATGTATAACGTATTGAGACAGAAATATACCCTGTTAATGTTTTATGAACAACCAACAATCAAAAGGTTATATATTTTTTTATTTATAAGAAATGGTTATATGTATTTGTATTGCAGTTTTTAGAACCATATTTATATTTATTATGGTTAAATTAACTTGTTGTTCCACAATATATGTTTGATAAATTCAAAACGGCGTGTTCTCACTTTACCCATTCTATTTGGTTTTTTTGTACAATCAAATGTGCAAAATGGAATTACCAACAATGTACTAACCCCGTCTTAATCCTACAGTGTACAGGTAAAAAATCTCGTTAGCAATATTTTCTTGGAAAAAAAGAAATTTATATTTATGTGTAATATACCATTTCCTACTGGTCTGGAAATAGAAGAATAGAAACATATTGAAATAAAATATTGGGCAGGTAAGTGGATTATCAATTAGTTTTTTATGGACGTAAGTCAAATAGCATTTTAACTGAACAGAACCGCTTAATGTGTTAATCAGAGAATTAATTGAGACATAGTTATCAGAATAAAAATGAATTAAATATAATTATTATGAAAGTATAATTAGTTTAATATTAACATATTTAAATCAATCAATAGCTTAACATATTTGAAAGGACGGGGCGGTGGTTCCCTGGTAACGCACTAATCCAGGGGTCCGGGGTTTCAATTCCGAGTAGAAGCTTGGAAAATTTCTAGGACATTTTTCAGTGTTCCCCGCCTAAATAAAAGCTTAGCGCGGTTCATCCAGACATTGGTTAAAGGGGCATCGCGTGTATCGGAACTATACACTGGGCACGTTAAAATCGGAACGAGCTAGAGTAGCGCATCCGGTTCCCGTGTATCCGAATCTGTCTCTGTGTGTAGGTGCACCTCTCTAGCTCTATAGAGGTGATAAGGGTGGGAATCCCTGACAGAAAAAGTCTAAAAGAACCGGAGTTAGAGGTGCTGGGCCTTAACCCTTTCCCTTATAGAGGATACCATAAAAGACCTATGCGAACAGCATAAAACCAGATCAGCCTGCGAGTTACTCGCAGGCTGATCTGGTTTTATGCTGTTCGCTGCTCCTCAGTGGTCTTGTAATGAGGATTTTACAATTAAATTTGGTAAGGTTTGAGTCTGCTTTCTGCAGATCAGGCTTTATGTGGTACCTATTGAGAGCGTCAAAATGAGTCTATATGAGGGAAAGGGTTAAAGGAGTTCGCTGTCAAAAATCGCATCTTCGTGCACAATACACCTGAGAGCGACAACCGACAACTTATTTAATTTTTTTGTAAATCTAATTTAATGTAGTTTGTATGTTGAACTCGATTTTATTGTTTATTTATCTGAACATATTGTATCATTAAATTAGAAAAAAAATATCAGGGCAATCTATAAAGTAATGGAATTCATCTCATACTATTAAATTACAGAGTGTAAATATTCTGCTAATGCATTGTATGTTATTCCATCCACCGGTTAACATGGTAATTCATGATTTCTTGGTCGGAAATTTGCATAATATTTACAGAAGAAACGCACGTATTTGTTAACAATTTTACATTCCAAATTTAGTATTAACTACAAGTGTATAACATCACTGGCACTAGAACCGAGTATTACGATTTTTGTCCCTCTATACTGTATTATAACATGGTAAGGAACGGAATCTGACATCACTTGATTACGGAGGTCGTAACATTGTATAAATGTATGCTTCTATAATTATACCCTATGCACAGTTCGATCAGTCTGACATTCATTTCACACATGGTATAACGAATCGTTGTCAAAAAGCAACTTTAACGAAATACAGTATAGTGTGACAAAAATCTTAATTCTACGGTCCTAGTGCAGTGCAACCGGCAAAGCATGTTTTGCTGATACATAATTTTTCTTTTTTGTAAAAACAGCTGTTCACAGATGACCTGTAAAAATTAAAAAAAAAATATATTCTCTCTTTCTATAATGTTTGTAAAGTCTTTGCTTCCTGACAAATAAACTCAGCAAGAGTAGGACACTTTGCACTGGGAAACGCTATTTTCGTAAACGCCGACTTCCCGGAAATCGGATAAATATGAAATACGAGAGCTAGCGGTTCCACATGACACGCTCCGCGACGTGGCATCTTCATCTGTTACAGGTAGAGAATTCATAAGTTCTGCTTGTGAAGTAAGGGCATGCACAAAAAGTTGCCGTGTTCAGTATGTGACGTCACACTTAAATGTAATATCGAAATATTGGTCTAATAATTCTAAATAAAAGTTCAATAGCGTTCCTTACGCGAATGCCTGTGATGGAGAAACAACCAATGTTTTTACAATCACGGAAAGTTGCATTTGGTGTCAATGCGTTTGTATATTGGCATCGATATACGTAATACACATAGTTAATACAATCTATGTCAACGAGCAGCTGATTTAAGACAGTTGACTTGTTTTATCTTCAATCATTTTGATTCGACATAGTTTGATCGAAGCAGTTGTTGCTGTTGCTGGTTTGGGGTTAACAGTCGCTGTGACAATATCTCAGCCATAAAGCGTTGTCCATTTGATAGGAGATGGAGAGAGACCCCGAGCGCTCAGATGCACTTGCGAAGAACCGTTAGCCAGCTGAAATACTTCCTCAAGAAGTAATCGTCATAGAGTCTTCAAACGTTCAATTTAATATGGGACGATCCCAGAAGCTAAACGTTCAGATTATTATTTTAACATGGAATTTGTTTAAAAGTGAAATATAGAATGTACTTGTACATTCAAATATAGATATAATAAATTTCTAAGCATTAAATTAATTGATTTATCATCAGCAATTCATATTATTGGACACATTTTTGTACTTCGGTAATTTCTGAAGACAAATGCATATATCATATTAAAAAAATGACACTCATAAAATGCACAGAAAATGGTCACAAATATAACAGTCCTTGTATTAAGTGTTTCTGCAGATTTCGAAATATATTTTATGACTTCCATTAAAATACGGAGCATTCTGTTCTCCGGGCTCTACAAAGGAATATTGATGACAGTTTCCCTGGTAACCAAACCGTTTTAGACAGTTATGGTTGTGTTAGATTTTAATGTTTCTTATCAATCACTGACTAGCCCTGTGAACAAATGTACGGATTCGGTTGATTAAAAACAAGAACTGTCTTTAAAAAAGATACTCGGTCGTGGTAACCAGCTTGATGATTAGTGTCTGAATGGTTTAAAATGTAATAGATTTTGTAGTTGGTTTAATAGTTGTGTAATTCCTGTGTCAGTGCAGCTCTTTGAAATACCACGGATCCAAATCATTTGTACAATCTTGGTAGACACTTACAGCCTTAAAACATCTGCGCATTAGACTTCGTTTCGCGGGCTACAAAATGAAACCGGATGTTACGTTTTTGATGAATATAGGATCTGTCAGGATCGAACAAGCAATTCCGAAATCTATGTGTTCCTATTTTTTTAGCGTTCTACTCTTTCAGTTTACCTTAAAAAGGTGCAGTGTCTAACTATTCGGAACAAATCGTTCGCAGGGGAAGAAAACTTCAACTTTTAAAACAAACAGAGATCTAAAGAACTCGTTTCCTCAAATCCTTTCTTTTCATTTGACTAATTTTACAACGACCAATGGGAATTTAGCAAAGTATATAATAACCATTGAAAAGCCTAATTTTATTCCGCTTCATTACGGTGTGTTTTACAGGAAGTCAGGGTGAAAATAAACGGCCTAACGGCCGAAAGAACAAGTGAACAAAGGCGGTGTGTTCTAACAATGCGGATCAGAAGATTTGGGATCGAACCCCGTTGGGAGCAAAGATTTTTCGTAGCCTTCCTAGGCGCTGATTACTTGTCCAACACAGGAACCGTCGAAAGTAAAGCCTTGTGATTGATATGGATACTTTGCCATTCATTTAGACGCCAGTATTAATCTTATATTTAGCTGTAAGAGTAATTAGACAAGAGTTATAAGAATAAGTGTAGAAACATTTGTAGTTTAGTAATAGAAGTTGTGATTTTGATTTTGCATGCATGTAGACTGTTCCTGGTATAAAAATAAATAAACACGGGCGAACCATATGAACTGGTGCTTTAATAGAAGACATACATGTGATTTTAACTTCCTGCTTACCGCTGTGGTCTCGAATCCTGTTAATTATATTTTTCATGCTAACACATTTTTCAGCTGCCTTCTCCCCTTCTCTTCATCGACTTGCCGACGCTTTCTGACCAAACATCAACAACAAAAATAAAAGGGATAAGTAATAAAGAATAATTTGAATTGATATTCTAGGGTTTAAGATAAGCTTAGGCTAGTATTACGCAATACTAATAAGACGAGTAGCACATGCCTTACATACAACAACAGTTCCTCATGTGAAGATAATCACAGAGTCGAGGCAATGTCCATTTGTTTTATAAAGTCAAGTCAATTTTATTGGCACAAACTGCAAATTGTCTCTATAAACTTTAACACAAGATTAAAACTTTTTTTTTATAGAAATGAACAAGGGTGGATTTGTTTCAGTGATATCGATATGCATTGATTGCAGTATGGCAACATTCTTCAATGAATTTCCTTAGGGCTAAGTACTGGTCTAACCCAGGAGCAGTGGCAATAGTGAGAGATTTATTATGCAGTTGACCTTGAACTTTACTTTTTATCTACTTTTGATAAAAGCCCGAAAATAATTGTCCATGATACCACCAGGTTTTGTTTAAAAGATTAAATCCTCCATGAGTCATAAAAAATCCACATAACATAACTAGTGACGTTATAGTGTCATTACTGTGAAGTAAAGGAGGCGTGGCTAGACCTATACTCAGAAATTCGGAAATCAAGTGTATGCTAAACGTTACACACTCATGGAGGATTTAATCTTTTAAACAAAACCTGATGGTATCATGGACAATTATTTTCGGGCTTTTATCAAAAGTAGATAAAAAGTAAAGTCAAGGTCAACTGCATAATAAATCTCTCACTACTGTCACTGCTCCTGGGTTAGGGCAGTACTTAGCCCTAAGGAAATTATAACGTCACAAGTTATGTTATGTGGATTTTTTATAACTTGTGACGTTATAGTGTCATTACTGTGAAGTAAAGGAGGCGTGGCTAGACCTATACTCAGGAATTCGGAAATCAAGTGTATGCTAAGCGTTACACACCATGCATATAAATCTGCTTGAAATAAATACGGAATTTTCGAGATAATCAAACAGAAAACTACCCGTTTTATGGGTGCAATACCTAAATTCATTTTTGTCCATTTAAACTTAAAATTGATTATGATGGAAATTATGCAATGTCTAGTACTCCTCTAAATGTCGCACTTTCGTATATAATTTACAAAAATAAGACAAGTCCCTTATACGAGAAGAATAAAAGTCTATTCGACACAAACTTTTGAGTAGATATGAGTTATATGTGACATAAGCATATGTGCATTTTTAAGCCCGGTTATCTCATTCTAATAGTTTATTACTGCCCCGGAATGCAATATATAAACGATTGAAATTATATATTTATTTTTTACAAGGAAGAACTCATTTGTTACGGAAACAATAATCAATGAAAAAGGCATTGATTTGAATGCAGAGACGGTGATAAATGATTTGCTCAAAATAAACTTATCGAATTCTTTAAAATAAACATTTCGAGCAGTTTTCCTCTTGATAAACAAGCCTTATGTAAACATTTTATCTGTAAGAATTGAATGATTAGGATCATTGAGCAGTTTGCTAGATTCAAAGGACAAGCAGTGGTTTTCCCCATACTCACAGACAGACTTGTTGTAATGAATAGAGAAAAGAAACACTCAAAATGTTTCAAATCATATCATTTGTTTAAAAATGTTCGTTATTAGTACATAACGAAAATAAAATACTATAACCATATACGAGTATGTCAAAATAGATGAAACAAGCTTGTGCTGGCCACTATCTTTCGAACAATGAACAGCTAAACATGATAAAACAATATCAACAAGAAAAAAAATGACAATTATCACGTGCGTGTTGTATTTCGCTGGACTGGTGTCCTAAAATATTATCCAGTGAGTAGAATACAATAATTGAAACCTCCCAAGTTGTTATAAATGTAAATAACAGTCCATGAACCATTGACCAAAGAGAATAGGATTCAATATGCATGAAACCTTGTTAATTGACTTGAGTGATGATTGCGAAATATAACTGATGAGTAAATATTTGTGCTTCAGTTTTTTTAATTCGTTTATAAAGGGGTGAATGATTTTCAGTTTCTAATAGCCGTAAACTTGCCCTAAAATAATGAAAATCGCGGAACCTTATCGGAATAGCTGTTTGTTTATCAAAGTTCGTGCTTCAGTGATAAGATCACGCACCAATATTTGAAACTGCAACCATTAGCGGGGAACGAAATTAATATTATGTACAGGTAATGACATTAATGGATGCACGTTATCTGAAATTTATACGTTTTCGTTTCACATGGCATAGATACATTCTATGTGTGCTAGGTGTTATTTGACCGTAATATTTTTTTCTGATATGTTAAAACGTACAATAGTTAACTTGTACATCACGTAGAATCATGTAGAATACTGAGATATAAATAACAGTAAGAGTTGCCAACTAAGCCCAAGCCATGTCCGAAATCGTGTTTTATTTTTTAGATTATTATTTTTATGAAATATGAAATATATGAAAAATAAGTTATGCTTCAAAGAAAGAAAGAAAAAAGGCTCATATCCGAGTAACCACTAGTTCGGTCTCTCTCTCTCCCTCTCTCACTAGATTAGGGTAGCGTACTTCGCTTCTCACAAATGAATCCCGGGTTTGATTCCTAGCCAGGTACTGTGGCCAGCTTCCCGACATATGGCTTTCTACGGGTTCTCTGGTTTTCTTCCACAATAATGCCAACATACGCCGTAAAGTTGTGTTGTATTTAATGTAAAATAAATAAATAAAGTTTAAACTTTAATTCAAGATTAACTTAACACCACACCATATCGTTTTCATAGACATTTGTTTAAGATATAAGAGTTAAGAAACTCTAAGGAACATTATCGAGTCATATTATGACAGGAGCAGACAGGTAGAGGGATCAAAAGATGATGTTATTAAAACTTAGTTAATTAAAGAAATGTTAGAATATGCCTCACCTCCACACAATTGCATGAAAAAATATGTTTACTGATTTTCGCGAGGGTGAGAGAGCGGTACAATAAAACTTGGGTAATAAAACATGTATTCAAGCGACAACTTTTACCACAATAGAATAAAAAAGTTAATCAACCTTCCGCGGGCCACAAATAAATCTTAAGTTTATTATTTATCGGTTTGCGGTAACTTTCAACAATAGAAAACAAAATGTTTTATAAAGTTTAAGAATAAAAACACCATAAAACAAAATTTATAATAGACTACTTTTAGACACAAGGGAGTGTTCACATTTTAGTTACAATAAATTATGTTTCCGTGACTAGTTAAGTAGTTTATTGGTATGGCCTGAACCGAACAATGATTAATAATAAGAAAAGAAAAAAAGGTTTTAAAATCCCGTGTAACCTGAAAATAAAGCGGTTTCAAAACGGTCCTAATGTAATGTAATTTTATCAGGTAACAATCAACTTCCATTATAAATGAGTTTTACAAGTGATAACCGCAATTAATTTCTGTAAATAAGTACATTTTATTTTATTTTAACTATTTACATGCATGATAATGTTTACTTAGCCAACTATTTAGGGTATACTAATAGTAAAATTAAATTCGAAAAGAGTAGAATATGTTAAGTTTTGTTAAGTTTATAGTTGCTACAAGTTAACATATATTTACCTTTTGTATAGACGTTGGCTTCACTTCGATTACAATGGAAGGTATATTTTTTCATACGATGATCCGATTATTAAACATGAAATAAACATCTATTGTATATACACAAGATGTACATGTATCATGCACATTAAACCCATACGTAGAATAATGTTTACGCCTTAAACCCTTACACACATTGATATAAATGCTCGCTTTCGCTATCTAAATAAAACAAGAGGGTCATGATGGCCCTGAATCGCTCACCTGATCATAAATATGCAACATATGTTGGATTTTTTCATATGGACCTACCTTTTGACCCCACATGATCCAAATTCGAACTTGTCAAAGATATTATGGAAACAGACATTCCGACCAAGTTTCTTGAAGATATGGCCAAAAATGTGGCCTCTAGAGTGTTAACAAGTTTTTTTTTTCTAAATTGACCTTATGACTTACTTTTTGATCCCACATGACCCAAAGTCGAACTTGTCCAAGATTTTATAGAAACAAACATTCTGACCATGTTTCATGAAATGGCCAAAAATGTGGCCTTAGAGTGTTAACAAGGTTTTCTAAGATTTGACCTCTGACTATTTTTGACCCCATATGACCCAAATACTTGTCCAAGATTTTATGAAAACAAACATTTTGACCAAGTTTCATGAAGAATGTGCCAAAAATGTGGCCTATAGAGTGTTAACAAGGTTTTACTAAGATTTGACCTCGTGATCTACTTTTTGACCCCATATGACCCAAATTCTTGTCCAAGATTTTATAGAAACAAAGATTCTGACGAAGTTTCATGAAAATTGGCCTAAAAATATGGCCTCTAGAGTGTTAGCAAGCCAAATTGTTGACGACGCACGACGGACGACGGACGAAGGGCGATCACAAACATATTGATAACTGTTATCACTTAGTAACAATGGAAAATCTAGCGTGGGTAGAACTTCAACTAAGGAAAAAATGAATTGACAATTCACTCGTAATTTTAATTTTTTGATAAATGTTATATACCTTGATAATTAAATGACAAGTGTACGAGTTTTTGTAAAAAAAAAATCACATTGTTTGTCTTAAATGTCTCAAAATTAATAATAAAGTAATACCTTGCATAGAAAAAAATGTCACTTCACACAGTTTAAACTTAACTATTTGAGTTTACCGTCGCTTCGACAGTATTTCAGTCATATAGCGACGTCCAGCTAATTAAAGGTGGAGGAAGACCTCGAATACACGGGGGCATCCGGGAAAAACCACCGACCTACCGCAAGCCAACTGGAAGGCTTCCTCACATGAAAACACGAATGACCCTGCCGGGATTCGAACGCACGCGGTGAGGTGCTGAGTGAGTGTTAAAGTCAGCGACTTTACCCACTCGGCCATGAAGGCCCCTCACACAGTTATGTTGCACAATAATAACCAATAATGCCAAATTATATAGGCTCTCAAACATACATCATGTTACAAAATTAAAACATTATGTTTAAAAAAAAGGCAAAGTGCCACATCATGGTGATTTCCCATATTTTTCCCACTGAGCTTAGCGTAAAGTTAAGAAGAAAACAAATCTAGTGTAAAACTTGTAACGACGCCATCTCAGTGGCGAGTTTTATTAAGTTAACGGCTCTAGGTTACATCTAGAAATATTTCCTGATTTATTTCATTATATCCATAAATAGGACTTTTTCCAAAAAATGTAGTGTTAATCTAAATCATCATGTGCCGAGGTAATAACTGAGGTACAGTTAATATATTTAGACTTTGTTGCGTTAGTGTCTGCCATTGCTACGACAGTACTCGTATTTCAGTCAAATAACGACGTCAAGCTAATTACAGGTGCAAAATTACCCAATGTACACAAAAGGCACCCGAGTAGAACTAATGGCCTACTGCAACCAAGCTGAAAGGATTCCTCAGTGACCTTGCTAGGATTCGAACATCAAGTGACAGTTGTGTATTATTTACAGACTGACTTACTTTAGTACCAGCTCTGTTTTCTTTTAGGTTCACATCATTAATATCAATGAATGGTGTTGACACCTGTGGACAAGTCCACATTGTAATCTGGTGGCCTCTTATACTGATACGAGGGCGAGTCAATAAATAACAAGCCTTACCTATTTCGGGTTGAGATCTACCTCTTCTTTTTCAATATAATTTCCCTCCAGGTCTATGCACTTGGACCAATGGTGTTCAAGTGCCATCAGATCAGAAGTGAAGAAGTCAGGGTCCTTTCCATGGAACACTCCCCAACTGCCGCCACGACTTCTTCGTCAGACCGGAAATGACATCTACGTATATCCTTTTTCAAATTTGGAAAAAGGAAGAAGTCGCTAGGAGCCAGGTCTGGTAAGAAGGCAGGGTGCGGTATTAATTCATACCCATTTCGCTCCACAGCAACTTTACAAGTGTGGAGTCTTGCATTGTCCTTTTACAGCAAAACACCTTTGGAGAGTTTACCTCGGTGTTTCTCGCGGATGGCGTTCCTCAGCTGGTCTAGCAAGTTTGCATAGTATGCTCCGGTTATTGTACTTCTCTTGAGTGAAATGTTCAACAAAATAACGCCCTTTGTGTCCCAAAATAATGTTGCCATCACTATGCCAGCAGATGGTTGAGTCTTGAACTTCTTTGGCCTTGGGGATCCCGGCCCTACGCACTGACGACTATGGGCTTTATTTTCTGGTTCATGATAATGCACCCAAGTCTCATCCACAGTAACTAGACGCTAAAGGAATTCATCTTTTGACATCAAACGCTTCAACAACGCACTGCATACTGATGCTCTCGTTGCCATTTGCTCATTGCTAAGGGATTTTGGGACCCAACGGGCTGTAAGCTTGCGCATCCCTAAACGATCATGCAAGATTGTTGAAATGGTACCATGTGAAATGCCTAATGCCTGTGCTATTTCTTCAACCTGACTTCGCCTATCTGAGTATACCAGATCTCTGACTTTATTACACATTTCTTCGTCGGTGGCATCAGCTGGGCGTCCAGACCTGGCTTCATCTTCTAAAGACGTTCTACTGCGTTTAAACTCCCCAACCCAAAATTTAACTTGAGAATAAGATGGTACAGAAGACCCATACACATCAACTAACTCAGCATGTATGTCCTTACCAGTTTTACCTTTTAAATGCATGTACCGAATTACAGCACGGTACTCCACTACTCGACTTTTGATGAAAAGCTTACTTTTACATCACTAGCCATGTTTGACATTCAATATCTGACAAACAAATGACCGTATGCATGTGTAGTTTTGTGCACAGGTATAGTACATGTATTGAAACAATGCGGGAAAATCGTGGATGTCTCGGTTGATCGGAGATGTCATAGGCTGGTTATTTATTTACTCGCCCTCGTACAATACGTTTATCTGAAATGGGAAATTGCATGTTCAAGATTTACACAAAACATTAAATAATAAGGACAATATAGGCTTTGTGATTCTATGTTTGAAATTTTTATTCAGATATAAATTTGGATAAAAGGGCATTATATATGCGAAAATATAATATTGGCCTACAAGCTTTATTTTTCGGAAAATGACTGGAACCCAAAACAGTTAAATACTAACTAATACAGATGGATCAAGTATAAGTTTTATTAGTTGCATATTTGGCATATCCAATGTTAAACTAAGCGACATTCATGAAAATGAATATTAAATAAATTTTCATAGGGAATGTAAAATATATTCATGCGATAACGAGAGTTTAATATTTAAAATGTTAAAGATAATCTACTATCATGTGTTTCGACATATTACAAGTGACAGTGCTGACATTAATTCAGAGGTATGGACCGATAAAAACATGTTGATAATAGACATGAATTACCATTTTGAATTCCGTATGCGAAGAAGTTAAAAGATGAGCACTTTGATTACCCTATTTACAAATAGTTGTCTCACACCACACACACATCGGTCTACCTATCTTACCGAGGTTTTGTATGTGTGCCCCATACCTCACTAAGCAAAGTGCTGTCATACCGAAGTAATTTTTCCGATACATACGTGTGTGTAACTCGATATGAAATTCAACATTAAAAATAACCATAACTTCAGCCCAAAACAAACCAAACCACATAAACTAACCCTTAGTACAACCCAAATACTGAAAAAGACAAACCGAGGTTAGAATTTCCCACCTCTCAACATATTATTTACCCCCCCCCCCCCACCATCATCATCATCATCATCATCATCATCATCATCATCAACAACATCGTCATGAATAATTGCATGTCATCATAATCACAATTTAAATCAGCATCTTCACAGTCATGATCCTCCTCTTCTAATTAACATAAAACATAGATTGACGTCATCCCCAATCATCCTGGGTCCAGTTTTACAGTGGCTGCAAGTACGAATTTATAAAACTGTTTTAATTGGATGTGATACAAAGACATTCTGGTGCCTAAAAGCATTATGAATATGAGGGCAACGCCCTCTCAACTGCTTTTTTAAATCTAATATTTTGGAGCTGATTTGAGATTAGGTATAATTAAAGATAAGGAATCCCCAGAGAGCATAATGTTCCCTTCCTTCGAAAGTTTGTTCTTAAATTCTCAGCAAAAGACTTGAATTCTGGTAAACTTTTATGAACATTATGTACTCAAACGCAAAAGAAACTGTGCATAGGGTTTACATTAATTTTGTCAGATTTTCTTCTCATAACTTTCTTTATGCTTGGTAGATCTACCATCTTTTAGCTTATTCAATTGCCTACGTGTTTAAAACAAGCAATATCTTTAAAAATGATACACGGCCGTGGTGTATTAACTATATTTAATCCGCGTCGGTGATTTTATGGAACGTCGGTTTTTTCCATAAACTTTTTTATAAAAACTGCAGTTCTTAATATATTTTTATTATTGAAAGAGCACTGTTTCCCGATTCGGGATTATGACTAAATCATTAATTTTTTCAAACAATCCTTTAAAAATCAATCGATTTTTACCTGTCGAGATAAGACGATCGGAAACAGCTTGCCTTCCTATCGGAAAATAACGATCGCTTTGTTTTTATCTGAAAAAGTCGAACGTCCATATCCAGTCGAATAAAATCAAACATAAGACGGGTTTTTATTTGGAAATTGTTTTATTTGTAGTTAAAGGCATCTCGAAAGGAATGTGGTATCCCACTGAGCCAGGCCCCAACCTGCTGTGACCAGACCTGCTAATTGCTGGTCATCACTGCAGGGAGTCTTTGGGCAATATAGACCTAATCTGTCACAGTAAAATCTCTGATGGATTAATGCAAAACTAAATTACCTGCTAGTATGGAAGTGAGATTGTAGGCTAGTTTTACATAAGCCATAAACATTTTATTGAATGATAGATAATATGTGGGTATGATCTCTTACATATTCTTTGTGAAATTGGAGTCAATTTTGTATCTGCATGATTATAAGATTATATATTTAGTACATTTATGCACTTATTACAGAATTCAAGTTTTGATATAGAAAATATTGAGATACAGAGTCTGAAGGACATAATTCTGACATTGAATGACTTTTTTTTTTTTTTGCATTGTATTTGTTTTTCTTAGAAACATTTCGTTACATTTATTCAGCAGAATTAAACAAGTAATTCAATTCTTGTTGATTTCTGACATTAAAATGTATTGAGGGAATTTAGAAAATGAAAGTGATTGTAATACATTTATGATTTATTTCTTTATTTCAAAACTTTTCTACGTTTCTTTTTATGATAAAAATTTACAAATAAAAGATAAAATAAGAAAGATCAAATTAAATGGAATAACAGACACAAAAATTGAAAGAACAAAATAAATGAAAAATAAAGAAAGGGTTAACAAAATAGGTAAGAATTAAATCAATAAAGAAGGAAAGAAAAACAAGGAAAATTAATGTATGCTCTAATAAAAATGAATAATTGAGAACTTGAAGAATAATTTCTGTTATTTAGGATTATGTGACTTGTGTAACTTTTGTAAAAATTGTGAATGGCGATATACAATCCCATGTAGTAACAAAATTAAAGAATATAAGAATTGAGAGAATGAAAGTAATAAGTAATACATAATTTATTTCACAACTTTATGTTTCTTTTTATGATAAATTTTACATATAAAAATAAAATAAGAAAGGAAGAACAAATTTAA
>CM037779.1:26491266-26541266 GCA_021229015.1 Solen grandis | reverse complement strand
ACCATTCTTCAACTTGACAAAGATTCATGCTTTTTTTTCTTGTGTGTACAATTCAGAACCTTTTTAAAATAGTATTAAACATGTTGCACCATCATTTCATCAAAATATATTTTCCGCAAGCAATTGTGGACTAAATTTTGTTAATTTTGAACCAATACTATAGAAGGCAAATCTTCTCTACTATCATAGCCTACAACAATAGTGATAGTTCCAGAACTTGTCATAGGGTCAGAATGAATACATTGGATATGGTATCTTGCCAATTGTCAGTTAGTTTTTTAACTCAGCTGGCTAACAAATAAGGTATCACACCATGAAATTGCATCCATCATTCCTTAGGCATCATCAAATGGCTTCTCATTTTCATTTTAAATCTTTTCTCTAAGATCTACTAACATGAACGAAGTGATCCTGTGAAGTGCTTGACGAAGTTGATTATTAAAGTACCAGTTATTCCATTAATGTATACATGGCTTAGATAGTCATTACCTCAGTGGTATAAAGAAGTTTGTTCACAGATGGTCATTGACAGAGAATTTGATTTTTTCCCATCACTGTAGGCAATACCATTATAGATGGTATTAAAACTATACGTGTATTTAGAATTGTAAAACCTATATTTCATTCGCTGCCACTTTGCTGATTACATTCACTTAAAGCGTGTGAGCTAACTTCATAATAAATTTCTACCCTGAACTGATGAAGACGCCATGTTGCGGAATGTGTCATGTTGTAACGCAAGCACCTAGCTGCTTCGGGGATAATGTATTCTATATTTAACCTATTTCATTGAAGTTGGGTTTATGAGTGTTTTCATGAGCAATGTGACCTACACTTTCCGAGTTAATTTGTCAGGAAACATAGACTTCACAAACATTAACAAGGGAGAGTAGAAAATTATTTTCATCTGTGAACAAGCTGCTTTAATGGATAACCTCATGGAGTATGACCCATGAACATTTAGGACTTTAGATTTACTGATCTTAACCCTTTCCCTTATATAGACTCATTTTGACGCACTCAATAGGTACCACATAAAGCCTGATCTGCAGAAAACCACAGTTAAATCTTACCAAATTTAATTACAAAATCCTCATTTCCAGACCACTGAGGAGCAGTGAACAGCATAAAACCTGATCAGCCTACGAGTTACTCTCAGGCTGATCTGGTTTTATGCTCTTCGCATAGGTCTTTTCATGGTGTCCTCTATGAGGGAAAGGGTTAAAATGGTATATGCGACAATGATTCTCTCTGTGTAAAATCTGAGCTGCAGTATTGTATGATTTCACAGAGGAGATCTTGATCAGTTTGCCAAGGCATCAAAACAAGTCCGTATGACGTCAAAGGTCTAACCGTAAAATTTATAATGCTTATTCTAATATTAGGATGAATAAATGAAAAATGAAAATAAATCTTAAATATGCCTGACACTAACAAAGAATGTGACTTTTAACACAGACTTTTGATTTGAGGTCTGAATTATCTATTAAGTTTTTCAGGAAAACTGCATGTTTACCTATATTCATCATTCAACTCACAATATTTGCTGTATTTATATTCAAAATATTCAAAACCCATTTCCTATATAAAGTATACATGTATGTACATGTATATGTATCATATAGGAAATAGGTTTTGGATATAAATACGAGCCGAATACAATGAATATGTATATAATATAGGAAATGGGTTTTGGATATAAGTACAAGTCAAATACCCGTGATTCTACTTAAATGTGACATAAAATCGCAAAACACAAAGGCAAATACAACCATAAAACACAATGAGAAACATCACAAGAGAATCAGTTAAAAATCCACTATAGAACACAATATAAAATAGAAGATAACAAACTCAAGAAAAAGAAAAGAGACCCCACTTTACTTTCAGAAGCTGTCATTTAGATAAAATAGTGTTCCTGTTGGTATCAATCACTTGTAACATTTGTTAGGAGAAAGATGATTCTTTAGAAAAAAGTATTGGCAAACAGAGCAGACCCAGATCAGACAGCTCCTTCTGATCAGGGTCTCTGTTTGTTCACAATATTGTCCCTCATGTTAACCCTTTCCCTCATAGAGGAAACCATGAAAAGACCTATGCGAACAGCATAAAACCAGATTTTGAAGATAAATACGAACCAAATATTTGTGAGTTGAATGATGAATATAGGTAAACATGCAGTTTTCCTGAAAAACTTAATAGATAATTCAGACCTCAAATCAAAAGTCTGTGTTAAAAGTCATATTCTTTGTTAGTGTCACGCATATTTAAGATTTATTTTCATTTTTCATTTATTCATCCTAATATTAGAATAAGCATTATAAATTTTACGGTTAGACCTTTGACGTCATACGGACTTGTTTTGATGCCTTGGCAAACTGATCAAGGTCTCCTCTGTGAAATCATACAATACTGCAGCTCAGATTTTACACAGAGAGAATCATTGTCGCATATACCATTTTAACCCTTTCCCTCATAGAGGACACCATGAAAAGATCGATGCGAACAGCATAAAACCAGATCAGCCTGCGAGTAACTCGCAGGCTGATCAGGTATTATGCTGTTCGCTGCTCCTCAGTGGTCTGGAAATGAGGACTTTATAATAAAATTTGGTAAGGTTTAACTGTGGTTTTCTGCAGATCCGGCTTTATGTGGTACCTATTGAGTGCGTCAAAATGAGTCTATATGAGGGAAAGGGTTAAACACAGTCTTGGTCACAGCAAAGAAAATCCCATTGTTTCATTTACCATTTTTAAGTTCAGTAAATTAATATTCAACAAGTCATAAATTTGAGCATGAATATTCATGAGGTAGAGGGTTTAACCGGTTACTGAGGTGACAGTACTCATTAGCATTTTGTTGTTGTTTATTTACTCTGCACTTCCTTTTCTCTTCAGTGCAGAACATAGGCTATAGGACTGAAACCTTCATTACAAATTACTTATTTTTGAAACATTCCATTCACTTAGCTTGTTAATAGTGCATACCATTCTTTACACAGGGAGTCCAGCGTGCAAACCTTTGTTGGCCATAGAGGGGAACCAGTAAATGCAATCTATTTTGATGAACTGCGTATAGCCAGTGCTGCCAGCGACCACAAGATTCGGATATGGGACTTTAATGTTTAGATCTCCATTTGTTGAAATTAAGTTTTTAAACCTGTGTTTTTGTTACTCTCTCTTTAGACATACATACATCATTTTCCATACCTATGTGTATTGTTAAAAAGATTTTTGCCACCTGCACAATTTTTTTTTGAACTTTTGGAATTCAAACAAATTTTGAATTGTGTATTCACAAGGGGGCATAGAGTTGCTGTAAGATCCTCTACAATATTTCATCTATCTCTCATCTTGTTGTAAACAGATGTTTTTGTGACACTGCTGCCTGAATGGCCCTTCCTTGTAATAATACAAAATGTAACTATTTTAACATTTTTTTTTATCTTGATCTCCTTTATATTTTTGAACCCCTTAAAATTTTTTTGGAAATTTTTTTTTAATTTGATTTTTGTAAGTCAGATGTTGATGTTTGACAAGTTGTTTAGATAAATAAAGTCAAAATAAAGATGAATATTCTTTAACAATTCATGTTATTTTTTTTTTTTTTTTTTTTTTTTTTTATAGATCCTTTACTCAAGAAATCTTATATTCAGAGAAAGAAAAGAAAATCACATTTTTTATATTCACTCTTAAGTTTTATTTTGACAAATTCCTATTAGTGTAACTGATTTAAATAATTAATTAGTTGGATTTTAACTACCGAGCCCAGTTTTCTTGTAAACTGTGCTTATGTGTGATATACATGCTCAAACTCAAAATATGGTCATTAAATTCATTAAATAATTATATGTTGATTAAGTATGAGATCTCATACTTAAGTGTTTTTGAGAACTTTGTGCCCCATCTTTGACTGATATATCCTGAGGATTGTTGAAATTACATATTTATAACATACATTTTTGGCTATTTGTAGTTCATGTTTTTTCTCCTTCTATAGCAGAACCAGAATGAATACTGGCAGTCAATAAATATCAGTTCATTAGAATTACAAGGCCTAGCATTATTATAGAATCAGTTAATTATATTTCTCCACATAAATCAATTTCCTCAAAAAAGTTTTTTAAGATTTATAGTTTTAAGAATAGTAAATCCCAAATCCATGATAATTCAGTTCATCCCGTTTTTGCTTGTAAGCTGCTCCAGTCACAATTTTTTTTTTCTGTTAAAAAATAAAAAAAAAAAGATAAAAACCTTTCAACATATTTTGATTTTGAAGGAAATGGGGTGAAAAAAAATCTTCCTTTTTTATCAGCTTTAAACATGATCTATCAAACCTGACATGTAGATAAGGTATTTTTAGATATCATACATGAAACTTTTCCATGATGTACCCTTCTATCACAAATGACAAAATAAATAGATCTTTATTTTTCTCTGTTTTGCAGACTCATTGTAGATGTTTTGCATATAAATAACAGAATATTTCATCGGAGAATAAAGTCAGTTTGAAAGTTTACGATATAAGAAATTAAGTTTGAAGATGAGTGTAATCTCCAGGGGCATTGCGATGTGTTTCCTGGTTTTGAAATTTCAATTATAAAACTGTACTAACATTGATAACTTTTCTGTATGTCTCTAATTCATGCTGTAATGTAATAACGTTTCATTTACTTATTCATACAAATGTAGAATCTGACAAGAATTACATCAACAATACTAATGTTACACTTATATAAAAACCAATTAAAATCTTATAAATAGGGATGCCATGGTCCAATATTAACATACATGACTTTGTATCCAAAGGTTGTGGGTTCGACCTCTGTTGGGGGTAGGGTTTTTTCATGGCTTTCCTAAGTGCCAAGTACTGGTCCAACCAAAGAACCATTGAGAGGGATTAGTTGTAAGAACTTATTTCATAATCATTGTAAATAAGTTTAATAAATAAAATGGGGGGAAAATGAAATTGCGTATATTATTTTCCTTACTGATAAAGAATTTGTAAAGAAATGAACTATTTAGGTATTTTCATAAGTGAAACATGAGTGATGAAATATGTTCCTATGTATTAAAGTATTACTTTTGCTAATTATAAGATTGGTGAAAATGGTGTCCTGATCTGTTTATCTTGTTGAGCTATCTTAACCCTTTCCCTAATAGAGGAAACCATGAAAAGACCTATGCAAACAGCATAAAACCAGATCAGCCTGCGAGTAACTGGCAGGCTGATCAGGTTTTATGCTGTTCGCTGCTCCTCAGTGGTCTGGAAATGAGGACTTTATAATTAAATTTGGTAAGGTTTAACTGGTTTTCTGCAGATCAGGCTTTATGTGGTACCTATTGAGTGCGTCAAAATGAGTCTATATGAGGAAAAGGGTTAAGTGGTCGGGTGGGTAGGGGCCAGCTTTACTTGTCCGAACTGTAAATGTGTTATGCATTGAAATATTTAAAAAAAAACTTGTTTTATTGTTAGGCAGTATATTGTGACATGCAGGTGCATGACCTAGGACTGTAGCTCAAGAATTGTTTAAGGTTAAAAAATGTGTACTTTATTTCCATAAAGAAAACCTGTTTTCTATGGAGTTTTCACATCATATATTTCTATTCTTGTTTGTATGTATGTGTATAATTATGTACATAAAATACCTTGTTATTCTTTTCTTATTTTTTACATTTGATTGTTGGTCATACAATTTATGTTATGGTTATTTTTGATATTGACATATTTTACTCTATGTTTTTTTTTTGTTTTTTTTTGTATGTTATGATGAATTGACAATATCTGAAATTGACAATCGTTTAGGACACACTTTTCTTTATCTGTAGTATATGTTTATAAAGTGCTATGCTGAAATTTTTATCTGTGATATTTACCCTGATTATGTTGCTCAATGCTGTCCTTCACAAAATTAGACTGAAATAAAAGTTAAAGAGATATATATTCTGTATACTTCAACTTTAAGAGTTGTTTTACTGATAGCTTATTTTAGTAAATTTTGTAAATATTTATGCAACCATTTTAAACATTATTGTTTTGTTTTTTTATTAACCAGGTTTTCAAGATTGGATTCGATTTTCAGGGTCAAGGTCACTGATACTAAAAGTTGAGTTTTTGTTTCCATCAAACTTATTTTAGGAGTGAGGTATAATAATCAGATTTAGTATATAGATACCTTACAGGAAGAGGAAGATTGAAATTGATTTTCAGGTCAGTAGGGTTATGATCAAAGTCACTGTTAATAAAAAAAACATTGCTTGCCTGGGGCGATACTTGATAAACTGGTTTTGCGTCATTTGGCAGTTTTTTTATCAGTCATTAAAAGGTGTTTAGTTTTCTTTATGAATTGACAGATAGGAGTCACTTTAAATTTGTGGCCAATCAGAGGCTCTAAAATTCAAATTTATCAGCAAATTATTTCAATGAAACACCGTCCGTCTGTCTGTCTGTCACACTTTTTCTGTCATACTTTAGCAGGTGACACAAAAGTCATGTGTTCATTACAAATGCATGGTTATTGTCAATTAGGACTTCTTTATACAGTTAAGGGGCAATAACTTTGGAATTACTATCTTAGTCTTGCTTTCTGTCTATATAATTTTATTACTACATTGTCAAAATAGGGTAAGAAAAATTGAAATAGACTTATATAAGAAGGTTATAGATATTAATATTAATAAGAATCAACACCTTTTCATTTCCAGAGCAACACACCAGTGGTATTAACCTACTTTTTTGTAATTAGTATGAATACTTTTTTCTAATGCAAAAATGTCCTGTTTAATCTGATAATTTTAGATTCAACATCCCATTTTGCCACCGGCAGCTTATACTTTTAACATGTTTACCAAATCTGTTAAGAGGTCAAAAAGATATGAGACCATTAAGAAGTGGTTGAATAATATGGATATACAGCCATGGTGAAAGCTTCACATTTTTAATGACATTCATCAAAAATGTCTTAACATAATTTCACAACTGCAGGAACTTAAAATGCTAAGAGACACACTAAGTGCTTTTCTGACCTTCTTTGTGTATATTGATTATACATTTGACAAGATTTGTCAATTTACCAGAAAAATATAGCTGAGAAACTGAGAGTCAGCTAATCTCTTACTAGATAAGTGCTGGCTGTCAAACAGTCATGGTAAATAACGTGGCTGAAGACATCTCTAGTACCATTTCAGTATTAAACACTGTTTCATATTGCAAACATTGAGTGAAGTGCTTTTAATTAGGTTAAACTGAATCATATTTTAACCTGTCATTTAATTTTTAAATGCTGATGTCATATGAGAAAGTACTGTGGTTTTTCTCTTGTATAGAATTTCATTATTAAGCCTCATTACAAATTTCTGACATAATGAATAAATCGCATATGAAATAAAAGATATGTCTGCCACCGCCCATGTAGACTGTAGAATCTGAGCTACGATATTGTACCTGTGACTGCCGTTGTGACCAGTGTAAACCAAGATCAGCCTGCTCATCCATGCAGTCTGATTATGGTCGGCACTGTTTGGTAATCAGTCAATAAATTTTCAAATAATCCAAAATGAAGAAAGGAAGAGTCCATTTAACAAATTTAGCATGGTAAGATTAAAAAAATAGTTGGTATTCTTTGACTTAGCATACTTGACTAACAATTTTGTGTTAACTTTCTTGTAATGTGCACAACAATATCCTCCAAAATGTTGAAGGCTGTATGTCTTAATTCTTAATACAAAATTAACCATAGCATTTTTGTTCAAATAATGAAGACATTGCTCTCACCTGTTTGTCATTCTTACCGGAGTTCATTTGCGTACATGCCTATTTCATAGACAATTTTTTTTTATGTTCATATTTCATTGGAGGTATAGAAGAAGAGACTTACAGCTCGAGATAATTTTGATTTAAATAGTTGTTTATTTAACTCAGTTTTGTCTTGGTTATGATTTGTTACTTAAAATTTGCTACAGATAATTGTAAATAATGTGTCAGTTTCATATTTTTACAAAATGTATATTGATTTAGTGTTACAAAGATGACGTTCCTGATCTCATTTTTTGCATGAAATTGTACCACTATTATGATAAGAATATATGCCTGATAAAAAAAACTGATCTTACGTTGATATATATATTGTACTTCTTATATTTTAGTATAATTTTTATCTTTAGAATGTACAGCTGCAGATTTGTGATTTTATTGATAAAAATAATTGTGCAAATCACCTGACATTATCTGACAGTTAAAAAAGATTTTCTGGAATAAAAAATATTGTGAAAAGTATAAATTCAACCATTATTTTTTTTTTTATTTTTTTTTTTTTTTGTGCAGACATTTTGTGTTAATACAGACCAAAAGAAATAAAATTTTGTATTATACTTTTACTAAGGAAATACTGTGTTAAAAATTTTGAGTTCAACCCATGGGAAATACGATTTTAGTACAATGAGACAAAAGCTTTTGCAATAACCAAATATATGTCCTTTTTCAAGGTTCAGCAAAGTAGATATATGCACCAGTAGATGTCAGAGTATCTGAAAACGTTCAGATTAAATACACCATGCTGTATTTCAGAAGTGTGTAGTTTTCAAGGTATTGGATTTGTTTTTTTCATCTCTCAAGTAAAGGTAAAACCATTCTCAGTTCACTTTCAATGTCATATTTTGCTATGAATAATTTCCCCAGTTTGTATCGAAAGGATCTAAGCTTGACTCTTTAGAATGTACATATTGTGAGTAATCTTGCTAAGACAGGTAGTAAAATATGAATTGCTATCTGTTTACCATTTATTTTATTAGAAATATGTAATACAGATTTATCACTTGATGAATATCAATGTATTGGACTTTCAATGGATCATGAAACTATTTTTCTTTGCCATTTGGAATCGGAGCTATAATAATAATATCTTAGGAGCAAACAGAGGGGATCTGAGATAGGGGTCCCTACTGATTGTCAAAGCATCAAAACCTGTCTATATAAGGTAATTGGTTATTATATATATATATATATGTACCTATACACTGTATATATACAGGAATTGACTGATTACTTATTTTAAGCACAGGACATACAATGCACACAACTCTCATTTCAAAGATAAGTTGCACACAACTCTCATTTCAAAGATAAACAAGTTAATTATATATAAAAAAAGAAGTATGATAAAGGTAGCACAAGAGCTCAACGCCAAGACCACATGTTCCCTTTCTCTGTATATATACCGCCATGTGTTAAAGAGTATTGTGTGGTGGAGGAGAGATAAAAAGTGAAAGATGTGCTTTGTGCATATTAACATTTTGAATATTAATATGTCAGTGTTTAATCGTTCATATGGTAATGTTGATAAAAGAAACTGATTATAATAAAAATTGTTTGATTTTTATGATTTTTATATTTGTCATTTTCCCAATTCTTGAAAATAAAGTAGCGTAGCGTTTTTGCATTACAGTGCAAAAAACAGATGTGATTTGAATATAGATGAGAAGCAATTTTGTGGTCCAGCGGTAGCATACCCAACTGCGGATCCGTAAGCTGTGGGTTTCATAACTCTAACGGGCAAGGATTTTTCATGACCTTTACACAAGTACTGGTCCAACCCAAGAACCGTCGAAAGAGATAAGTATGAGTTGTAAGAACGTGTTGCCCGTTCGACACAAGATAAATAAGTATAAGCTATAAATCAGTTTCAACTAAGATTGAACCCATTTTCCTTACTTGTGTCAAAGTAACGTCAAGCTAATAACAGATGGACAAAGACCCCGAGTGCAAAGAGGCATCCAGGTTGAACCGACACCTACCGGAAACCAGCTGGAAGGCTTCCTCGCATGAAAAATCATTGGTCTTAAAGGCATGGAAAATCTATACACAAAGAGCACAAGGCCCTGAAAACCTTTTTATTTTTATGGACTGAATTTTTAATGAAATAAACAGAAAAAGTTGAAAGTGAGTAAAAACCTGTGCCCATTTGTCTTGTGTCCAATAGCCAAGCGGCCAAGTGTAACTTACCTGTGATTTATAAATTTAATTTAGTAACGCTATCTAATATATATCTCGGAACTAAAACATCCCTATATGATAAAAAATCATTTCTACTTCGACCAAATATACATATGCACATAATACCCTTGAATGAAAAATTTCTATCCGTTGTGTATTTATCGCCGTGTATTATCATCTATTTATCACTATACTTGAAATCAAAATGAACACGCTAAAATTCTAATCCTGCCGGGATTCGTACCCAAAGCGGTAGAAGGATATGTGATGATTAAATAAGCGACCCAACTCACTCTGCCACAGAAACCCCAGAAAATGTGACATTTCAGAATGACATACGTCCAGCCTCACCAGCATTTAGCAGTAGTTTTCTATGCTAAGCGAAATGAGCATGTTTTTTTTGCCTGTAACCAGATATGAAAGGAAACACATAGCATGTTAGAGCAATGAAATGTGCTTTTAAAACGTGTGTATAAACACACAACTTAATCATATCATTATTTATGACAATTTTCATGCATTTTGTACAGTGTTACATCTCAAAACGGAAACAAATGTCACCGACTCCCGAACAATCAGAGATTTTTTTCTTTCACAGAAAAACACCTTTGTGACAAGCATAGCAATGAGATGTGTATGTGTCTCTTGATTCACACATGTATGGAACCTCCTGAGACAGAGATTCACCGTCTAGATCTCTTCTGGCTCTGGCAGCAGCATTACAAGAGGGATGGGAAAGGCTTCACAGCATTTGATTACAAAAATCATTCGAAATATAAGACATCGTTGTTAGTCAAGTCTAGTCGCAGATGAACTTGAGGACATACGCGTCATTGACTATTTGTGAAAATTTATTAATTCCCAAGGGACATCTGAAACGACATCACAACCTAGAATTAAGTGCATCACATTCAATGGAACTCATTTTTTAATGTTAAAGATTAAATTGAATCATTTCTTTTTTAATTTACATGTCTCGCCAGAAGAGGGATAAATAAGCAATTAGAAGATATTTGTTTGTTTTTGCAGAAGATGCAATTTTATTTCACCGAGGGAACTTCGAAAATTGAAGACAACTTTCGAAGTTCACAAGAAGAAATAAACTATTACATTCTCCACAAAATTCGATGAGACTAAGTGAACTCATGTTTTCATAATTTTCACTGTTTCTGCTAACCCGACCGACCCTATTTCTTCTTGTGCCGACCATAAACTTTTTTATTCGTAGCATTCGGGCTATTTTGGTTTCGAAACAAATATTTTTCATCACTTCCTCTAAAAAAAAATTAAAAAGGTTAAAAATAAAGAAGTTTAGCCGATCTACCGACTGTATTTTTCGGAGATATTACTGGAAACAAACATTTTTTTTTCGCTTATAACACTCATAACTTTTTTCCACATGTTATCACAGTCATAAAAAAATAACTAATACACACACACACACACACAAAGAGAAGAAGAAGAATAAAAACCTCGAGAGGTCAGCGATTAAAATAAAACTCCTCAATGATTGTAAAACTCTTCTAATAAATTAACCCTAATCGTTTCGACCTTTGAATGCTGTCCATAAAAAATCATCCCGCACCGCCCCAACAAATCATTAAAAGCGTGCCGAAAAAATCTGTTGTAGAGAGACGAGTTTTTACGGCGCATCCTCCGTGCGCATCGTTGACTGCCTCTTGATTGTCTACCTTACGAGAATACTCTCTAAAAAGGAGAAAGTTGCACAGTATTCGGATAACTACATGTACTCGTATACGAATTTTAGAAATGAGTCGTCAATGTCGTCTTAACGGAAAATTCGTGCGAAAATCTAAGGCCGACAAGGTTAAAAGAATACAAGAAGGATTTAAGAGGTTCGATTTATCACGAAAACCCGAATCTTCCGGTGTTATCAACGTAGAGCAAGAAAGAAATATATTTTTGACTATTTTTGTCTCATGCCGTTACCATGGAAATGACCAATTTTTAAAAAAAACCAGCACGATGACCCATAATTTTCTTTTTCTTATTCAATTCCACATTGAATTCTATTTAAGCTTGCAAAAAATAAAAACAATTGTAGAAAGAAGTTTTTCAGAATTATCATTTATTTGCAGAAACTATAATTATTTTTGTCATTTTTGCCAATGTTTGAACATGCAAATGCTAGTTTTCTTTATTGAAGATTATTATATTGTTATATGTAACATACAGCAGTAAAATAAAATGCAATTGGCAAGTACTTTCATGTTTTTTTGTGTAAACAATGCTCTTCAGGATAATTTTCAAGTCCTTTATTAATAATAGATATTTTAACCATTTTTGGTCTAACGGTTGCCATGGAAACGGTCATTTTGCAAAAAAACCAACACGATAACATACTCTTTTCTTTTCAATTTTAAACTTATCATAAAATTTTACATCATATATGAAAAAATCAAAAAAAATCTAGAAAGAACTATTTTTTCGCGTTTCGCTAGTATAGCGTGAAATATATTTGTCTAATGCGGTATAGGTTAAATAGTAATACATTGTAGTTTTGTATAAGGCGTACAGGTTTCCAAATAGTGGATCTGCACGGGGATTTCATGGTACTTGGGGTTTTTAAGGTGTACTGACGTGGCTAGCTCATTCTACCGGACAACATCGAGCAAGCAAAATTTTGTTATAATTAAAATTGTCATTAATTCCTTTAACATTTATAGTACTAGCTAAATAGTAAGTTTATCTGTACTGTTTTCTTATATTCAGTGGTACTTTGATTTCTAAGGTTTTGGATAAATGTTTTATTTAAAATTCTCAAATATTGATTATTTGCATGTATGTTTTGCTATAGCAATCGCATTTTTTTTTTCTATTTGTATAGATTCATAACCATATATCCATAAGGAATGAGGTCCGACATTCTTGCGATCTGACAGCTGTCTCTTGAAAATATCGTTAGTATTAGAGACACTATAGCTCTAAACGATTGAGGTAGTGACAAACAGACACCGGTTTCCAGAATTATACTTCTCTGGTTTTTCCTGGGCCAGTCAGTTCGTTTTAAGTTTTTTAAATTTTCAAAATTTATTACAAAATCATATTTTGGTAAGAGCGTAAAGTTTGGTTTTTTCTTTCGGCTTAAAATTATTATTAGTATTATATAGATCATGGATGTACGGTTGTTTAATAAGAAACATATATACGTAAAAAGTTTACATGTAACAACTATTAATGTTGCAGCCATCCAGACTGCTCTGCTCGAAGTAATTAAACTGCTCGTCTGGTATCGCATACTGTGTTGGTTATTATTTATGGCATATAGCTAAGACTTGAGATTACCGTCGCTTCGACAGTATTTCAGTCATATAGCGACGTCCAGCTAATTACAGGTGGAGGAAGACCCCGAATGCACGGAGGCATCCGGATAGAACCACTGACCTACCGCAAGCCAGCTGAAAGGCTTCTTCACATGAAAATCCGAATGACCCTGCCGGGATTCGAACCCACGCGGTGAGGGGCTTAGTGAGTTCTCTAGTCAGCGAGTTTACTCTCTCGGCCACGGAGGCCCCTATGAACACTGACAACAACAACAACAAGCAGAAATTTAAAAAAAATCCCTCTTAGAATATCTCAAAATTCATCAATGTGGTTCTATATCCTGTTTTTTTTTTCTGATAAAAATGTTGTATGCATATTTATTTCAAAGCTTGCCCAGTGCAGAAAAATAGTAAAATGATAAACTTTAAAATTCATCTCAAGAGTACACTATAATATTTGCCGTCGAAAACCCAAATCCCTATATCGAACGCCAATGGCAGTATCACTGCAATTCAATCTTATTGAAGTATGAATTTAATAGTTCGACTGGGGTTGGTGACACTACCCAGTGAAAAATGTTTGTTTATTTACTGGGTTTAACGTCCGGGCGACAGTATTTCAGTCATTAGAAGACTATGTTTACTTGAGGCCACACTGCAGTTTTATGCCGTAGACAAGTGGCATAATGCCACACGCAGTCACATTATCCTGACACCGGGAAAACCAGGCCTGGAACTACCCTGTATTTATTCTGAGCGCCAAGCATAGGACCTAAACCAGTACATTTTTACGACTTTGTTGTTTTAGTATGTCGCAGCCAGGGATCAATATTCTGGGGCAGATGCTCTTACCACTTGGCCACCTTGACCGGTCATTTTGGAATTTGTAAAGATTATGTTTAAAATGGTACCATTTCTAGTCTACCTCTTATTTAGAGCAGACCACAAGTATCACAAAAACAGGAGAACAAAACGTGTCATCTTCGAAAGGAGAAGAAAAGGAAAGCTAAAATAAATTTATAACTTGTCATCTTTGAAATCAGTATAACTGTTTATCAGCATTTAACTGTAAGATGCACAATTTTTAAATCGGTCTTTCTTAATATATTCTATCCAACACATAGCAGTTAATAAAATAAGGACTGGTCCGATCCTATATATAAAAGAAAATGAAATTAATAAATGATTGATAATTAGATATGAATATCTAGGTCTACTGTACACGAATAACTATTGACCTTTCAACTAAAACATACACCCTTTTTCTATTTTGGCTATAGTAAACGTACATTGCAAGTGATTTGAAATCATTTATTAGATAAAAAAATGTTTAGAGAGGAGGGTAGAAGGAAGAAAGATTTTTTTACACATATGGCATTCTCAGAGAGATGGAGAGAAGGAGAGAGAGAGAGTGAATAGGGAAAAAAATCTAAACTAAACTTCATGTTTAGTTTTTTTCTTTAAATAGAAAAAAGCAGAGTGCTATCACAATACTTCTATCTACCAAGTTCCCCCGTTTACACCCTCTTTTTTTGCACTCCCCTTCAATTACAAGTATTAACTAGAACCGCAAGCGGTATCTTGGTTTTCGCTTTTAACCTAATCAACTTGAACACTTTATTTCAACTCAGCCACAATTTTTAATATGAAACAGAACCCAAAGGTTTTTGAAGACCTACTCTCATTTGCACAGTTTTTTTTTTGCAATGTTAGAACATTCAAACTCTTCTAGCGCAAATATTTTCCCATACCCTATCATCACATCACATCACATTCTGTGGTGCTGTAAACAAGGAACAAAATGCTGAAAACCGCATTTCAATTAGACTTTAATATTTTGAGTTATAGGCAAAAGAGTGATTTCAAGCTAAGCGCCCCCTAGCGGCAAAATGAGAAAAAAAATGATAAAAAATTTACAATTAGGTACCTAGAAATGCAGCAAATAGTTCAAACAAGTATATAAGTACAAAATTTTTTTCTTATATATCACAATTTTAACCAAAAAAAAAAATTATTCCAAAAAAGGATCAAACTTTGGATTGCCGTAAAATGAAAAGATCATGTCCGATCTTCAAAAACTAAACATTATACGAAAGAACTATTTAGAACTAAAACTTTTGTTCATATACTCTCAATGAAATATTTTTATATTTGGAGCACTTTGGGGCCGAATAAAAACACAATTATCGTAATATGACCTAGACCTTTTCAATGTTTTTTAACTTTTTAATTGTGAGGCCCTTTCAAACATAACCATACATAACTTATGAAAATTTCATGAAGAATGAACAGAAAATAAAGACAGGAGCGACAAAAAAACATGTTTTTGAAATTTTAATTTTTCCTAAAATTTAGTGAAGTTTGACCTTTTCTAGAGGACAAACCATGCATTTCTTAAATTCGCCACCCCAAATATTTTGTGCGTATATGTCTTGCAAATCATTTGCAGCAAACAGAATTCTTCTATCTGATTTCTAACAAAAATGGATAGGTTTTTCGTAGACCTACCCTCATTTGCAGTTTTTTTACGAGATTCGAACTTTCAACCTTCCGTTACTAGCTCAAAAAGTTTCAGCCACTCATACCTAGAAACTATCATATTTTATAAGGCTATCAACAAGGAACATAATTCAATTAACCGCAGTTGGTTCAGGCTTCAACTTTTTGAGTTATAAGCAAAAGAATGATTTCAAGAAAGGCGCCCCCTTGCGGCAAAGTGAGATAGAAAATTGATTAAAATTTTACTGTTTGGTACCTAGCAAAGCAGCAAATAGTTCAATCAAGTATACTAGTCGCACAAGTCAAACTTTTTATTCTTGTGTATCAGAATTTGAAGCATAAAACCTGATTTACAATTATTCCAAAAAAGGATCAAACTTTGGACTGCCGTATAATGACCAAATCAAGTCCGATCTTCCAAAACTAAACATCACTGGAAAGAGCTCTTTAAGAACGAAAACTTTTGTTCATATACTCTCAATGAAATATTTTTAGTTTTGGAGCTATTTGTGGCCGAATAAAAACACAATAATCGTAATATGACCTTGACCTTTTCAATGTTTTTTTAATTTTTTTATTGTGAGGCCCTTTCAAACATGAAAATACATATTGTGTGAAAATATCATGAAGAATGAACAGAAAATAAAGTCAGGAGCGACAAAAACATGTTTTTTAACTTTTAATTTTTCCTAAAATTTAGTGAAGTTTGACCTTTTCTAGAGGACAAACCACGCATTTCCTAAATTCGCCACCCCATATATTTTGTGCGTATATGTCTTGCAAATCGTATGCAGCAAACAGAATTCTTCTATCTGATCTCTAACAAAAGTGGGAAGGTTTTTCGTAGACCTACCCTCATTATTTCACTTTTTTCTAAGGTTCGAACATTCAACCTCTCCTAGAACAATTTTTTTCCCATACTCGATGATGAGATTTCCATCATATTTGTTTGGGCTGTAAACAAGGAACATTATGTAAAAAACCGCATCTAAATCAGGTTTCAAATTTTTGAGTTATTAGCAAAACAGTGATTACATGCATTGCGCCCCCTGGTGGCTAAATCAGAAACAAAAGTGAAAAGTTTGACCAATTAGGCACATGTTCAGATAAAGATGACTCCATGCCCAAAATTTCATAGCTGTAGCTTTTTTCATCTGGCCGCTAGGCTGGACACAAAAATGGGTGGAATTGGAAAAATAATAAAAATAAAAAAAAAACAAATCAACAGAAGAAGAACAATAGGTTTTCGCCCTGCAGAGGCGAAAACCTAACTAAAATCGCAAACGCGTTTTCATCGGTTTTCGCGAAAGCAATTCCATTCAGTTCACGAGTCTCGTGATTCGAAAAACATATTTCTTCGTTCACTGGCTTGTTGAATACTGTTAACAGTGATCTTTCAAACATTTTTGTCGCAATGTTTAAGCAGACTTTTAACGCAAAAGAATATTTTTGAGTATTACCTGTCAATTATGTAGTCGCAAACTAGAAAACTTTTTTTATGGAATTCGGTTATTGCCACGTAAGATGTGTGTGTGTGTGTGTGTGTGTTGCTTTATGATGGCGACAAACGACAATTGTAATCAATAAACAACAATTGCAAACGACACACAACAGTATAAAATGACACACGACAATGCGACTTAACACTCAACATTATTACGAACTAATGTTGCATTGAATTACTATCATTTTCATGATCGCATTAATTTTTGAGTGTCGTTTCAAATTGATGTCACCAAGGAACAGAATGCAAAACATCGCTTAAAAATCAGACTTCAATTTTTTTTAGATATAAAGAGTGATTACAAGCCAAGCACCCCCTAGCGGCGAAATGAGAAACAAAATTGAGTAAAATTTTACCATTAGGTACCTAGCAATGCAGCAAATGGATCAATCAAGTATACAAGTCGCAGTAGTCAAGCATTCTATTTCTTATATATCACAATTTGAAGCATAAAAACTGATTTACAATTGTTCTAAAATGGATCAAACCTTGGACTGCCATAAAATGACCAAATCAAATCCGATCTTCAAAATCTAAACATCACTGGAAAGAGCTCTTCAAGAACAAAAATTTTGTTCATACACTCTCAATGAAATATTTTTGGTTTTGGAGCTATTGGGAGACGAATAAAAAATACAATAATCGTAATAAGACCATATGAAATTGTGTTTTAGAAATTTTAATTTTTCCAATATTTTAGTGAAGTTTGACCGTTTCTAGAGGACAAATCATGCATTTCTTAAATTCGCCACCCCATATATTTTGCGCGTATATGTCTTGCAAATCATTTTCAGCAAAACAGAAGAAGAACAATAGGTTTTCGCACTGCGATGTGAAAACCTAATAATGATAATAATAATAATAATAATAAATCAATGCGCTGAAGGCACTGAAGTTGAGTGGGTCTCAAGTGGAAAAGGGTTTGACAAGCTGCTAATATTCAGTGTAATTTAGTTTTTCCAAATATAAATTTTATATTAAAATAATAAACGATTGTTCATTGAGGGCTATAGAAATATAGGGGGAGTAAGAGTGGCAATGTGCTAATTGTTATCAGTCTGTTGAAGGAAATGGTGCGTTCTTCTAATGACCATGTTAACGCAGCATTAAAGCGGGGTTACTGGCATTGTGCGAAAATTTGAAATTCGTTTATTAAATTTACTGTGATAAACAAAAGAAATGAGACAACTGAGATAAAAAAAAAAATGAGATTATCAGCGGTTTGATTTGTACTACCGAGCGACGGCACAGTTTATATTTATAGATGCCTTCTGTCTTTAGTAACTTCGGATAGCAGATATACACCTGTATCAGCCATTCTATAGAGCAACAAATAACCCCTGGAGATATCTCTGATGTATCTGAGATAGCTAGATGTGATTATAAGGAGGTTATACGGATTTTTATCGTAAATCAAGCTTTCTGTATGGACCATTGATACACCACTAATTAAATAACTGAAACCTGCACATCCACCATCCCAATTCAGGCATGAGCCACCTTTGCATTCGAAAGAAACTATACTCCTCCGCGTGGTAAAGTGAGTTACGCAACATCCTAGGGAAAAAATTTCTTCTGTGCTTTTATACTACATACAATTATTGTGTCCCGTAAATATTTATTTTTACTCAAAATTGAGTTTTCACTACTTTGGCTGAATCTCAGCATATCTGTATTGTAGAATTCTGTTCAATCTTTCGGTCATTCATACAAAATTGAGAGGTTGTAGAAAAACGGACCCTCAGAATGAAGGTACTATAGTTGTTAGTGACTTCGTCACACATAACTTAAAAAAAAAAAAAAAAAAAAAAAACTGACACAGGTGACAGAAATATGTGTGGTATATGATATAAAGAATCTTAAACTCGTATTTATTCCAATGAATACTCGTGTAAGATCCTCTATAGCTGCAGCCGGGTCTTCTGATCCCCCATGTAACTCTTGACCCAAACGGTACCCCGGAGCGTACAGTACATCAGCACATTTATCTATTCATTGAAATACAAATCGACGGGTATCACGAATTTAAGTTTAAGACAACTATCTTTTTTTTCTTCATAAAACAGTAAACTCTGAAAAAAAAACGAACTGATAGTCATAAGACTTGAGTATTTGTATCACAGCGTTCCACTTGTTACACCAGTCCTAGCTTTTAACTTTTCTCTCCCTTGAATAAATACACATTTCTTTCAGTTAAACTGATAGTCATAAGACTTGAGTATTTGAAGCAAAGCGTTCCACTTGTTACACCAGTCCTAGCTTTTAACTTTTCTCTCCCTTAAATAAATATACACCGCGGAGTTTGTTTTGTTGCAGTGTATGTGAGGCGAGTGGTCGTGCCGATATATACGAGTATACCAGGTAATGTTAATTTACTCTTATACAGCTTTGATTCTTTATACAATATGACGTTGTGATATATGATATTTTATTATAGCATCTGAAAATGTTAAACTGTTCATCTTTGATATTCAAAATGCATTATACATTAAAATTTAAATAAAATTATATATATCTACTGTACACATATAATCCAGCATAATTATTAAAATTAAACGTTGCAGCACTGATAGATTAAATCTATCTAAAGTCACGTGATATGTATAATGCGTCACTATATCTCCCATGCTTGGCGCTCTGTATGCTAGGGTAGGGCCAGGTATGGATAATGTGACTGGGTGTGGTATCATGCCACTTGTTCATGGCTTTTGATCGCAGTGTGGCAGCACTATATCTGCTTCATGTAGGCAAAGTCCCGGATGACGGAAATACTGTCGGTGGGATGTTAAACTCAAACAAGCAATCAAATAATATGCAACAATTAACCGACGTACATGTTGGTTGAAGTCAACGTATTGAATAAATCTTAAGAGTTCTTTGAGGTTTAGACTAAGTAAAGGTTCAGCGATGCGTTAGATTGTGGTCATCTGATACTCAGGTTTGCAGGATACGTGGATATAATACTGGGTGCTTTTAGTGGTGTTTGACTCTAGTTGTCACAAAAATTCTTCGGTACGCCACATCAATATGTATGTTTATGTATACGTGATGTGTCAAATTGACAATGTGAAATTAAGAAATATGGTTGCTTTCTCATAGTAGTAGTATATCTTTATTTCCGCCTCAATATAGACGATTACAACATGTAAATTACAAATACAACAAACTGAACATAGAAATACAATATACAACTACGATAGAGAGAGAGAGAGAGAGCGAGAGAGAGAGAGAGAGAAGCAAACTAAAGAGACATAGAATGTTAGGTAAATCAAGTGCTCTAAATATATGTAACATGATGTATGATTACACCTATACCCAGTGATACATATACACACTCACACACATATACGTCTTTATCCAGGATGAATACATAATAAATAGAATAAAATAATTATCGAGTTTTAATCTGGTATGATATTATTGTTTCCACAGCATATGTATATTTGAAAAAAACAAACCGATGAAAGGATCGTACATGTCACCCAGTGTTTCTACCATAACTTGATCATGATATCCAAGCATGATATTAACAAGTTTTGTTTTTCAATATCACACAAATACATGTGTATAAAAGAACCATACATATCTTTTATCTTGTTCAGCAGGACACTGCGTAAATTATCAATACCTCTGTAATCAAGTAAAATATGGTCTGTTAAACAAATATCAGTGCTTTGAAAACCACACTTTGAACATGTAAATTGCAATATGCCAAGAATGAAACTAATTTTACAATTGTAAAGCAGGCTGCAATATGTTTTGGGTACTTACATGAATACGACCATATATTAAATATTTTATAATCATTTTGAAGCGATTTAAATCTACAGAATTCTGGCGAGGAAGTCCGAATATGCCAGTCTTGCACGACTCTACCTGAAACGTTTCTATTTATAATTCGTTCCATTCTTGTTTGGAGGGAAAACATCCTGACTGCACATAAATATCCGGCACATTCAGATTATATATAAGCAAAATATTACAAACATCGGGGAATAACCCGTATTCTACATTGGATAAATAATATGCGCCAAGTCTGAATAGGTTTTAACCCTTTCCCTCATATAGACTCATTTTGAGGCACTCAATAGGTACCACATAAAGCCTGATCTGCAGAAAACCACAGTTAAACCTTACCAAATTTAAGTGCAAAATCCTCATTTCCGGACCACTGAGGAGCAGCGAACAGCATAAAACCTGATCAGCCTGCGAGTTACTCGCAGGCTGATCTGGTTTTATGCTTTTCGCATAGGCCATGGTGTCCTCTATGAGGGAAAGGGTTAATGTATGAATGTGTATACCTTGTTGTATGCAATTGTCCACTATATGAAGATGGTATAGTATGGTATGGTATAGATCAGTATTATAGTATATTCAAAGTATTAAAATATCTAAACATTAAAAAAGTAAACTTTGCATAAACTAACACGTCTTTGTATTAAACATTTCAAATTTAGAGAAAACACTCTTATCAATTAGCACTTATTGTATTTTCTTTTTTTAAAAATAATTTTCAGTTTAAACATATATTATAAGAAAAAAAAAATGATGCGAAGTATCATGGCGAAGGCAATGCAAAATAGAAGTCATAGTAGTCATTGCAAGAAATGGTGAGTAAAAATATGGACGTAGGAATGAAATCAGAATGTAGTAACCAGGAAAATGTTTTATTATTTTAACCATATTAGCAGTAGCATCATCATCATCAACGACGCATGTTTTTTTCCGATAACACATATCCCGAATTTGACCTGTAGTATCAAAAGTCCGCAAAATCATAATTGCACCCAAGGTAGATAAAAATAAATACAGAGGCGAGCACCCAGGAAGAGCCTAATTATTGTCTTTATTATCAATAGTGAAAGAAGTTGAACTTGATGAAGTATTGGTGTTCTATCGATATGTATTTGTAAGCAATAGTTTAACTTGTCTATTTGAGTTTACCGTCGCTTCGACAGTATTTCAGTCATATAACGACGTCCAGCTAATTACAGGTGGAGGAAGATCCCGAATGCACGGAGGCATACGGGTAGAACCACCGACCTACCGCAAGCCAGCTGGAAGGCTTCCTCACATTAAAATCCGAATGACCCTGCCGGGATTCGAACCCACGCGGTTAGGGGCTGAGTGAGTGTTAAAGTCAGCGACTTGACCCTCTCGGCCACGGAGGCCCCAATATTTTAACTACTTTTCATCTACTCTCTTTGTCAGGACAGCACATGATGGGTCTCTTGCTAAACTCCGCCATCGTTTTCCCTCACCTGTTTCATCGTCAACATCCGGGTCAGTGAATGCAAGCCGAAAAATATCGTCTTTATAGTTGCCGACGACTTAGGCTGGAACGATGTCGGCTTCCATAATCCCGACATGATCACCCCTAACATTGACAAGCTAGCCACTCAAGGTGTAAAGTTAGGAAGCGCGTATGTACAGCCAGCATGCTCACCTTCTCGACACTCTTGGATGACCGGGACTTATCCATTTAAGCACGGCATTCAGAGAGCAGCGATTTTTCCACAGCACGCCCACTGCTCACCTTATAACCTCCCGTTCCTACCACAGGAGTTGAAACGCCTTGGTTACGATACCCACATGGCCGGCAAATGGCACCTGGGCTTCTGCAACTGGAAATGTACCCCTACCTACCGCGGCTTTGATTCCTTCTTCGGCTACTATAATGGACAGGAAGACTACTACGATAAAACACTTCTTGGTGGAGTTGACTTCCGTGATGGAGAAAAACCTGCGAACAACACTGTCTATTCACCGCTTATATACGCTAAAAGGGCTGTAGATATCATAAACATGCAGGACCAACAGAATCCTTTATTTCTCTACCTACCGTTTCAGTCTGTTCATGCTCCTATACAAGTTCCAGAACGGTATGAAAACATGTACCCTCATATCAAAACTGAAGGACGTCGAAAGTATTGCGGAATGGTATCCGCTTTAGATGAAGGCATAGGTAAAGTGATTGACGCTCTTGAACAAAGGGGTATGCTTGATGACACACTTATTATTTTCACTACTGACAACGGGGGAATGCCTACTCAATATGGTAATAACTATCCACTCCGCGGTGGCAAGACAACAATTTTCGAGGGCGGAACAAGAGCTGTAGCATTTGTATCTGGAGCAGGTTTACAACAAAAGGGTTACACGTACAACGGGTTGATGCACGCAATTGACTGGTTTCCAACCATATTAGCCGCTGCTGCTGGAACTGGGCGTAATAATTCGAATATAGACGGCATAAATATGTGGGAAGCAATCAGTCAAAATAAGAATTCAGAACGGAAGGAGATGGTTTACAATCTTGATACGCATTTCTTTCCCGTGACAGGGTATGCAGCAATTCGGGTCGGAGATTACAAACTCATCGAAGGTTTCCCAGGAATATTTCAAGGTTGGTACAAGCCGGATGAGTATTTCAAATCTGAGTTTGATCAGACCGATGAAGAAGCGTTGTTTGACAAGATCAGATCGGCTATGAAGCCTGTCCAAGGTATAATGGGCGATGGATTGTACAATCTGAAGAATGACCCGAATGAAAGAAATGACATTTCTAGAGAACACCCTGACCTTGTAAAAGAACTGAAAAAAAAGCTTGCAGAGTATAGAAAAGAAATGATTCCTCCAAAGCAGTACCCAAATGACCCAGCTGCGGCTCCAGCCAACTATGGCGGCTACTGGACTCCCGGCTGGTGTTAGGGAGGGAACAATATAACATAGTGCCTGTGTTTATAACAGTTATACTATGCTGGAATACTCTTGTATTTCTTTCTATAAAATATCTGTTAAACTTTATTGAAATGAAATGTTAAATATGAGTGTTGTTTTGTTGTTAGACTTGCATAGAATTGATTAGTTCTGTTCTATATAATGGCCTTGGAAATTTCCAAATTTTGTTATGTTATTTTATTCATTTTACTTTTTTAATGTAAATTATGTGTATGAGCTCTATTGAGTATACATATACAAATCTAATGACAGTTTAGACTCGTAATATGTCTTCATACTGTACATGGATTTTATGCGCCTATGTTTGCCTCATGACATCTTCAAGAGTCTCTCCTGCTTTTCTCTTACAGATTGGTATATTTCACAGAATAGAACACCATATTTACCTCATCAATTGTGTTAATTAAATAACTCAAGAAAACACCCGCTTAATGAATATATGTTTTTATTTTTTAGTTGAAATATTTGTTTAAGTAAGATTTCTGTTATAGTTTAAATGTTACTATAAATATACTTCATTTATTTCAGCTGTCCTATGTATTACTTAACAATATATTTATACATGAATATCCGTTTCTTTTAAAATTCATGTTTTTTGTTAAAGATATGGTGGGGCGTCCGTGGCCGAGAGGGTAAAGTCGCTGACTTTAACACTCACTCAGTCCCTCACCGCGTGGGTTCGAATCCCGGCAGGGTCATTCGGATTTTAATGTGAGGAAGCTGGCTTGCGGTAGGTCGGTGGTTCTTAGCTGGACGTCGCTATATGACTGAAATACTATCGAAGCGACGGTAAACTCAAATAGTCAAGTCAAAGATATGGTATGGTATTAGATAACTTGTTCTAGAGAATGTGAGGAACGTGTCACCGGTTTCACCGAATTCACCTGCTTTTGACAATGCCTAGGAAAAAAAAATAAGATCCGTTTCTGGTCGCCCGACCGATCCTCTTTTTTAACGACCCACCCTAAAGTGTTTTTACCTTTCCGCTTTTAAAAATTTTTTTTGCTTTTTTTACCTTTTGTTTCATTTAAATAAAAAAAATGTCTCAACCTACTGACCGTCTTTTTATTTGTTGGAGAGCTGAAACGGAACTATTTTGGCCTTAGTACTTACCCAATTGTATGTCTAGATTGATAAAGTCATAATAATAATTCGCGGTGTTTTTTGTGTCGAATTTGGATACTCGAGGAAAAAAATGATACTACACTGCGATTATCGTACTGTAGAAATAATGTCACATTCAATTTGTTCCTGGTGGACCATTACTGATAAAAAAAAAAAAAAAAAAAAAAAAAGATCAGTACAAACTAGAATCGCTATCGCGATATCATCGGTTTTCGCGAAAGCAATTCCATTCAGTTCACGAGTCGCATGATTCGAAAAACATATTTCTTGGTTCACTGGCTTGCTGGCTTGTTGAATACTGTTAACAGTGATCTTTCAAACATTTTTGTCGCAATGTTTAAGCAGACTTTTTACCCAAAAGAATATTTTTGAGTATTGCCTGTCAACTATGTAGTCGCAAACTTGAAAACTTTTTTTACGGAATTCGGTTAGTGCCACGTGTGTGTGTTTTGCTTTATGATGGCGACAAACGACAATTGTAATCGATAAACAACAATTGCAAACGACACACAACAATATAAAATGACACACGACAATACATAACACTCAACATTATTACGAACTAATGTTTGCATTGAATAACTGTCATTTTCATGAAATATCGCATTAATTTTTGAGTGTCGTTTCAAATTGAGGTCACCAAGGAACAGGATGAAAAAAATCGCATAAAAATCAAAATTCATTTTTTTAGTTAAAAAGAGTGATTACAAGCCAAGCGCCCCCTATCGGCAAAATGAGAAACAAAATTGAGTAAGATTTTACTATTTTGTACCTAGTAATGCAGCAAATGGTTCAATCAAGTATACAAGTCGCACAAGTCAAACATTCTATATCTTAATATATCACAAATTGAAGCATAAAAACTGATTTACAATTGTTCTAAAAAGGATCAAACTTTGGAATGTCGTAAAATGATCAAATCAAGTCCGATTCTCCAAAACTAAACATCACTACAAAGAGCTTTTCAAGAACTAAAACTTTTGTTAACACACTCTAAATGAATATTTTGAGTTTTGGAGCTATTTGGGGCCGAATAAAACACAACAATCGTAATATGACCTTGACCATTGTAATTTTTAATTTTCCAATATTTTAGTGAAGTTTGACCGTTTCTATAGGACAAACCACGCATTTCTTAAATTCGCCAACCCATATCTTTTGTGCGTATATGTCTTGCAAATCGTATGCAGCAAAGTGAGTTCTTCTATCTGTTCTCTAACAAAAAATGAATATGTTTTTCATAGACCTACACTTATTTGCACAGTTTTTTTTGCGAGGTTCGAACTTTCAACATAGGAACTACCATATTTTATTAGGCTATCAACAAGGAACATAATGCAACAAATCGCATTTGGATCAGACTTTAACTTTTAGAGTTATAAGCAAAAGAGTGATTTCAAGTAAAGCGCCCCCTAGAGGCAAATGAGAAAAAAAATGTGTAAAATTTTACCATTAGTATCTAGCAATGCAGGAAATAGTTCAATCAAGTATACAAGTCGCACAAGTCGAACATTCTACATGTATTTCTTATATATCACAATTTGAAGCATAAAAACTGATTTACAATTGTTCTAAAAAGGATCAAATCTTGGACCGCCGTAAAATGATAAATTCAAGTCCGATCCTCAAAAACTAAACATCACTGGAAAGAGTTCTTCAAGAACTAAAACTTTTGTTCATACACTTTCAATGAAATATTTTAAGTTTTGGAGCTATTTAGGGCCGAATAAAAACCCAATAATCATAATATGACCTTGAACTTTTCATTTATTTTTTAACTTTTTAATTGTGAGGCCCTTTCAAACATAACAATATAAAGGTGTGAATATTTCAAGAAGAAAGAACAAAAATGAAGTCAGATGCGACAAAAAAATATGTTTTAGACATTTTAATTTTTCAATATTTTAGTGATGTTTGACCGTCAGACGAACACCCGAAAATGAACTGGGTCCGGTACAATCAAACGTTTTTTTACCGACTTTGAAGAACGTGTTTTAAGTTTGTGAACAAAATGGCGCTGCCCATACGACGGCTGTTACGAAAAAAAATCCATAGTGCTCTGAAATGTTGATCAAAAAAGAAGTCTACGCCTTGCCGACGAGTGAGCTTCGCCCGCTATTACATTTTCCTCATACAATAACAGATGAAGCTATGATATCGTACCACTCCCTTCCATGCAAGAAAGAAAAAAATGAAAATATATTTTTATTTTGCGACACCTGCTGAATTTCTAGATATTATGTATATTTATTTTCATTTATTTAATGTTCGAATATAGCATTAATAATTTTGTCTTCAGCAATGATTCAAGATAAAAATATCTTAAGTTGGTATTCTAAAAGCAGCGTTCATATTCTGTAGAACTTATTTCTGAATGGGGATTTTAACTAGCAAATGTTATGAACGTAAAACATAAAATAAAGATCATAAAGAGAAATGTTTATCCTCGTTCTGGTGTGTTTAATGTAGATATAGCATTACATGTCATATGTAAATATCTCCTTGAAAGTTAAGGCGCAGTGAAAGAGCACACATAGATACTTTGTTTTTGATGGTGTATCAAGGGATTGAACATCAGACTGTTTTGGATATAATGTTTTATTTTAAGAGTACTTATGCTCGAGCATAATGCTGATAATATGGCCTCGAAGGGTTGTGATGGCAGATGAAAATATCTATGTACTTAATGTGTTTCAGGTGTTTAAATCGATTTCTAAGAAATTACGTATTATTATTACAAAACACCTTTGACTCCAATGTTTCTGTTAATACATTTAGAAATCTCGTCGTACAAGGTAGAATACTAATGATTAAAGTAAAATGGACTGATCGAACCTCGTTGGCGGCAAGATTACATGTATATCATGGTCTCCCCAAGTACAACGGGATAGGACAACAATGGAAGTGTTGAAAAGAATTTCAAGAAATATAGCTTTATAATAAACAAGAAATATTGAATGTCAATTTCGAAAAGATAAAAGAGTTTTAAATAAGTACGAATGGTAAGGAAAAATGTTTGAACGGAGAATTCTATATTTATTATATTATGTAAATATCTTTTATTATATATAGGATCTGACATGAATTGTTATTTCATATCAAATTTTACTTAACGAGTTCATGAAAATGTTATTAAGCGAGCCTCCGGCGAGCTTAATAACAATTTCATGAACGAGTTTAGTAAATTTTGATATGAAAAGACAATTCATGTCAGATTCTTTTTATCATGTGGCCTATACTGACAGTAAATCGCGATTATAGCAACAAACAAACGAAAACACGAATGAAAGGACTGTGAACTAATTACTATCTGTAATCTAACACCAAGAAAATAGTTTTAAATAATAACTGAAAATAACGACTATACGTATGTAATTCTCATACATTTTCAACATTATATTAATCATGCATTTTTTTATCAAAACACATTTAATCCAGCTGTTCGAGTTCAACACACTATGCATGTATACACAATATATGTACGTGACGCGGAGTGATGTATTAATTCGGCCTAAAAATTATATGTAACGTGTTTAATATAAGAAAATATGTGATGGTTATACGAAACTGGAAACAGTTGTTGGAGCCTAATGTCATATGATAAAACAGCTTTCTTTTTCAGTTTAAACATGAAAGTGAGGTGACTTCCCTATCAATTTAAAGATGCTGGTTTGGCATTTGATTTAAAACAACTAAATAAGAAGCAGGCGTATGTCTATTTTTAGATCCGTTTTGTTATATAATCTTCACAATACCTCCCATAATCTTGATATTTAAAAACATTTTTGCTAACGTTTCCAACTTTATAATAGTTACAATTGACAATTATTTAGCTACGCCAAATGTCTATTTTTAAGATATTTCTTGTTTGTTTTATTCCAATAAATAAGGTATCATTTTGGCAGCAATGCAATGTTCTAATGTAAGATATAATTTGCATTCAGATATTTTCAATAGAAAAAGAGATACATTGTATTTCATATCAAATTGAAAACGCAACTTTGAAAGGACCATTTCACTCCGAAATGAGAGACGTAAACCTACGTAAATCAACGAGCACTTCCCGAACATCTAATCTACATACTGGTGTAAACTTCACACACAATAAACAAAATCAGCGAATTACGGGCCGTATACCGAGTCTTGCCGATCCTCTGCTGAAATAGTCTAGATGTATATGCTGCTTACTTTTGTGAGATTTAGACTATGGTTGCCAATCTTTGTTTAGTGTGTATAAAGACTGGACATACATTCATGAGTCATTATCTAAGTAATATGTTAATAACACTAATAACTGATACGCTTACTTAACTTTTTATCTCATGAATAGTCAGGTACATATTTATGAATATCTATTTACTTAATTCTAAATGGTATATGAACAACTGGAATTTTCTTTGTCGTGCAGATTGTGTAAAATCTTAACTACATTATTGCATGTCGGAGAATATCGTGATGAAGCAGCTTCTGATAGGAGCTGTCTGATCTGGGTATGTTTTTTTTTTTTTTTTTTTTGCTAATGCGCCAAAATGTGTCTGTGTGAGAGTTAGTAAAGTATTTAATGAATTACGCACTCTTTAATATTCTTTAATTCTATTTTTACATAGATACTTAATAAGTATACATTAAAACATGCTTTTTCAAAGCCTAAATGCAAGTGTAAAGGCATATTATGAAATACAATTATTTTACTCAAAGAAAGCCCATCCAGTGCGATCAATATCATATGTATTAAATATTTCTAACATTGAGAAGTATGTTGTGAAAAATAACAAAATGACATTACTTCTCGATGAGATATAAATTCATATCCAATCAATACAAACAAATATACTCTATGAAATATGAAACATATTACAAGAGACTGTAAGTTAACGCACGCACATCTATCCACCCTATCTTGTGATGGTGTGAATGTTATATGATGCTTTTCGCCCTTGACTTTACATTTCTTTTATTTTTTGTTCTTCATGGCCGTTGACATTAACACTCATTGAGAGTAACATAATATTTCTGATGTAAACAATATATATTTAACCTGATATGCGGTAAAGGTGCATACGGGTAACTAATGCAGTCAGAGTAAAATCGAATTGCAGAAGAAGAGAAATCAATTTGTTTGATTGTCTACCCCATAGCACAGAAAGGTTTATATATATTTATATTTTATCAGTAGATGCCATTTTCAAACGGAGTGTCAAAGCAGGTTGTGCAAATTTAGAGAAGAGAAAGAATAATCCTAAGAAATGATGATGTAAAGCTTTTAAATGTTAAAGATTGTGTGCACAGTTTCTGAGAGATATTAATTGTTTTATAACCTTCATAATATCCAATAACTCTCAGCTGATTCAATTTGGTATTGTACAATTTTACTTTTTTTTAATTGTGTTATTGTATTTAAATATGAATGTGAGATACTATAAGTGTATAATTGCGAGCCTCTAATAAATATACCTGTCTGTCTGTCTGTCTGTCTGTCTGTTTATCTTTTTCTTCTTTCTTTTATTGTAATGGCTAGCAATCATTTTCCTATTATAATGGCCATATTTTAGACATTACGGTCAAGGATTTCCCACGTGTGGGTCCTGTTTTTAGCTGAAGAGAAAGCATCGGAAGAGACAGTAGTAAGATACAAGGGAGTCCGGGTGCGATACCCTAGCTCATTTTGCAAATAGACACCGTGGTTCTTTTACGTGCACGGTGTATAGCACCGATACACGGGAGACAAGTTCCTGGGTAGAACCGGTACTGAGTACTCCGAGGTCCTAAAGCAACCCCATTTTGCCGAGTGCCATGCATGGGTGAATCTGGTATCAATTTTATACGTCTTTGGTTTGACGCGGTCACTCGAGGAAGTGCCACGGCCTGGATTCGAACCCCAGACCTGCCCCTAATTTCTGTATAACATGTAACACAGGCATATCTTTATACACTAATCATTGGAAGTGTGTGTGAGGGAGGGGGAAGGGAGTAATTTTAGAGCGCAGTTTCACGTAGATTTTATCATGTTTTTTTCCAAATAATCATTAAAATTTGGTTTTATTAGTGCAAACAATTATATAAATTAATTTTGTTTGGATAAAGAAAGAAACGGTTAGGTAAATGAGTTAATATCATGTCCAAAATAACGTTGTGCGATGCGGTATTTTCCCTCTGCTACATATAGTGGTCAACATACTCAAAATGTCTTCTTGCATTCTTACGCAGAATTTAATATATTGTATGTTTGTTTGCCTCAGTCGTTTTGAAACTTTGTCTACAATTGACAAATATAGTGGTGTCACACTGCAGTATCACGCCGTAGACATGTGGCATGATACCACACCCAATCACATTATACATGTACTGACATTGGGTCAGCCTAATCTCTACTGAGATCCGCTCCGGTTATTTTTTTCGTATTGGCCTCCGCTGGATCTCTACCCAGGCCTTATATAAAAGCATCGGGAAATTTACACCGATACCCTTAACTCGTTTCGGCCGTTCAAATCGATTGTTTTAGGATGCACACCTAAATATCCACGCATGTCTAGTAGGAAGACATATTTTTCTTTCCATTTCATTCAACATCATTGTCTTAGCTTGCCGATTTCATGAAATACGGTGACGGAAAACACCGCTCACCTCAGTTTTAAACAGTTTTTGATCAAGTGACTAGTGGCGAAACAGTTTAAACTACAGCTCCGTTCAGTTACGACTGTTCAACAGCAAAAGGTAAATGCTCTTTGCCAATAAGTCGGCCCTGGCAAAGTCAAAGAAATTTTGCTGTATAAAACGATTTTTCAAAAGAAAGTTTATGTGAAATACGTTCTATTTACTTATAGATCGAGAAAACCACACACCGCTCTGTACCGCATAATCCGCGAGTTGAACCTAACTGTAGTTATCCAATCACGGATTAGTCACGTGATAACCATCGCATGTAAACAATATGGCGGTTTAGACGGCGAGTTTGGAGGTTTCGTGAGTCTGTAGCTGTAAAACTGGTGAAATCGGTAAGCTAAGGCAATGATGTTGAATGAAATGGAAAGAAAAATATGTCTTCTTACTAGACATGCGTGGATTTTTAGGTGTGCATCCGAAAACAATCGATTTGAACGGCCGAAACGAGTTAGGGGTATAGGTGTAAATTTCCCGAAGTTTTTATATAAGGCCTGGGTAGAGATCCAGCGGGGGCCAGAACGAAAAAAATAACCGGAGCGGATCTCAGTAGAGATTATGGGTCAGCCAGTCATGGAATTGCCATGTTTGCTGAGTACCATACATAAGAGAAGTATAAAGGTACCATTTAAAAGAAATAGGTGTATCGCGGCCGAAGATCGAACCCACAACCTCTTGGTTACTGGGAAGGCGCTTCTGTTGTGGTGCAATATTTCAAGCAGTGAACTTATTGACCGGATCGTAGATTGTGGACTCCGCGCAGCCACAACAGCGGGCAGAAAAAAAAATTGCTACCTAATGTGGTGTAACTCGTTCTTTCTGATCAGGGTCTCCTCTGTTTGCTTAAACAATATTGCAGTTCATATTCTACACAGTCTGCTGAACAAAGAAAACTCCATTGATTCATATACAGTCAAAGCTGTCTTAAGCGGCGTATCAAGAGAACAAGAGGAAATGGCCGCTTAACAGAGGTGACCGCAAAATGAAGGTTAAACATATAACAAAAGTATTGATGAGTAATATTAAAATTGACTGCTTAATACAGGTTGACCACTGAGATCAATGACTAACTAGTTTACAGGAAATGTAGAACTGCAAGCTGAACGCTCCATTAACTGTGTATTGTACTTTACTGAACGAATGCAATACATTCTTATTTTAAACACTGCATCGTTTAACAACTTCTCAAATTATTGACGAAATGTAAGTTCCAGTAAAAGACCGTAAGAATATTATCTTTAATGACAGTAATGTATTTAAATATTACTGTAGCACACAGTCAATGTATCAAGTACAAGCAAAATTAGTAATCTCTTACCAGAGTTCGACTCAAAAATAAACATAAAGAAAAAAACATGGGACAGATTTACTCAAAACATATTAGACAGACATAATATATCGATCTATCATACACACACTCTCTCCTTCTCCCCCCCCTCTCTCTCTCTCTCTCTCTCTCTCTCTCTCTCTCTCTCTCTCTCTGTGAATTTATATTTTCGAATCTGAGAATCTGATATTGACCCCACCTAAAGAAACGGAAAAAAGATAGATCTAATAAATGAAGAATAGATAAAAAAAAAAACACTAAAATATTGTCTATATGACTTTATTGAATTTATCATATTCCAATTTGTCTTTTAACTAGACCTTATTATCGCTCCAATTAAATATCGAGGGTTGAGAGCGAAACTATGCTTAATGCAAATAAATATATGAGCACTTAGCATAGTTTCGCACTCACCTCTCGATAGATCTTTTGGTGGTTCATCGGAGTATGAACTACATTTGGAAGGTCTCCATCGGCAATTTTGATCAGTACCAAATGTAGTTCATATCTCCGACGAACCATCAAAATGTACAATTCAATCCTAACATTTACATCCCAACTTGCATACTTTAACGATGTTACATTTTATTCCCTTTATCGTGCCAATTTAAAGTAAATAAAAATCAACAATTGTGATATGATATTTTGTTGTATTCATTTTCATTTTATTTTAAATCTACATTGAAATTCCCATAACCTTCGTCCACATTCAGTTTAGCGTTTTTATTATTAGATGCTCTAACAAATTGGACAACACTTGAGTCCCGTGCATATCCTGGCATGCGTTCAGTATGCCAAACCGTATGCAACCGTGCGCTTACAGTCAGCTATGAAACTGTCTTAGTGTCAACCAACGATGTTCACGTTTACTTTCCTACAGCATAAGGAGCACGAGAACAGCATGGTATATAGTCCTAAATCAACTCCATAGCCGATTGTACTGAACGCACGCCTGCTATCCGTGGATATCGTTTTGCTCTTAGTGAATTAAACTTACACGTATTATTCGTTTCTTCTTCTCTCTGCTGGTAAAGAAATTTTGTATTTGTAGACACATTAATGCTTTTGTAAAGTTTGTATTTGTTCTATGTTACATTATCTTTTACGAAAACTGTTTTTATATTTACTTGTTTGAGCTTACGGTCGACAATATGTCAGTCATATATCGACGTCCAGCTAATAACAGGTGGAGGAAGACTTCAAATACACCGAGGCATCCGGGTAGAACCACCGACCTACCGCAAGCCAGCTGGAAGGCTAACATGAAAGTCTGATGACACTGCCGGGATTTGAGCCCATGCGGTGAGGGACTGAGTGAGTGAATTGAGGCCCCATTGTTTTATCTATTTATTTCAAACCGTCCGCGGTGGCGAAGTGGTAAGAGCGTCCGCCTCGGGATTTAATTACATTTGCAACATAATCCGCCCCCCTCTCTCTCTCTGGAAAATGAATTATTTAGCTCACATTTATTTATTTAGTTTACTTTTGCTTAATAACATTAATTAATGATAACATTCCTTATTGATCCCACTGACAATTAATGGAATTTAGGATTTTTTACTTATATCTCCTTATCAATACATTCTTTTCACTAGACTCCACTGAATTTAAATTATGTCATTTCAAACTCGATGTAAAAATAGTGTATATATACCCCATGCTGTATGGAAGATAAAGTGAGGACATGATTCGTAGTAAAAAAAAAAACAACAGCAGGGAATCCCTGAATTAACCACGCCTTATTCATAAATTGTAACTTGGCATGCACTAAGCCCCTCACCACAGTGGGTTCCGGTCTAAAGAACTCGGTTTCGAGATTTTGACTAGATTTGACTATTTGAGTTTACCGCCGCTTCAAGAGTATTTCTCCCGGTAGGGACTTCGGATTTTTCATGTGAGGAAGCCTTCCAGCTGGCTTGCGGTAGGTCGGTGGTTCTACCCGGGTACCTCTGTGTACTCGGGGTCTTCCTCCACCTGTAATTAGCTGGACGTCGCTATATGATTGAACTACTATCGCAGCGACGGTAAATCCCAATACAACATCAAGAGTATTTCAGTCATAAAGCGACGTCCAGCTTATTACAGGTGGAGGAAGACCCCGAATGCACGGAGGCATCCGGGTAGAACCACCGACCTACCGCGAGCCAACTGGAAGGCTTCCTCACATGAAAATCCGAATGACCCTGCCAGTTTAGAGGTTTTCATCATGCGACGAATTTGCATGGCCAAACCTCGACCCGATTTTATTATTTTGACATGAATGCTTAAATAGAAAATATGGCGATTGTGCATGGCCAAAGAGAAAAATAAACGCCGCCTTTTCGATGACATAGATTTCCCCGGAATTCTCATGACAATATCCGGTTAGCAACTGTAAAAATTCTTTTGAAAATTACAAAAAAAAAAAAAAAATATAATAATTAAGCAATATTTACGAAAACAGTGGTGAACAAAAAGAAAACCACATGACAATTCAATTTGATGAATATCATTTAATGCTGCATAATTTAACACTATTGGTTTTCTTTTTGTACAAGTATGGTAGCTACAATCTTCACAAAACAGAATAATGTGATATCTTCAACACCCAGCTGGGTACACCATCCTTCTCAAATCGTTGACAATAACGTGTCTCGCATTAAGTAAAATTATAAACTATAATGACATGATTTATATATAAATAACCAAAAATATTTTAAAACTTTGCGGAAGTAATTGGAATCAAACAAGATATTCTCTCTCAGTGGTCATATAATGCATCAGAAACACCTGCAACGTTGTTGTTGCAAAATTAATGAAAGGTATGCAAGTTACCTTTAGAATCTGAATTTTGTTGAACTCCAAGTGATACTGGTTAAAAAAAGAGTTGTTTTTTAAGTAAAGTTAATTTTTTTAATAATAAGAATTTCATTTCAGTGCACATTTATTATTTCCTTGATTTTTTTTTATTTATACAGAATATGTATTTTTATAAAAGTTCAAAATAATACAAATTATGAAATCGGTGTATCCAAAGTAGAGCTGTTTTGGTATTTTTTCCAACGAAAGGAAACGTTTGTCAAATTTGTTAATCGTCTTACAATAAGTGTCCAAAGCGCCACAGAGGTAGCAACTTCGTCTTCAAGTAATCGATGCATTTCACCGCGCGGGTTCGGTTCCCAAAGGAATTTTAAAAAATGCAGAATTATATAATGTAAATTGATATTAAAGATATAATTTTTGTTAACTTTGTCTATTGTTATAAGTGCAGATAAAAAGGTAGCTCTTGTGGTGGTTTTATTTACACATGTATTTACAAAATACTCCAGTCTGATAAAGGGAGATACTTTCATATTCGTAAATAAAAATTGCAAATTAGATAAACTTAAAATATATTGATCCCGGCAGGGTCGTTCGGATTTTTTTCATGTGAGGAAGCCTTCCAGCTGGCTTGCGGTAGGTCGCTTCCGTGCTTCCGTGCATTCGGGGGCTTCCTCCACCTGTAATTAACTGGACGTCGCTTTATGACTGAAATGCTGTCGAAGCGACAGTAAACTCAAATAGTCAAGTCAAAATACATTAAAGTTCAAGTTGCTATATTGTTTTCCATTAATATACCATCAATGCACTTAACTTCCATACTTCATACCGTGGATGCTGCGGAATATATTCAATATAATGACCGTATGTGACGACACCTTCCTGAAAATTGAAATTCAGTTCGCTGTATAAAGAGGTAGAATTGGTTATTTAGCGGATACCAGTCCCGTGTCCTCGAAAAAATGAAAAAGAAAGAAAGAAAAAGGAAAGGTTCCTAAGTTTGATTTTCATGCTTTCGGACTCAAACTATGCCTATTAGTTCAATAGGGACTTGAGCATGATACTCAATTCGTACTTCAAAAGTTTCGAAAACAATAGGTCTGACTCGAATTCAACCAGTAATACACAGCGCTAAGTCATTCATAAATACTTACCGGTACAATTTTATTATTCTGTTGTTATTTGTAAATAAAAATAGGTAAATACTGAATTCCATAACAAGAATTGTTAGTTATATAGGTAATTATGCATGTCAGCTAAATCATGTATTTGAATATTTCATATAGGAAATTAAATTTATAGTTGAATGTGTTTTAAACTAGTATAAGAAATGAAGTATTGTTGGGGGAATTTAAGCCAGGAATCGAGGCGTCTTCGTGATTGAATGTTAAAAGTCGCTGCTTACTAACACTATGCATCTTTCAGTTATGGGTTCAAGTTCTGGTCTGGGGCGTCCGTGGCAGAGTGGGTAAAGTCGCTGATTTTAACACTCACTCAGCCCCTTACCGCGTGGGTTCCGTGTCTGTGCTCTCGGGGACTTCCTTCATCTGTAACAAGATGAACCTCCTCATATGACGTAAACATACTTCCATTTTCTGAAGACATTACTGACATGAATGTGTATCTTTATAGGTGAACTGGTGAAATTATATCAATATTTCAAATATCTCCGATATTTCCGAATGAATAGCGTTCGTTTGCGCCCTTTTTATGAGAGTTTATGCAATACGTTATCTACAGCATCGTCGATTATTAACCCATTTAATTCAGTTTCGCCTTCCAAAATGCTATCGTTTTTTAATAATAAATAATAATAGTAATATAAATTCATAACGTAATGATAAGGCAGACAACATTTTTTAAGTTTATCTCCGTGTAGTAAAATGGAGGGAAATGAAATTATTGTCTAAATATAACAGTAAAATGTTGTCCGATGCAGAAATGTGTGTTACCATAGAAAAGAGTTGCAAGCAAACCAGTTCGGAAAATTTCATTATGTACAAAAAAACTGTCCCTTCAATAGAGAACTTGTCTATGTTCAGTCAGAAATTTCACAAGACATTCCTCTCATAATTTCTTGCATACTTTTGTAGTTGTAAACATGTACGCTATATATATTATATATCGAGGGGTGAAAGCAAAACTAGGCTAAGTGATTATATATACATAAAATACAAAAATATGCACTAAGCATAGTTTCGCTCCCCCTTTAAAAATATTTTATTCTCTCAAAATTCTAGTAAGTTTAAATCGATTTTTTCCCATTCCAACCATTACCTATTTTTTCACGGAATCATTTTAAACGTGTATATTGGTTAAATCAAATACTCTTTTGATGCAATCTAAAAATCTAATTTCTATCAAAATAAAATATTATTTTCAAGAACACATTTCTTCCAATGTATTGACTTCGGGTCTACATAAAATATGTTGAGATTACCTGAATTATCCCAAATAGGTACCTAACATCGAAAATCCGGCCTCCCTTTATGTGGCTGTGTCCTGACAAAACCACAATAGACAAATCCTGCTTACTAGTCAACTGCACAATTTACATGACTTTTTCGTGGACTTTCTCAGCTTAAAAAGGGGGTTATTAAAAAATTGTCTTTATTATGCACATTAAGCTAGAACAAACTACAATTCTTTTTATATTAATATCAGTTCATAATATAACGGAAAAACCTTTCTGTTGTCCTCACATGAGACAAAACGTTCAGTAAACACTGTTGTAGATTTGGTTCCCTGTCGCACTACATACGTTATGATGTATACAAAAGGGATACAAACGCAGACGTTTAAGGTGACTGAACACGTGGAAGTTATATCAACTTTGATTACAGCCCTCCCAAGCGACGTGCCTGATGCTTTGCACTTCAAAAATACGACAATCTTTTACTACTTGAAAAAAAAATACAGCAACAACATATTTTTCCTTTCATATAACGTATGATTGAGAGAATGCAACTATACAACAAGTGTCTTCACAATGAGGACTGTGAATATATCTCTAGTTTTGCTTTATTTGCGAACTCATCTGATTTTTACTGTTGTATAGGTCTCAGCCAAAGCATGATCCTGGTAGCATGCAGAGTCTTTTTACTACTCACTCAAATAGGCGAGTAATACGAACCTAAATCAGTGAATATTAATCACCGAATTGAAAGAGAGGTGAAAATATTCACATATTTCGGGGAAAACTGTGAACCAGAATAATAATGTTCAAACTTGTTCGCCTATTTGAGTGAGTAAATAATCAATACTTACCTAATAATGTTAATATTACTCTCTAAAAAGTTGGTATTAATTTCTAGATTTTATTCTGGTCATGACCAAAGATGATTAAAATGGTATTGATCCGCTGGTACATGTTGCAAGTCAGTACATCCAAAACGCTTCCTTACATTCTCGCGCAGAAAACATTGCGCTATCTGGTGATATTTAAGATTTGAAGTGGCGAACCTGCTGACCGTGTAGTAGTTGGAGGAATACGATAAGTTTAGTATTTAACCCTTTCCCTCATATAGACTCATTTTGACGCACTCAATAGGTACCACATAAAGCCTGATCTGAAGAAAACCACAGTTAAACCTTACCAAATTTAATTACAAAATCCTCATTTCCAGACCACTGAGGAGCAGCGAACAGCATAAAACCAGATCAGCCTGCGAGTTACTCGCAGGCTGATCTGGTTTTATGCTGTTCGCATAGGCCTTTTCATGGTGTCCTCTATGAGGGAAAGGGTTAAGAGGAGTTACTATTTTAAGTAGAAAGCATTCGCTATCTGGTGTGGTGTAACTTGGTAGGGTTTAACCTTAAAGATATATATTAATTAAGTTGAAGCTCAGAGTTGGAAATATAGTACATGCTACAAGTTGGGACAGACGTGTCGAATTTCTTTTAGGGCCCGTTATAGTTTCAGTATTAGTAAGGGTTGTTTTCTATCTCTGATTCTTAGATCTAAATAGATTTAATTGAATGTTAATTATTTAGGGCAATAATTTGTTGAAACAATCATTTTTTTTTTAAATAGGCCTTGAATATTTTTCATAGCTTAACTTTAATATATCTAATCATTCAACTAGGAGAGTCATAAGGAAATTAGTTTTATATCTATAGTTATTCAGACCGCTCGGCCTCGCACGTTACAATGTTTATATTTTATCACACTGGCTACGATAAGAGAACTATGAATTCGGTATATTATTTTCATTCAACAAGTTATAGAGAAGGTCAAATTGTTTTCGATACCATGTAAAGATAAATAAGCTCAAGAGTAAACATTATTGTAACAATAGCTCCTTTGCTTGGCGCTCAGCATATAAGGGTAGTTGCAGGACTGGTTGGCCCGGTGTCAGGATAATATGACTGGGTGTGGTATCACGACACATGTCTTCGGCGTGATACTGCAGTGTGGCAGCACTATATCTCAAGTAGACATGGTCTCCAAATGACTGAAATACTGTCGGTGGGACGTAAAACCCAATAAACAAACAAACAAATTATTGTAACAAAGCGGACTAAAATCGCCTTTCATTCATACGGTGACGGTGAAACGGACTGTGATATACTTTTCGATGGTGCTGATATTTATAACGTTTGGCCCGAACAAGTGACTGTGTGCATCTTGGAGAAGAATTTTGATAAAATAACTATAATAAAAATATATCATTGATAAAAGAAACTGTAATTCAGTCAGGATACATTATGTTTCAGCTAGTTTTCTTCTCAAGAAACACTGGTGCATACAACCTAATCGCCACGGTGTAGGTATATCCTACCAATGAAAAGCGTTCAAATATTCATTTAAATTTGGGTCATGATCCATTAAAAAATGAGGTAAGTGCGCAAAAAAAAAATAAAAAAAAAATAGAGAAGACTTTCTGTAAGAGTATCCGCGGAAGTGTTTTGTGAGCCGCCACATACCGATTGGCTACAGGCAAGGATCAGATCTTTTAAAAAGATGTAATAATTTAAGCCTTTCTATGAAGCCAAATTAAAAAAAAAACATAACTCATAATTATCGTTCTTTTGGGGAAGCTTAGATGATTTAGCCAAAGCAATCTTAATTCTGTTTTTTTTTTTTTCGGCTAAATACCACTATTATTTTATCCAGATGTTATGAGGATAGAACGGAAACCAGCGTGAAAGTTTCAAATTGATCCGATTTTGGGGAAACACAAACCGAGGGTTTAGTGCAATACAATGATAACTACATGCACATAAAGCAGCAGTTAATAACTTGAAATAAGCAAAGAATATTATCTACAAGTTCTCTGTCGATTACAGTTAAAATTTCTCGGGCTCTTGCGAAGCAGCACGAGAACTATTCGCCAGTGATATATGAGACACCAAATAAAAGTTTTTTTTAGGTAAACAGTGTGTTGTATATGAATACTTTTACTCATAACCACATCCTTATATGGAAATACTACTTAGCTATGTGAGGTAGATTGGTCTTTCTTTTGTAATCCAGTGATGTGAGATCGATACTCAGCGGGAAAAATATTCATATTGTTCTTTTCTTTCTTTTTTTTCTTTATTTACTTTACATATATATATGTTTCATCTTTTTATTCTTCTGAAAAAAATATTAGAAATTAAAAACGTATTTAGAAATGTTATACCGGGCCTGTTCCCATTCGCTTGCCGTGCCAGTCTCTGGGACTGACACCTCCTTCGTAACAAATTCCTCCTATTTTTTTAAATAAACATCCGTGATAGGTACATGAGGCCTTTTCCCGTTTTCAACAGACCCTAAACGATCAACTCTTGAACTCGACTCTTGTTGAAATGGATGTTAAGTTGCGCGCGACATGGTCTCTAAGACAAGAAAATAAAATGTGTAAAATAAGATGTCTTTTATCAAAATGTCGTATAAAATTATGCACACAAGGACATGATCTTGGTTAAATAAAAGAAAACTACTATGAGGTTTGCCAAATTAGTTCAACTGCGTTTAGGTCGGTGTGGTAAGGGGGGAAACAGATGACAGAGTGTCTATGCTTAAAAACCTGCTCAATAAACCATGTACTTGACGCATGAAGATTTGTTTTACACTTACGTTTATAGATTATCTGTAGAAATAAAAAGTTTATTTTCTTCTGTCCCTCGTTAATGTTGGTGAAGTATTGTGGCAAATAAACGCGGAAAGTTTATGTTACAACACTTTTTTCGTAAACTTCAGGGAAATCTAATAAATATAGAATACGGTATCCCCAAAACAGGTGCTTGCTGTACAAGTGACACGTTCCGAAACATGGCATCTTCAACACTTCCGGGTAGCAAATTCGAAAATGTTATTATGTTTTGCCTGTGAAGTGAGCACATACGTGAACAGTGACTGTGATTAGATACGGAAAAAGAAAATCTAAATATAGGTTCGTTACGCTATTGCCTGTGATCGACCCCCGTCCCCTTTATAGTTTTACTATCACGGAATGTTGCATTGGGTAATCATGCGTAGACGCAATACACACAGATAGTTAAAAAATAAATTGAATTTCTAAGTCAATGGCCATCTATTAATCTGTAAACCCTGGCGGCCTAGTTTTATATTTCTATAGCAGCGAATTTTAACCCTTTCCCTCATAGAGGACACCATGAAAAGACCTATGCGAACAGCATAAAACCAGATCAGCCTGCGAGTAACTCGCAGGCTGATCAGGTTTTATGCTGTTCGCTGCTCCTAAGTGGTCTGGAAATGAGGATTTTGTAATTAAATTTGGTAAGGTTTAACTGTGGTTTTCTATAAAACAATATTTTTAGCCACCCTCGCGATAAAAAGCCGTTTCTATAGTAAAACAAGGAAATGTAATTAAACAAGCCTTTAAATCATCTCCTTTTCCAAAGACTAATCTTGGCAACTTGCGTCGTTCCTTTGAGACTCAAAAGGCCCTTGAACTCCTTCGTATTTATGTATATTTGATTTTACATTAATCAGGAGCGTGACACATTTTCTATTGATTGAGCTAAACTTGGAAGGTCTCTGAAATACTCAGTTCGTTACCGACTCATCAAGGTTTTTATTTTGACTTAGTAGCAAGGGGTCGTATTAGGTATGCCTTAGCTATGGTAAATTTTATATTTTTCTTTTTTTTTTTATGAAATACTCTGGCGCATTAATCACTGCCACACTGAGTTACCACGTGACCATGGTGTGTACCTTTTGTTAAACGTTAGGATATTGCTGACATGTTAATTCTGCAAAGTAATTAAATTTGTTATTTATAGAAAAAATTTCCTTTATATTTATGATATATTAAAATACATAGTGAAATAAAAAAAAAAGAAATTATGTAAGATATTCAGTTCACTATTGCAGAGATCTGAGTGAGAGCACGCCAAATATGTGTCTCCACGTAAAACTACGAATGGTGGGAGTTGAAGGACATTTTGTATTTAAAAACGTCCCACAGACAGTATTTCAGTCATTTTAAAACTGTCTACTTAAGACAGATATAGTGCTGCCACATTGCAGTATCACTCCATAGCCATGTGACGTGATACCACACCCAATCAAAAATCAAACAAACAAAAATCAAACAAAAAACAAACAAACGCAAAAAACCGCACCCCCCCCCCCAAAAAAAAAACAACAACAACAAAAACTTGAAAACTGAATATCTCTGTATCTCTTATGTAAGACCTTAAACAAAATTGTGTATCGGGCAACCCAACCTTACTTAGCGAAAATCCTCCGATTCTAAAGCTTTTAGCGGTCGTTTTAGCGGCCATTTTGAGACCGCCGTTTTAGGTTATTCATTCACTATTATGACTGAACTAAAAACAATGTTGTGTTCACTGAACACGCTGTAGAAATACAGGGGTTCGAAGTTCAATGGGCGAATGATTCGCAATAATGCAAATTCGATCCAATGTGATAAGCAAAATTAAACCGCTTGTTCTGGTAGTCTGTTTTGTTTTTTTAATAACTGGAAATCATTTATCTTTATTAGCCCAATTATTTTATTGACATTCACAGTTCGGTTTGTTAGCAGATGCCACAATCAACACATAACTCTTTGATGAAAAAAAATCTGTATAAAATTATTGATGCAATCTGTTCATTATATGACACAAAGTATTAAACGAATTTTTATAAGCTAAATTACTGGTAACTCCACTCGCCGGTACTGGGTTATTATAGTTGGGACAAAACTTGAACAAAACCAGATGTTGGTTTACGAAAAAATGCTTTGGTTAAACCGGCTGATAATAGGCTGGTCAAGTCTTCCCTTTACATGGAAATTTCATCCAACTTTATTCAAGATAGTTAATATTTCCTCCAGTCACTGATTGATCAATTTAAATCAGTGAATCATATCGGTATTGCCGATCCTCTGGTGAAAGGGTCTATATTGTCTAAGAGCGCACAATGCGCTGAGGGACTGGCGGCACGATAATGATTCTAATTCCTGAGTTTAAGCAGCGTTGAACCTAACTTAAAAAAAAGAGTTATTTAAAAACGCGAATATTGAATAAAAAAAGAATATGTGTCAAAATTGTGATATGTATTGCTAGGATAAAAAACTGTTGCAAACTTTATTTTAGACACTTTCCAGAATTGTGTTCTGGTATTTTTCTAGAAGGTGCCTATACTTCTTACTATTTGTATTAGGCATGACACCGCTACCACACATATAATCCTACCACCACGTGATACCACTACCACGCACATAAGCCTAGCACCATGTGATACCACTACCACGCACATAATCCTAACACCGCGTGATACCACTTCCACGCACATAATCCAAACACCGCGTGATACCACTACCACGCACATAATCCTAACACCACGTGATACCAATACCACGCACATAATCTTAACACCGCGTGATACCACTACCACGCACATAATCCTAACACCCCTTGATACCACTACCACGCACATAATCCTAACACCGCGTGATACCACTACCACGCACATAATCCTAACACCCGTGATACCACTACCACCCACATAATCCTAACACCGCGTGATACCACTACCACTCACATAATCCTAACACCGCGTGATACCACTACCACTCACATTATCCTTACACCACGTGATACCACTACCACACACATAATCCAAACACCACGTGATACCACTACCACTCACATTATCCTTACACCGCGTGATACCACTACCACACACATAATCCAAACACCACGTGATACCACTACCACTCACATTATCCTTACACCGCGTGGTACCACTACCACTCACATAATCCTAACACCACGTGATACCACTACCACGCACATAATCCTAACACCGCGTGATACCACTACCACTCACATAATCCTAACACCGCGTGATACCACTACCACGCACATAATCCTAACACCCCGTGATACCACTACCACGCAATAATTCTTAAACCGCGTGATACCACTAACATTCACATTTACACAGGGTGATACCACTACCAGTCACATTATCCCAAGATAGGGTGATACCGCTATATTCTGACACTTGGTGATACTACTACCAGTCACATTGTCCCAAGATAGGGTGATACCGCTATATCCTGACACTTGGTGATACTACTACCAGTCACATTATCCCAAGATAGGGTGATACCACTATATCCTGACACTTGGTGATACTACTACCAGTCACATTATCCCAAGATAGGGTGATACCGCTATATCCTGACACTTGGTGATACACTACCAGTTACATTATCCTAAGATAGGGTGATAGCACTATATCCTGACACTTGGTGATACCACTACCAGTCACATTATGCTACTCACATTATCAAGAAACCGGGCAATATTTTTACTCAGGAAAATACCACTTCCACTCACAAATTTCCTGACACCGGTTCAAATAATTCTGGAACTAACATACTAAGCGACATGCAAGAAATGTATACTGGTAGCATTTATCTTTTAAATGACCCCAATAAGATGATGCATACCTTCTGGGGGTCAAAAGAAAAAAATATTCCCGCGCGTGCTTGTGTGTGTGCTTGTGTTTGTGTGTGTTTGTGCGAAAACTATTAAATAACTAAAAAGAATCGAATAATTGAAAATATTGTAGATAGTCTTAAGTATATTGGTATTTCACTATTAAGAGATGGCAAACAGTATTGTGACAAAAATTAATAGCGGATTGTTCTTTATCTTTTACGCATAATATTCTAATCGTTTTTCAGCAATGGATTTAAGAACGAATGCTAGATGTAATTTATTTGACAGTGCTTCATTTTGGTTATCATGATTGTAAAATACTCTGTATTTATGAGGCAAAACTATTGACAGGGAAAGATGAATCTCTTTATGGCTGAATTAGAGCATTTTCCGGTGACATTTAAGAGAAAAATGAAAAAAAACCCTTAAATTTTTTTTTTTAACAGTGATTAATTTGTGTCTAATTTGGTATTTCATGTGAAACAAATACTGAATAAATTCGAATGACAAACAAATGGTTAAACTCACATGCTTACCAGTAAATAAATATTAATTAAATTGGAAAATTATCATCATAAATGACACAATAGTATAAAAATTATATGAAAACAAATACTATAAACAATGTCTTTTGAATATATGTAAATGAATTGTGTAAAAAAAAAAAAAAAAAAAAAAAAACTTAATACTCATATAGCACATTTCTTAACAACATGGGTGTTAATTATGGAAATAACGTACATGTATGTCATACACAAACAGTTCTTAAAACAGGAATGTTTGAATAAGTTTCTACAAAATATAAGACTCTGAGTATTACTTGAAGCTAAGATTTGTTTGTAAAATTGGGACCATGTTAGTCAAAAATAATGTGTCGGAGCGCATCATGCATGTTTTGTATATAGAGGTGGAACATTTTAAAAATGTAAACCAAAGGCTTTTTGGAATTATTTTAAAAAGAAAAAACAGATAACTCATTTCCACTAAATGAGTTTTTTTGAGTACTTTTCTAATCTTCATAATGATATATATGCTTGTGTAAATGAAGAAGTAGAAACTTTTTGTAATAATAACGATTTCAATAATAGTTCTGTTAATGAAGAGTTTGATAGGCCTATAAGTGCTGAAGAAATTGTCCATGCAGTGAAAAGGTTAAAATCTAATAAAGCTTATGGTGGGGACTGCCTCCTTAATGAATATTTTATTGAATCCGTCGATATTTTGTTACCATATTTATGTGATTTTTTTAATACAATTTTAGATTCTGGATTTTTTCCGAAACAGTGGATAGAAGGATCATTACTGAGTTGTTTTTCTAAATTGTTTACATCGGTGTTGAATAACAGAATTGTGTCTTTTTGTGAAAGAAATCATTCTATATCAGATGCGCAGTTTGGTTTTAAAAAGGGTAGTTCTACGATATATGCAATATTTGCGCTGAATTTATTAATTGAACACTATCTTAATCACAATAATAGATTATATGTTGCTTTTATTGATTTAAAAAAAAATGTTTCGATTCTGTATATCGAAATGCATTGTGGTTTAACCTTTATAAATCAGGAATTCAGGGAAAATGTCGCGTATTATTAAAGATATGTATAAAGAAGTAAAATCTTGTATAAGACACTGTAATTCTATTTCGGACTTTTTCGATTATTCTGTCGGATTGAGGCAAGGTGAGATAATGTCGCCAATCTTAGTGTCATTATTTTCAGAAGATTTAGAGTTGTTCATACAAAATGATTTTGAAAGTGGTTTACAAATTGATGATATTGTTTTAATTATTTTATTATTTGCGGATGGCATGGCTATATTTGGTAAAACGACCAAAGATTTACAGCGGAATATTGATACCCTAGATAAATATTGTAATAAATGGGGATTGGAAGTGAATACATCGAAAACTAAGATTATAGTTTTTAGGAAGAGGGGAGGTTTGAAAAGAAATGAAAAATGGACATATAATGGTATTGATGTAGAAGTGGTTGACTGTTTTAACTATTTAGATACATTGTTTTCTTATACGGGGAATATTTCAATGTTTTGCGAATATCTTTCAGGAAGCCTTAAAGGCATTGAATGTTTTATTATACAATTGTAAAAATCTACCTTTAAAATTAAAAACCTTATGTCAGTTATTTGATTCTTTTGTTGAGTCAATTTTAAACTATAGTTGCGAGGTCAGTTGTTTTAAGAAATCTAAAGAAATTGAACGTATACACTTAAAATTGTGCAAACGAGTGTTGAGAGTTCCTTGGAATGCATGTAATGCCGCTATTTATGGTGAATTAGAACGTTATCCTTTCTATTTCATTATCGTAGAATTATTAAGTAATGGTGTAAAGTCGCACATTCCGAGAATATTATTTTAAATAGATGGTATACATTAAGTAACAGAGATTGTTTGATAGGGCTTAATAATTGGGTAAGTAGAGTTAAAATAATTTTAGATAACTTTGTTTTTTCTGAAATGTTTAATGTTATAAATTCCTCGTCTGTATTAAATTTCCAGCTATGTTAAAAGAGGGTTATTGTTGTTTTAAACAAGAATGGTTTGGTTTAATTGATAGTAATAGCATTTTAGAGGAATATAAATTATTTAAAACACAGTTTTTATATGAGTCATACCTGGATTTAGTACCACACGACCTGAGATTTTTCATAACTAAACTACGTATATCATCTCACAATTTGAGAATTCATACTGGAAGAATCGGAGAGAATAGATTACCTAGGAGTGAAAGGATATGTTTGAAATGTAATTTAAATGACATTGAAGATATTTTCTTTTGTTTGTGTTTGCCCTGTTTAGAAACCTTATTAAAAAAATATTGTTATGTTAGGCCATCAGTTTTTAAATTTTATGAAATATTAAATTCCCATGACAGTAGAGTTTTGAAAAATTTGGGGATTTATAGAAAAGAATCTTTTAAATTAAGAAATACTTTATATTTTGTTGATGGTTAGTATGAAAAATGCAATAATATTGTAAGTTTCTTCTACTCTCAATGATTAATATGTTTAATATGGACTGTTCTCTGACAAATCACGTGTTTATTTTGTATATATGCAGTTTTTAAGATGTACTTTGTAATTTTCTGTTCTGTATAATGGTGTGCCAAATTTGGAACCGCGCAAGCATATTTTAAAAGGTTGATGCATACGAGAAGCTTGCAACAATCATAACAGCCAAGTTTGTAGCAAACACGTGCGGTCACGTTTATTATATTTACTGTCTACCAACTGATTTAATGGCAAATTGTTTATGACATTCACATGATAAGCAATAATAAATCTGAACAAAAAATAAATATTTCATACCAGTACTGTCTCGATTGGTTCGGATTTCCAGGGAAATCTCGTGAATATACGGAGCCCGTGATATGACGTGCTCCGTTTTATAATGGTCAGCTATGACTTTTGAGTCTGTAGACTTCCAATACATATATCATCAACATTATGGCGCAATTTTTTTGAATAGCAATCACAATATTTTCACAATATATTCAGAAACTAAACTCATTCTATTATTCATTGAAATAAGTCACTGTGTATCAATATGGCTCCACCAATCCGGAAACATACTATCCAGAACGTTATCTAGGAGAAAAGGATTTACACAATACAAATCCATTACGTAAAAATACTTCATTAATATGGAATGCCATTTCCTGATCTATAAGTCAAGTTTGAGAACAAATCTACAACTCTTTAATCCGAACAGTTCAATTGTTTGAGCTTTAAGCCCCACAAACAGCGGTTCCGTAATTCTGGTACTTTGCCTGCAAATCACGAAATAGTTCTGAATCTCTTTTTTCCGAACGCTGGCCTTGTAATGTGTGTTCGTTCATTAGATATAACGTCCTGTCGACAGTATATATGTCAACGGGAAACATAACAAGGCCAGCGTCAGGAAACAAAGAACTAATGCATGATGCATTAATATCGTACATTAATAACTTAGGAACTTACGTATCCGGATGCATTACCATGTCTATATTTGTGTGCATTTCTGCAATATCATAAATAAATTTAATTTGTTTGATTTCAGTTACAGAACTTAAATGATGGTCGGGAATGTCAAATTTACCTTGTAAGGAATGTTCTTTTTTGTGTACAAAATCAAAAGTTTTATTTTTTTATTTTTTTTTTAATGAAT
>CM037779.1:26441166-26491166 GCA_021229015.1 Solen grandis | reverse complement strand
ACCGATTTTTGACCCACCAACAATAGCAGCTTGTACAGAAATTGTAGCCAATTGTCTGCATTTGATGGCGGGTGAATGCGTTGATACCCGGCCGTGAAATATCAACGAAGTTTAAAATGGTTAAAAATGGTACAGTTGTCCCCTATTCTTGGCGCTAAAATATAATTGTAGTTCTAGAATTTTTTCAACTGGCAGGATGACTTATGTGGCATCATGCCATTGTCAACGGCGAAATATTGAATTGCGGCATCACTAAATACTTATCTCATTTAGACAAAGTCCCTAAATTATTTAAATAACGTCGATTAGACGTTAAACACGAGGAAACAAATTAGATATAGCAGGTGATTTTACTCGTAAAAAGTGTTTCTTAAAAAAGGCCATACAGTGAAAACACAAACAGCTCATTAGTGGTTATTCAAAGTCTCAAGTATCTTACGTATATAATTGAAACATGAAATATCGTTTAAGATTGAACAAACTTGTCAGTGTTCTGTTTTGTTCTTTATAGTATTACTAAGGCATATATTAGCACTTGAGCTCAAAACAAGGTTATATGCACAACAACACACATAAATGACTATTTTGACACTAATTCAATGTTAGTCACTTTACAAATACATGTAATTAACTTAAGTACATACCTGAATAAACTGGTTCTGATCCTTTTCTCCAGCGGTCCATGCCGCGGCCCCTCCAATGAGTTCCACTGTATAATTAAACCTGGCTCTTCTAGCCGCGTGGTAGTCATCCGAGTTGGGACCATATTTGGTAGAAGCGCTGAGCTGACTGTCTGGAAAACCATATTTTCCAGTCACCAGATATATATTCCGGTCTGAAATAAATAAGCCACTCGTCTTTGTTTTTTACTTACAAAAATATACACAAATACCTTTTAAGCGATAATATTCCATTCGTTTAAAGACTATGCTATCAAGCGGCTTAACACATGACCATGATTCTTCTGATAACAGACCTACCAGGCCTGTAACCACCCTTATACGGTGAACGCCAGCTAGTTTAGCTACACCAGAAGCATTTTAACGACTTTGTTATATAATATCAGTGTATACCATATTGTCACAGTATTTTAATTCCCGTTTAAAAAAATGGCATTAAGGGCGATATGCAAGTTTATGGACTGATCAGCCGGATTTAGGAAAGTATATGGGCCCGAATCTTTATTTTAATTTGATTTAGTTGGCATTTTTCATATACATGTATATAGCATCTGACATGAATTGTCATTGAATATCAAAATGTACAAAACGAGTTCATGAAAATGTTAATAAGCGAGCTTCTGGTGATTAATACATTTTTAACAAGTTTAGCAAAATTTGATATGAATGATAATTTATTCAGATTCTTTTTGTCATATGTCTTACATTTTTAAACCGCGATTATAACAATACAAATATAAACGGACTTTGTATGACCATTACTCCAAAAAGCAGAAAAATAATAGTTTAATGTGTGTATTTTTCGTACATTATGTACATAACAGTAAATAATATATTTTTCGATTAAAGTCAGTTTCATCAAATATATTTGAAATCTAACTGTTTGAGCATACAGACTACATCCGCGTGGCGCGGATTAATAAAAAAAAAGTTATATGTAACGTGAATAAGTGTAAGAAAATACCCTGATGATTTATACGAACCGGAAGCATCTGTTTAAGCAAAAGAAATCATGAGGAAGTAGAAAGCAAACAAATCATAATTGAACTTCAACATTATAATTCAATGAACTCCATGTATCAGAAGTTGTCCAAGCGGTTGGATATTTCCAACAGGCGGTTGGATCCAACAAGTTTTTGGATCTATACTTTTCAAATCAATAATCAAAATTTCCTTTTTTTTCTTAATTTGCAATTCTTTTTTACAAAGTTGATGATGACAACGATCATAAGCATCTTTATAAATATTAACACATCAGTCAGGAGATTAAAACCTAACATTATTTAATTACTCATTTAAACAAATAGCACATTAGTAGAAATATTTTTATGGATGTAACATAAAACTCATTACTTGATTCATTTCTATCATTATGTATTTTGACAACAGAAGAGTGGATATACAACAAGTGTCAATTCCTTACAAATTAAATAATTGCATAAACGGTGAGTTATCCCACCCACCCTAACCTAATGCAAAGAATGCCACTCGTTACAACTTATGACTAGAATAATGAAATGAAATAATTTTGACTTGACTTGACTATTTGAGTTTACCGTCGCTTCGACAGTATTTCAGTCATATACCGACGTCCAGCTAATTTCAGGTGGAGGAAGACCCCGAATGCACGGAGGCATCCGGGTAGAACCAACGACCTACCGCAAGCCAGCTGGAAGGCTTCCTCACATGAAAATCCGAATGACCCTTCTGGGATTCGAACCCACGCGGTGAGGGGCTGAGTGAGTGTTACGTCTGATATAGAAACTGATGTACACAGTAAACTGTAATATGTATGAAATGTCCATTTCATTACATTATGTTTTATAAGGGTAGAATCACTATCATAAAAACGCAAATGTAAAATGTCATTGCATGGAGTCAGTGTTATGTATGTTTTACCAGCATCTTATATTTGAAATGTCGATATTTATTACAAAGTTATGGAAAAAAGTAATGTGATAATGCTTACTGTATGTTAGCGTTCCTGCATTGATCCCCAAAGTCAGCAGGTTTAGGCAGCCAAAGCAAGTATGATGGTCCTGGTTATACATTGTTGCCGTGCAGCTTTCATGGTTCTTACAAGAGCTAAGACATGCCGGCAAACTGGGCACGGCGGATGTAAATAACAAACTGCTGTCCATGCACACTTTGTCGTTATATTCAAGCAACCGGTAAAATTGTTCTCCGGAAGTTGTAAATGTTAGGCCTACAGTGAAAGAGAGCCATGAGAAGACAATGTACTCGAAATCCATGACAAAATTTCAATATTACTTTAACATTGTTGACGAAAGTAATAACTGTGACTGCACCTATATCGACTGAGATAATGTTTTAACACGCTTCAGAGTCTCGTCGACTTGTGCATAAGAATTGCTATACTGCGCCGAGCAACCAATCAAACCAATGGAACAATGTTTTATTGGAAACGTCTACTTCAATATTCAAGTTGTATATGGGCCACAATTCTCCTTTCAAAATATTTATTACTATTATTAAATACGAGAAGGGCAGACTTAAATATTTGCTGCTGAAAAAAAAAATGGAATGGTGCTTTAATAAGAACTAAAGTAACTCTATATTCTGACAGACCAGTGAAAATATCATATGATAATTAGTCAGTAAGAACTTGACTACCTCCCAGAGACAAACTTTCTTACTGATGTTCACAATAAAAAATATATCATACAGACTCCTTGTCAATTCATCTCTGGAACTAAACAAAACTACGGAAACTAGGTTTTTGACGTGCGCTGAAATTTACGGTATGTTATCAAAATAAAACACATTATCCTGTCACATAACAATTGCACGCTGTCATTTTGCACATGGCACGATGCACATTTTCAAATAGAATTCTTATAAGTGTAATAGAATTCTTATAAGTGTAATCGTATAATGAAACACGTATTTCATGCATTTTAATTATTGGTTCTATCGGATATTCAAAAAGTTAGATGTACAACCTAGACATATACATCATCCAAGGGTTCGAATTTATACTTCAGGCTCTGTCTCAATATATAAAAATTGTCAACGTGCTACATTTTCTAAATCTATTAAAATATACTTATCTACATTATATTCTCATTTCTGAGGACAAACATATAATAATTACCAGACGTGATCCTTAGCTTAGTGGTTATAGCCTCTAACTTAACTATCACTAAGCCTTGACTGATGTTAATTTTAGTCCCGAAAGGCTCACTCGATTATTTCCATATGAGAATGTCATCCACTGACTTGCGGTAGTTCAGTGGTTCTATCTAGGTGCTTCTTTGCTCTGAGAGTCTTCTTCCGCAACTAAGTGACTTGACGTCGCAATATGCCTGAAATGATGCCGCATCTACGGTAAACTTCCAAAGCTACAACAACAACATGCAACTAGTCAATGACACTGACCACCGTTCCACCCAACACAGACTTGATTTCTGCAATTTCGCTTTATGCGTCCTGCTTCCACAATTTCTTTCTTTAATAAACAAGGAATGTGTTTCATATTTTAATTGTTCCAAAACGTTTTTTCATGAAAAAAATAATACAGAAGCAAATTATTTTGCATCCATTTTACCTAAACCTTTTACATATTTTGTAGCTATAACGCTTGGTCGATATTTGTAATGATATTATCTGCGCTTTGGTAGGTCTTATGGAGTACACAATGACCATAACTCTGGTTTCAATATTTGAAATTATCCTCAATTTTTTAGGTCTTGAGAAGTGTCCAAGAACCATAAATACAATGTCAAATAACATGTTAGGAATATCTAGAATGACTCTGTGTGAGCGTGTGTGTGTGAGAGAGAGAGGGAGACCTTAAGAAGTTTGTTTTCTTCTTTTTCTTTTCGGATGAAAACATGAATTTATGCAATGAGGTATTATATTTTGATAAAACTTTCGTTTTTAAGAAACGTTTAAAGAAATAAATTTGATAATATAAGAAAGATAACTCCCCGAAAGCAACTCTAAAATTAACCAAGATTTATCTCCGGTTAGCTACTGAAAAGAATGTCATTTTCGTTGCTTGAGTGAAGTGAATTAGACAAAAATTGATTTCCCTTGTTTTTCTCCGATAGATGACGTATTTGTGCACGAGTTGATCGTGCTTACACTGGGGCATAGGATCGACTGGCAGTCGGACGTTTTTGAGTTTCTGTGTATACTTAGACATTATGACAACTCGCTCAGAAATGCAGACTGAAGAAGGCAAACAAGAGGATATTAATGGTTGTATACGTGGGCTGTTGTTAAAAGTGAGAGAACAAAGACAAGGAATGACTTCATTAAAGGATGAAGTAAGAGGCAACTCGTTGTCTATTCAGAGTGAAGTTAAGCGTTTGAAGCACAGGGATTCGGCACGAAGTATAAGCAAAAAAATCTAGTTTGTGTCTTATATATATCAACAAGGGATGTAACTCACCGAGGGCGAATTACGATACCGGTGATCTTCCGATGGTCTGATCACAAATAAAAAACAGTGACTGTGAATATTTTCAGGTCCTGACACAAGGCAAGGCATCCACCTCCAAGAAAAACACAAGAAAGCCCCACTTTGATGTGATTATCGCCGGCCCAGGGCGGCGATATTGTACTTTCGAGCAAGAAATCAACTTTTTACTCCCACACCGCTGACGTTATATAAAAACAGGTTCCTTTTCAGTTGGTCGCAGGAAGATAAACAGATCAGATTATGCCGGGAGCAAGCTCTTGGGAAATTGCTTTGAACGCTGGGAAATCTGAACTGGTTTATAGGCTATCGGAAGTACATGTTGCTAGACTGGTAGTAGTGTGACGGCGGAGGACCGGGTTCGATCCTGGGCCGGGTCGAGTATGCTACTTTGGTGGCAGCGGTGGGATAATGTCAACTGCCATCGAAAACTGGCAGTGTTTTGAGAAAATATGACAAAATGGTGAGAAAAGGAGACATCAACGGCCTCGGAGTTCAGCATGACTGAATTATACAATTTGAAACAATTTTAATGGGGACTCGACAGCGGTAAGCCTAAATATGCGTGTGAATTGTTAAATGAATCATGTGATTCACTCAAAAAGATGAATTAACATATCCGTATTGCGGACTACTTCGAAGGTGGGCTGGAGACAGTTCGTCAATAAGAAAGTAATCCAGTGGCTAGTGGCTACGATGTGTTTCATCACTCAACCCAGACTTATATTCTAAAGATGAGTATTTTGTTGATCATTTTGTTTTTGACACAACTAAAGTATGAGCAGGAACAGAGCGATATCATTGTTAAAACAGATTGAAAGAAAGATCATTTAGTGTTTTGGAAAAACATAGGGGCTAATGATTTTATTATTGGTACCATTTCTTCTGGTTACAAGATTCCTTTTTATTCTTTGCCCGATAGCTTTTTTCAAAAGATAATAAGTCAGCCATTAATGAACATTTTTTTGTTTCTGAGACTATTACAAATCTGCTAGCTAGAGGATTAATTCAGAAATGCGAAAAGTTTGGTATTCTCTCAGCATATCACTTTGTCGGTATATTCTTGACGCAAACTGAATATCTTTGCATACGTTGATGAAGATGGAAACACCATAATATTATAAGTTTCTTGTACTCCCTTTCGGTTTATCCTCAGCCTGTTATATTTTCACAAAGTTTATGCGGTTCTTAAGCTAAATGGTGGGAAGAGAGCAAGAAGGTTATAATGTTTCTAGACGATAGTTTCGGAACAAGTAGTTCGTTTGATTACGTTTAGACTATGGCACATCAAATGAAATATGATTTAGTTTTATATGGTTTTGTTCCAAAAGCAGAAAAATCGTGCTCTATAAAAAAAGTTTTTAGCTATGAAAATATTAAGTTTTTGCGCTAGGAATTCCATTCATCTTGAGATTGAATGGTTACCCAGAACAAAAATAAAGTTGCTGATTATTTTTCAAATCTGACTGATAGTGATGATTGGGGTATTTCTATTAAGATTCTAAATCTTATTCAGTTTTCACTCGGTTTTGGTGTAAGAATTCTTTAGGAGTAGATCCGTTTACATTTGACTGGAGTAATGTATTTGGACTGTTTGTACCTCCAGTTATACTGATACCCAGGGTACTATTAAAAATGAAATCATTCTCAGCTCGTGGATTTTTTGTTGCCCCTATGTGGAAAATCTGCCAGTTTTTGGTCTATGTTATGTAAAGATAACGATAAGTTTCAGTCGTTTATACAAGGCTGGATGTTTTTACCGACATGCAAAAGTTGTTATACACCATGCAAGAATGGTCCTGGATTGTTTGGTGTAGAGGATTTGAAATTCCGCATATTTGCTTTGTATAAAGATTTTTCTGTTTAAGGTAAATACCTGTCATGCAAATTTAAGATAAATAGGAGGATACTATCATAATAATTATAATGATAATATTAGTAATGATGATGATGTTTATTAACTAAGGGCTTAACTAACGCACCACATATAAATTTTCAATTTTTGACGAGTATTGCTCTTTTCATGTTGTTGTTATCATTGTTTTTTTTATTATTATTATTATAATTATTATTGATCATCATATCGTTACTAATTAGTGTATTGCAATTTTTACACGTCTTTTTCCAGAGATATCACACATATTTAGACGATCTTCCAGAAATATTGGCTGACAAGGTATCATCGCTGCCCGGGTTACTCAGGGAGTCTAGAACTGAGAGTACTTACATCAGTTACAAACTGGCATAAATGGATTTTGGCGAATAGGCTTAAGACTGAGGATGCTTTCCTGCCAAGACTTTTCATGGAGCGCTTTATATTGTGTCTTTAAATCAAACGGCTAGTAGCCCTAGTCCAGTTTTGAACGCGTTTTATAGCATCAAGTGGTTTTATGGTTTATTTGAATATAATTCACCTACAGACTCAAATTTAGTGATTCATGTTGTGGAAGCAGCTGAACGTAAGTAGTTATAGTAGTTAAAAAAATAAAAAAATCACACTAATGTAAACTTTAAAAAAAACAACAATGAAAAAAATAAAGAAAATTATGTTTTTTCCTGAACCATTTTTTTTACATTAATCCTCACTCTGAATATGGAGGAGGGTTTTCTAACGTATTATAAAAATTCAATATTATACAGTTTTTATATTTTTGGATATTATCTCCATTGCCTCTTTTCTCCCCTGTTCTATTAATTTTTGCCTTTCTTCTTCTGAATAGTTTTTTGGAACCGCAGAGTTTTTTGTTAATTGTTTAAGCTCATTATATTTTTCTAATTCATCTAATATAAGTTTAAATTCTCTTTCAGATATATGTCCATCAGTTAATGATTTAGAAATTAAATCTCTTATAGTGTTTAATTTTGTATAAGCAATTGTTTTAATTTCATTATGTTTCTTTGTCTTTCCTTGTAGTCTTCTTCTTATAAATTTAACCCCTACACCTAATCCTCCACACACAACTGATACAATTTGTATAGGTAATAAAACAGGTATAGCTATTCCAACTGTTGCTGTAACAACAGAAGTAGAAATTAAAATAGTATCAACTCCATCAGTTACATTAATAAAACGTTTATATTTTTTATATAATGCTTTACGAGTATCTCTCTCATTAATTAATGTTTTCTTAAGCTCTGAGATTTTTTGTAATCTATAATTTTGACTTGGTTCCTGGAGTTCGCTACGGACAGAGTCCGGCTGCGTAACTGTTCCATAGTCCGGTTGTGAATCTAGTATTTCACTATTTAAATTGGGGTATAATTCTGGGGCCGTTGGTTGCTTCATTTTTATATATATTATTTGAATTCAAATAATAACGAGGCAACAGTATTAACTGTAGTTCCATTATCCACCAGACTAACAAAATTAATAACACTTCCAGCCTCAACTAAAAAAGGGGGTTCAAAATTATCATGGTTTGCTGGTGCTGTATGCAAAGTAATATTACACCCACTTAAAAGCTCTCCATCCACCAACACACCAACTCGCACTTCACCACTTGTCCTTTTACTCGACAGACCAATACCAGTAATATAACCACGCCTCATCACAACATAACCAACATCTTTTTCTCTACCGGCATTTCCAAATGAAAACACCTTACCTTTAAATAAAGAACCTTTTATTTCAGCACTTATTGTAATGTTTTTTAAGGATTCCTCTATTCTTTTTACCACAAGGTCTAATTTTGTTAAAGTGTTAAGTAATTCTCTATCTAAATTTGACTTTAAATTATTAAATAATTCACTTTCTAAATTTGACTTTAAATTATTAAAATATGAAATACTTTTTAACCAAATATACTCATTTTTATAGAATAAAATTTCAGCTGTGAAACACTGTAAAACATTAAGGAATAATTTCTAAAACACAACTCATTGGTAATCCATGATTATCTATTTTTTGTCCTTTTTCATCACGAACACTTATATTTAATTCTGAAATATTTCCTATAATTAATTTTTTATACTCTGGATTACTAAAGTTTATATTAACAATATCTCCAAATGCTTTATTTTCAATTGGAACAACTCCTAGGATATTACTAGGAGAACCATTAAAAAAATTGTAAGCACTATTTATTTGTTCAAGATGAACATATAATTGTTTATAAGGAGCTAAATCTATTGATTGTTCACCATGGCATGGGAGGTTAAGAAGAACTGCTTTTTTTAAATAATGACTCTCTTTAAATCCTAACATTTTTCTTAATTTTTTGGTTATTATTAATCCATAGGTTATTTTGCCACCCGCTTCAATTTTTGGGTATTTTTCTGCTTTTAAACAAGCAATGCCATTTTTTTCATCAACAGTTAATGTTATTCTGCTGTCATAATTTTTAAATACATCAACTATTTGTTGAAAATTATAAAAACCATCTGAAATTATTTTTTTGGGTGGTGGGGATAGATTAATGGTAGTATCAAGCCATTGTCCAATTAAATTATACCAACCTATAGTATAAGTAAAACCTCTCAATCCAATTTTCTTATCTCCACACTTGTTATCTATATATTGTTGTAGGTTTATAGGTTTATCAATATTGGAAATTATATTATACATTTTTTACCGATAAAAAATGATTCCAAAAGAATTTAAATATAATGAGGATATTTCATATAACCCACATGTTAGATATAGTGAAAAGAATATTAACATTATAAACCAAAAAATAATAATTTCATCAGATGGAAAAAGTTTTACTGCAGATTTCCCTAATATATTTGAAAAATATTTATTACCTAAAATTACATCAGAAGAAATAGTAGACAGGTGGAAAACTGATTGGATGTTATTTTGGCAGAATCAATTAAACTTTGCTATTTGGTGTTCAACTACAGGTTGTGGAGTTGATATAAAAATCATATAGAGTCCAAAGGATTAACAGGTTCTTTATTCTTATTCCATATTTATTATCAAACAAGAAGAATATTAAAAGAATTATCTATTTCTCTTCCACAAAATAAAGGTTGGAATGCTTTTAATAATAAATATAACAGAGAAGCTTATGAAAGAATTTGTAGTGAGTTTAATGTAGATCCTAATACAGATTGGAGACAGAAAGAATATACAGATGCTGGTGGCCTTGGATATTTATATACAAAAGATTCAAATGTTTGGAAAAAAACTTATTTTGTGGGAAATTCTCTTAATGTTTTTGATTTATCTGTTTTTAGAACATATAGATTTACTTTTGGATCTGGAGGTCCTGTTAAAAATAAGACTTATACAAAATTAATTTCTATTGATTATATCAAACAACCAGATGAATTTAAAAACATATGGACAACTTTTATTCTTGATGAGTCAAAAGGTTTTACAAGAGCAGGAGTTGAAAGAATTAATGAAAGTATTAGAATGTTTGTATGGGCTCTATTAGGGGCACAAGCTCTAACAAAAACAGACATATTAAAAATAGGTACAGGATTTGATTCTCAAAAACAATTTTTAGCAAATGTTCAAGATGCAGTTGACAAACCAGTTGATATACCTACTCAAATAACAAATTATGAAAATGTATTAAAAAATGCAAGAAGTAAAGTTGATTATGTTTATGGAATAGACTTATATATGTCTCCTAGTGATATGGAATTACAAATTGATACAATCCAAGATTATAATAATGAAATTGTAGTTGCAGAAGAAGAAAAAATTCAAACACTTGGAATAAATAATGAAATAAATAGTCAACCTGTTCCTAAAAAGAAAAATGTTGAACTCAGTGGTACACCAACAAAGAAATCTCTACCAGAACCAGTTTCACAACCGGGTAATGTTTCACAACCGGGTAATGTTTCACAGACTGTCCGTAAGAAATCTCCCACCAGACAAAGTCAATCAACAGAACATGAAGATGATAAAACAGCAATTATAACAGGAAGTATTGCAATAGGTCTTTTAGCTTTATTTATTTATGAATATGTTCTCTAACGAACTTTGTATGGAACTCTGTTCCAGCTGCTTTGCATTTTCCAGCTGCGGAGCACTAACGAACTTTGTTCACAGCTGTATATATCATTCCTACAACTAAAATTAATAAAGCCCATAAATTATTTCCAAACCATGCAACAACATTTCCTGTTGTTTTTAATAACCAAGAAACAATAGCTCCAATAATTCCAGGTAATGCCTCTACCGCTTTTCCTGCAAGTTTTGCTAATAGTTTAGCAATATTTAATAATTGTTTTTTTATCCAATCTCTTACATTTCCTCCTTTCCCAGGAGGTTTAGGTGTTACAGTTCCACCACCTCCAGGAAGAAAAGTCTCAACAATAACACCAATAATCATTCCAAAAGCAGTTAAAATACTAACAATTGTAATCCCTTGTTCTCTAAATAAAGTTTTTATTCTTTCTGCTAATGTTGTATCTTCATTTAATACTTTATGTATTGTCTCTTTTATTCTATTTATTTGAGTTCTTAGTTTATCTCTATTAATCTCAATTACTTCTAATATTGCACTTTTTTATCTCTAAATCACTTATTCTTTTAGTGATTATTTCTATTTCTTATTTTTATTCCTTCTTTCTTTTTTTTTTTTTTTGTGTTTCTTGATCTACACCAGTATAAACTTCTTTTACCATAGTTTCAGCATTATCAGCTTCATTAGGTAAATCATTTAGTTCTATATTTTATTTTTAAACTTGCAACAGCTTGTGCTGATAATGGTTTAAGTGTAGATTTATAATCAGGTAAGTTCAACAAGTCTCTAATTTCATTTGCTCCACCACTTCCAATTTTACCCGCTAAATAACCCAAGTTTATAAAACCACCACCTTTTTTGGCAGTAAGTTGAATAGATTCCCTACCCGGAACCTTTAAAAATAATGTTTTATTATCAGAACCAAGTTCAAAGTTTGTAATATCGATATTTATTGGGTCTAACCCATACTTTTCTTTTATCGTTTTATAATATTCTTTAACTATAGATTGTTTCTGTTCTACTATTAATTGTGTTCTTGTATTATCCTCAATATGAGTAATTTGACTTTGTCTATCATTATTTATAAGAGGAGTTTCATCATCTTCATCATCATCAACATCATCATCATAATCATCATAATCATCTTCATCATATACAGGATTTTCAAAATCATATCCTCCTTCTGCCATTTTATATGGAATAAAAATTCCAGTTTTAAAACATTAAAAATTCCATCTAAAAAATGTCGGCTTACGGAGAAAAACTAAACCCATACAGAAGAATAAGAGAACCTAGAGGTATTAAAGGTATTCGTCAAAGTGTTGTAATAAGCAATAATCCTTCAACTATTGATCAAAATCAACAATTGTTAGTAAGATTTCCTAATCTAAGTGGTAATGATGTTATTGTTCCTGGAACAACAAGATTAGCATTTGAAATTGAAATCAAAAGTGATAGTGATGCAAATGCAACAATATACCCAAACATAGGAAGATCAATAATTAAGAAAACAACAATAAAAATATCAGGAAATGAAGTAATGTCAATTGATGATAGTGATATATATCATTGTTATATCGATTTATGGAAGTCTCCTACAGAACGTGAAAATATGGCATACCAAGGAATTGGTAAAATAAACATGTTAAGACATAGAGTTGGAGCTGGTAATGCTTCCTCAGATACACAAGATGAAGCTATTGCAAAAGCTTATAAAAATAGATTTTGTATTCCTCTAGATTTTGAATTATTAGAATCACATATGCCTTTTTATCAAGCGGTTCTAGGAGATAGACTTGAATATGAACTTACATTTAATGATTATAATAATGTAGTTAAATCTAGGTAAATTAAATATTTATTATTTATTTTATATGATAGAATACTTAGACATAGGAAAATAACAAAAAATAAATCTGATACACTTTGGAATATTAATCTAAATGTTCCAGCTAGAAGTATGAAAGGTATTCTAATGTTAAAAATTTTAACCGAAATAACAAAAGTAGAAATAACAATAGAAGGAGTTCCAAATCAACTATACAGTCAAGGAATGAGAGCTTATCAACAGTGGGATGAGATAAAAAATGCTTTGCTTTTAATTCAAAAGATGATAAAGAAATTAGTAAGATGATAAAAAAATTAAATTTCACCAATGTAACATTAGAAAAATATCTAACAAACAGTTATGCATTATGGTTAGATTTACGTTCAACGGATGATAACTCTCTACATGGTTCAGGGAGAAGAATTGAAAATGCATCAGAAGGTATAACTATACAAATAACAAAAGACGCAGGATTGGATAAGCCAATAAATGTTTATCTATTTGTTATACAAGATGCACAAATTAATTTTGATGAGGGTAGATTTATAAATATTGTGTATTAGTGTTTCACAGCTGTTCCATAGTGAAGTATATAAATTACTAAATAATTACTAAGTATTACTAAATAATTACTATATATGCCTTAAATAATTACTAAATAATTACTAAATAATTACTATATATACCTTAAATAATTACTAAGTATTACTAAATAATTACTTAAGTAATTTTAAATAATAAATTAGTGTTTCACAGCCGGACTTTGTCCGTAGAAAAATGGAACTACCTAAATATTCACACTGTGCAATTATCTGTGGACAAACTGGTTGTGGAAAAACAGAATTTGTTTTAAACCTTTTAGAAAAAGAATATAGGGGTGTATTTAAATATATTATTATATTATGTCCAACTATTCAATGGAATAAAGCTTATAAAAATAGAGAATGGATCTCTGATGTTAAAAACCCAAAAACAAAGAATTTATTAATTGTTAATCCTATACATGAAGGAGAAGAAAAACTACAAGAACTACTAAGAATATTTTTTAATAAATATGCAGGATATCCTACTCTATATATTATTGATGATTGTAGTGCTACAAAAGAGTTAACAAAGAAAAAGGATATGTTATCAGAGTTAGCTTTTTCAGGTAGACATGCTGAACAATCTGTTTGGGTTATTTCACAAAGATACAATTCAGTTTTAAAAGATTTAAGGGAACAAACAAAATGGTTATGTATTTTTTATACTAAAGATAGGGATAGTTTTGAAAACTGTTTAAGAGAAAATGATGCTATCCCTACACTAGAAGAAAGACAAAGGATAAAAGAAGAATTGAAAAAAAAGAAACATAGTAAATTAATTTTGAAAACTGATCAACCCACAAATTATTGGATTAATTAGTGCTTAAAAAATGCTAACAATCCTCTATCTAACAACATCTGTGATAACAAATATTATAGTATTATCAATAGTGCTCTGCAGCTGTTCCATAGTTGGATATGGAATATTTAAAATAAATTTACTTATAAGTAAACATAAAAAATATTTTATAAAAATGAATGCTGAAGAAATACTAGAAACACCAAATCCACAGAATAATGCTACGGAACGGCTGGAACGAAGTTCCACTACGGAACTGTTACATATACATAATGAAAATGAAAAAAGAGAAAGACTTTTAGCTCTTGTTTCTGGAGGAATGAGTAAACAATATTTAGGAAAAGAAATCTCAGTTTTAGATATTGAAAAATTACCAGATGAAGAAATTAATAAATTATATATTCGATATGAAGCTAAATTAGGATCAAGTATGACAAAAACTTTAGGGAATTCTTTTATTAATTTATATGTTATGGGAGTCTCTAAATATTTTAAAGTTAAAAATCAACTTAAATTAATAGAAGATTTAAATGAAGATCCTTTTTTAAATAATGCTTTAAATTCTTTATGTTGTGAATTGTATTATAAATATGGAATGTTTCTTGCTCCTTTTACAACAGTATTAACAACAATAGAAAATATTGATTTTGGGCAAGGGAACCGCTGCTCTGCACAAAGCCCGGCTGCGGAACACTTTACTGAAAGTAAAAATGACTTTGTCCATAGTCCACAACCAGAAAAAAAGGAAGATCCACAACCAGAACTTTGTACCATTAAAAATGAGTGAAGTACAAAATCCAGATCCTGTTAAAAAAAGTAAAAACCCAAAAAGAGTTGAAGCAGGTAAAAGAATTGCAGAAGCAAAAAAAATAAAAGCTGAATTAAAAAGAAAAGAAATGGAAGCAATGAAGAAAGAAAACATTCAATTTAAATCTATTACGGACGAAGTTCGGCTGTCACAGCCAGATAAAGTTCATAGTGCTACGGAACGACTGGAACGAAGTTCCACTACGCAGCCGGATTTCATCCGTAGCATTACAAAAGAGGACGGACAAAGTCCGGCTACGGAACGGCTGTATAACACTGTTAAACACAATAATGAAGTTAAAGAAGTTCAACATAGTGTTCCGCAGCCGGATTTCATCCGTATAAATATATACAAAAATTATATACCTTTATGTCTAATTGGAGTTGTTGGATTGGGATTATATATGTATAATTCTAAACAAGTAAACCCCATGCAGAAAGAAATTAAACCACAAGAAAAAGTTGAACCACAAGAAAAAGTTGAATATGACCCATTTGTTCCATAGTGTTTCACAGTGTTTTACAGCTGAAAATGCAAAGCAGCTGGAACAGAGTTCCATACAAAGTTCACAAATTTGTTTTCTAAAAAATGGCGGATGAAAAACAACTTGTTAATACAGCTTATCATGGAGTATTGATTTCTGCTTTTACAGTGGGTTATTCAGAATTAATTAGAAAACTTTTTAGAACAAATACAACCAAACTACAAATGGATTTTAATGATGTTTCAATGTTAACTATTGATATTCTTCTAGCTACTTATACAAGAAATATGTTGGTTAAACAAGGTATTATTCCTGCTGATATTATGAAGTAATGCTACGCAGCCCTTTGGTAGAACTTCGATACGGACAAAGTCCGGTTGTGAAACATAACTAGCGTAGTTTATTTTTTTAAATATTAAAATGGCAAGTGCAATAGCGATGATGGTTGGTGGAGCATTAACAAACGCATTAGCCTTTTCAGGTAGTAATTATTTGTTTTCTCATATGGGTAGTAATAGTGATGAAGAGAGAAAAAGACATGATAGAGCGATGGAAGAATATCAATCTTCACATAATAAATGGAGTGAAGAAAGAACACAAAGATTAGATTTTTTAAATGAACAAACGAAAAAGGAAGATCATGCTGTAAAAACCTTTGAAGATGTTGATGAAGCAATGAAAGAATATTACTATATCACAGGTAATGCTACGCAGCCGGACTTTGTCCGTAAACAATTAGAACCTTTACCTAAAGAACCTACATTAAGTGATTTTTATACTCCTTCTGAAGATCAAAAAAATAGAGAGATTGTATTTATTATTGGTGGAATGGCATTAACTGGATTTGTTGCATGGAAGCTACATAAATGGTAAAGTATCTATTCTATTGTCAAATATATATATTTTATCATCAAATGGAGACATACTTATTTTATTTACTTCATTAATATACATTTCATGTTTATTAGAATTTAATGTATGCATCTTATTTATTTGTTGTGTTTCATTAAATAAACAATTTTTATAATCATCAAACTTTATATCTTTAGTTATTGTTGTTTTACCTATTCCTTTTAATTTCTTTATTTCCTGTAAATCTTCAACATCACTTAAAGTAAAAGAATATGCTTTACTTCTTAAGAAAACTATCTCATTCATAATTTTTCCATTTAGTTCATCTTAAAATATCCAATTACTTTTTTATTTTTTTTGTGAATAAAGTGGATGATCTTTAGGATAATCAGATGTATCTAGATAGTCATCTTTTATTTTTTCTAAATCTTTATAAACATCTTTTGTTGTTATTGATAAGAAGATACTATCCGTATCTGAAGCAACTAGTTCATTCTTTTCCCATAGTTTATTAAGGACATTATAATAAAAGGTATACATTAATTGTTTTGAATAATCTAATATAGCCTGTCCTAAATAAATAGGTTTATTAAATGTAACAGAAGTAACATTATTTACAATTGCAACAAAGTTATCATTAAATATAATTGAATCTTTAAAATTAGGTTTATTTATATATTTTCTTACTTCTTCTCTATTGGTAAGTAGATTAATCTCATTTCTTCCTCTTATATTTTCTAAAGTTTTTCCATAGAAACTATTATTCATTAACTTCCAAAGATCCTTTTCAAAGTCAGATGTTGATTTAGTCCTTTGTTCAGTGTTAAAATCTATATATTTTTTTAACCAGTTTGATTCTTTAAATGAAATTGTTCTATAAACTTTTGTAACTTTCATTCCTAATTCTATATACTCTTTTAAAATTGAATGATGTACAATATATTTCTTTTTATCTTTTAAAGTAAGAAATAATTTTTCTTCATTGCCCAATGTTCTATTTTCTTTTTCTAATAATTTTAATTGATAAGGAGAAAGATCTTCTTTCTTTACACACATCTTCTCAGGTGCTAAAGGATATTTAATTGTTTTCTTTTTACACTCTGTTGTATACTCTAAATCACATTCTACTATACAACCTCTACGGATTTCATCCGGCTGTATAACACTACAACTACCTTCTGGAATATCTTTATAATAATCAGGATCTTCTTCCCATTTAAAATCATTTGTTGGAAGGGGTTGAGACATTGCCCATCCATAAAGATTATTCGCATCTAAATATAATAAATATTTTTCTTCAAAGAACTTATTTAAGTTTCCTCCATTCTTTAATATTTCTAACGCTTCCTCTTTTTCATATTCATCTATAATTCTATTTCCATTACCATGATAGTTAGGAGTATATTTATTAAAAGCTTTTACATGTCTAGGACCTAATACTCCAGAGAACCCTCCTCTTATACCCTTTTCAAACATTTGTAACTATCTATATCAGTTAATAATTCTAATTCAATACCAGTAATTTTAACCCCATTGCCATGTTAATCCTGGAGAAGAGTAACAATAACAAGGGTCTATATTATGGTGTTTTAAGAAGAATTTTCTAAATTGTTCAAAGGCATCTGCTAAAATAAGAACATCAGTTTTAAGATATAATTCATGATAATCTTTTAAAGTTTTACAATTATAATGAGAGAAAACTTTTTGAGCATGTTGATATTCTTCACCCGTAATTGTTGTTTGAGTTAATGGAGAATAAAATTCTTCAATATTTGGCAATTGTTTATCATTTAATTTTTTTATGGAATCTACATATTCATATGGATAGAATCCTTTTTGTTTTAGTAGTGAAATATCTCCATTAAACTCTTTTTCTAAAATAGGAAATTCATCTATTGATTTAGCTATACCTGATAACCCTTTACTCATAAATCTATAAGAATCTAAGAATCTTAATTTTTTATAATATGATCCATAATCTATAGAAATATATTTTCTGAATTTTTGAAGTTTTTTAAGTTCTTCAATTAAAAATGGAAATCATAATTAGACCATTATGAAAGAATACAGGTATTAACTTTGTTACTTTACCTTCTTTAGTTTACATGATTTGCTGCTCCTCTATATTTCCCGAAAGATGATTATGTTCTCTTACTTTACGGACAAAGTCCGGCTGTGAAACATTATAATTATCACAACATTTAAATCCTTTTTCACAAATATAACATTCAGTTGCTTCTTGAAATTCGTCTTCTTCCTCCCTACTTAGTATTGGTTTTTTCTTTTCATTCTCATAGATCAATATATTCCATAACTATTTACTTCTTGTTTAAATATTTTATTTGTATAAGATTCATTAGGATTTGGTTGAGTAGTAGATAATGGAATATTATTTGATTCAAAATCAGAATATATAACAAATGGTAATTTATTTTTAAAATGATGATTTTTAAATTTAAGAATATTTTTTCCTATTTCAGGCATTATAACTTTACAATGTTCATTATTATAACATATTTCTTTATGATTAATTAGTGTGTTTCCCTTTGAAATCCTTGTAAACAATTTCTACATGTAAATGATTTATGATTATTCTTATCACATCTAAAACTATCTAAATTTTTAATTAAACAATAATGGGTATTTTCATTACTTTCAATGTATAAAAGATCAATTATACGGAAGGGCTGTGTAACACTATTTTCACTTTCATTGTTTGAAACATTTTCCAGCTGTGAAACATTTTCCAGCTGTGAAACATAAATTGGATATAAAGATTGTTTATTAGATTGATCTTTTAATGCAAATACATTTATACTTAAATTATTTTGTCTCTCTACTTTTGGAATATCTTTTATTTTAACTGGATATTCAATCCCATCCATATTAAGTTTATTTTCATATGGTTTATATTTTGTCACTCTTTCTTTGTTATCATCTGCAGGGAATAACTTTGATAGTATTGCCCAGAGAAAACATTTATTATCATTTTTATTTTTAACATTAATAATATTATTTGATTTAAATTGAAGAGGTATATAAGATGAAGCTTTCTGATAATCATATTTATATTGTTTTACTTCTACACTTTTAATATTTCTAAAAACAAAACCAGATCCTCTTTCTTGAAATTTATCTACCCAAGCTTCAAATTTATCTATTAAACTATTATAGAATTCTTTTATATTATTTTGTGTTTGAATAACTTGAACAGGGTGAGAGTAATGACTCTCTATTATATCAGTAACTAAAGGGGTTAAAAATTCACTTGTTATTATTATTTTTATTTTCAAAGGAAAGTGATTAATAACTATTTTATCTTTTAATAAGTTTTATTTTATAATAAATTATTAATAATGTTTATATTTTTCTTTGTTTCTTTCTCTATGATCTCTTTTAACAAAGTATAAACATTGTTTGCATTTTGCTTTTAACCCATCAGGGGCTTTAGATTCTTTATAATAATTATTATATGTTTTATATTCACCACATTTTTTACAGATTTTTCCTTCTACCATTTTTTTATCATTAAAAATGGATCACCCAAAAATATATTGTTTACGTTGTAAAAAAAATACTGAAAATAATTCAGTAGAACAAGTAACAACAACCAATAATAGACAAATGTTAAAAGCTAAATGTTCTGAGTGTGGATCTAAGAAAAATAGATTTATAGGAACAAAAGGGGATAAATTAGCAGATGAATTACATCATAGAGTTATAAAGAAATTTCCTAAAAGACGTGTTTTTGTTGATTCAATAGATAAAATATGGGCTGTCGATTTAGTAGATATGCAACAATATTCAAAACAAAATAAACACTATAAATATTTATTAGCAGTTATAGATGTTTTTAGTAAATATGGTTGGTTAATTCCATTAAAAAATAAAACAGGAATAACAGTAAGTGAAGCATTTAAAACATTATTTGAAGAAAGAAAACCAATTTTTATTTGGTCAGATAAAGGATCTGAATTTTATAATCGACAAGTAAAAGAATTGTTAAAAGATAATAACATAAAATTATATTCAACTGAGAATGAAGAAAAATCTAGTGTAGTAGAACGTTGGATAGGAACTATGAAACAACATATGTTTAAATATTTTACTGCTCATGAAACTACTAAATATTATGATGTATTAGATCAATTAGTTAAAGATTATAATAATACAATTCATTCTTCAATTAAAATGACACCTGTTGAAGCAAGTAAATCAGAAAATACATTAACAGTGTATGAAAATTTATATCCAGAAAAAGAAAATAAAATTAAGAAACCTAAATTTAAAGTTGGAGATAGAGTAAGAATAACAAAAAAGAAAGGTAAATTTGAAAAGGGTTATACTACTCGTTGGACTAGAGAAATATTTGTAATTGAACAAGTTTTAAATACAAATCCTGTTACTTATAAAATAAAAGATTTAAAAAATGAAGACATTATAGGTAGTTTTTATGAACAAGAATTACAGATAACTGAGTTCTAGATAATATCCAAAAATATAAAAACTGTATAATATTGAATTTTTATAATACGTTAGAAAACCCTCCTCCATATTCAGAGTGAGGATTAATGTAAAAAAAATGGTTCAGGAAAAAACATAATTTTCTTTATTTTTTTCATTGTTTTTTTTAAAGTTTACATTAGTGTGATTTTTTTGATTTTTTTAACTATTTAGTAGTTATAGTATTGAGCTAGCCTGGCTTTGGAGGAGTGGGGGGGGGGGGTGAGCCAGGCTAGCTCAATACTATAACTACTAACGTATGCTAGCGAAGCCTGTAAATAAAAATAAACCAATAACTGTGAAAATTTGTAGAAGATGTATAATCATATGTATAGAGATGGGAATCTTTTGAAAGGTTTATTTGTACGGTATATGTTTGTTATATTTTGCTGGTTTATTGAGAAGTGCAGAAGCGTTAGACTTAAGGAGGAGTGACGTTTTCTTTTTCAGCAGTTCTATGAGTATATTTATAGAATCTAGTAAAACAGATAAGTTTCGTGAAGGAGCTTGGGTATCTAGGACTGGCACTGTGCCTTGTCCAGTTGCTAACCTGGAAAAGTTTTTGTCTTGGGCATGTATAAGACCTAGTTCAGATTCATATTTATTTGCTCGTTTGAGCGCCACAAAGAGTGGTTATAAGATAAGAAACCAGAACAGACATCTGTCACACAGTAACTTTCGAGCTTTAATTTTAGAGGCTTTTAAGCCTTATGTTGAAGACATAAGTCAGTTTTGTTTGCATTCATGGAGATCAGTGGTGCTACGGCCGCTGTCAAGAAGGGCATTCCTGACAGGCTTTTTAAGCGTCATGGAAGATGGCAGAGTGGATCTGCGAAGGGTAGTTACAATAAGAGTTCAGTTGATGAAAAACTGAGGGTTTCTATGTCGTTAGGATTATGATGTTTTGTTTTTCAACACAGGATATTATTCATTTTTGCTCTATGTATTGCCCATTCTTTTTTTTCAGTCGGTACATCCCTCTGCTATACCAAAAATATCTATTTTGTGTTAGTGTGTATATCGAGAATGTAGTTGCAAGGGAAATGTAATTTTTGGCGTTTGAGTTATGTGAATTTGACGAAAATTGATATCATTTGCTTTAATGTAACGTAATGACTGTAAAATCACTTTAGATGAATTTAATAAAATATTTTTTCTGAATTAAGCAATGATATATTTCAGGTAAAAAAAATTGATGCGGAATTTTTTAACAATGATAGTAATTTTGATAGTATGTGTCATAATGACATATTATTAGTGGACCTATATCTATAGATGAAGTGATTACAGTGGTGGAATATTTGAATAAAATTAGGCTTCCTGTTCTGATTGTTTGTTAAATGAGTATTTTATCGAGTCTGTTGATATTCTACCATTACATTTATGTGATATATTTAATGCTCTTTTAAATACATGTAGTTATTTCCACGATAAATGGACTGAAGGGTTTATTGTGCCTTTACATAAAAAGGGAGATAAAAATGTTATTAATAATTATCGTGGAATTACATTAGTAAGTTGTTTGTCTAAAATGTTCACTGCTCTATTAAATAAACGTATTTCAGCATATTGTGATAAGTATAATATCAGATGCTCAATTCTGTTTCGGGAAAGGACGCTCAACTGTAGATGCTCAATTTATATTGTTGAAGTTAGTACAATAATATTTAAATGATAATAAGAGATTATATTGTATATTTGTAGACTTTAAGAAAGCGTTTGACTGTATTTATAGAAATGCATTATGGCTTAAACTGTACAAAGATGGAATACAAGGTAAATTAATAAAAAATTGTGAAGGATATGTGGGAAAAAGTAAAACCCTGTGTTCGTAATTGCAATGATTGTTCTGATTTCTTTGAATATTCGATTGGCTTGAGACAAGGAGAAATTATTTTGCCCATATTTTTTTCTCTATTTCTAGATGATCTTGAATATTTTTACAGGATGATATTACATCTGGTCTCAACATTCGTGATATTACTTTAATGCTTATGCTTTTTGCGGTCGATATGATAATACTGGAAATTCAGCAGAAGATTTAAACAGAAGCTTAGAATTATTAAATACTTTTTGCAATAAATGGAGTTTGGAGGTAAACATTGATAAAACAAAGGTTATGGTTTTTCGTAAACGTGGTCATCTATTACCCGGGGAGGAGTTTTTCTATGATAGTATCAAGTTAGATGTGGTAAATGATTTTAATTATTTAGGAGCTATACTTAATTACCCAGGAAAGTTTGTTTTAAACCAGGAGCACCTTATTGGCAAAGCCCTTAAAGCTTTCAATTGCTTACTCTCAAATTGTAGTAAATTTAAAATTAAACCGAGCATACTTTGTCAGTTGTTTGACGCCTTTATTAGTTCTATTTTAAGTTACAATGCTCAGATATGGGGTTATAGTAAATATAAAGCAATAGAACGAATTCATTTAAATTTAGTAAGGCTATTTTAAATGTAAGACAAACTTCTTCAAATGTTGCTATATATGGTGAATTTTGGCAATATCCTCTTTATATTACTCGTTATGTAAAAATTTTAAAATACTGGTATAATGTAATAAACACAAATAATATAATTATGAAAGAAGTTTATGAAATGTCATACACTGATTTTATGAATGGAAAAAAAAAACTGGATTAGTAATGTTAAAGAAATGTTGGATATAAATGGTTTTAGTTTTGTATTTGAAAATCCATTCAGTTTTGATATGAAATCAGTGGTTTTGTCTTTGAAAAACGGACTTATTGATAATTTTAAACAAGGATGGGTACTTGACAAGGAAATAAATGGTATTTAGAATCTGTATAATGATATAAAATTAAATGTACAGTATTGCAGTTTGTTGCCGCTGAATCACAGTGCAGAGTCGACCAATAATTCAATACTTATTAAGTACATATTTTTGGATAAGACGATGAATATATTTTAAGCTTACGATTAAAAGATTAAAAGATTGATGATAGTTAGAAATATGTAAGATTTCCTACTCATTAATGTTTTGTTTCTTGAAAATTAACTTGGCATGTGTAGGTCACAATGCGTGGGAATACCCTGTTACACTGCTTTCATTAAAGCAAGTTTGCCAAAGTCAGTTAAATACAGAATATGGTATCGAAACACTGGTGATTGCAGCACCATGTGATACATTCCACAACATAGTGTGTTCACCAGTTCAGGGTAGTGATTTTATGCGTTCATCCTAAGATAGCGCATGCGTGCAGAGTGATTGTGATCTAAATTTAAGTTTTATAATTCTAAATCTAGGTTCAGTACTGTATGTGATGGTATTGCCTGTGAAACCACTTATTTTTTTACAATCATGGGTGGTTGTATTTGTTAATGACCTTCTATGAACGAGCTACTTTAAATACAAGTAATGTTAATTTATCATGTGTTCTTCAGGCCACACGAAGAGTTCCTTAAAGATGTTACAGATGACTACATCGTGGCTGGTGCTCTTGATATCCTGAACCAGGAGGACATGAGTTCTACAATCAGCCAGCCTCTACATTTGATGAGTGATGACCAAAAAATAAGTATGTTAATTCTCTGTCAAACAAAATACTGGACACACTTGAAATCAGTGAAGAACATAGTGTTGCAAAATTAAGGGTGGACTTGTCCGCCCTTCATCTGGACGATAGCCAACTGGAAGCAATGAAGGTGGATGGCCATTACATGTGTGCCCTGTGTGGCAAATCCTAATCCTCATCAAAGTGGTTTAAGCAACACCTTCACAAAAAACATGGTTGGGAATTCCACAAAGTTGACCTAAGTAAAGGTGTTAGTAATGCTGTGAAGCATATTTTGTACATGTCATTGTTGTTTAAGGACACACGTGACTCATACAGGATGGGTGATGGAGACAGAATTGTTCGTAATGCTTATTTTGAATGGTTGTATGTTCCAGCTCTAAAACATACCAAATATAAACTCTGGATGTGGCGTATGCTGACATACACAATGTCAATTCTAGGTTGGAAGGGTTCATTTGAATACAAATGGAACATGTGTGTAAACTTGCATGGTGGGATACGGCACAACATTCCAAATGACAATGCTGTTGAAATACTCAACATAAAAAAGAACTTAATTGTCAAGGAGCAAATAAATCTTTTGCTTCAGCAAAGCAAATCTGCATGACAACTCAAGTTCTTGAAAGCATTAAGGACAATTTAATCCGAGCCATCAGAACAGCAAAATCCAAGAGGCACAGGCCAGAAGCAAACAAAAATGTGGACATTAAGAAAATGGTTGACTTCCTTCGACAAAAGGGAGCTGTTAAAGACCTGCGTTGGAATAGTTTTTCAACATTTCAAAACCCATTAGACAGCATAAATGGAGAAGAACTCCACAGCTGGGTATATAGTCAAAAGAGAATTGCACATATGTTTATGTAATTGTTATGCCCCCCCCCCTTCTAAGAAGAGGTGGCATATTGTTTTGCAAATGTTGGTCAGATGGTCGGTCGGTTTGTCGGTAGACCTATTCGTTTCCAATCAATAATTGGAGAACGCTTGGGCCCATATTCCACAAACTTCATAAGGTGATTGTCATGACTAGTATATGACCCCATTTATTTTGGGGTCAGTTGATCAAAGGTCAATGTCACAGTGACCTCAAATGTGAAAATTATTTCTGATCAATAACTGAATAATGCTTGGGTCTACATTCCTCAAATTCCATAGGGTGATTGGTCATAACTAGTAGATTTTGTGGTCACTTGGTCAAAGGTTAAGGTCACAGTGACTTTGATAGGAGTAGGGCGAGCGTAGGGGGGCATATGTGTCGTTCCGACAACTCTTGTTGTTTTTGCATTGATGTTGAATGAAATTTCAACAGTTAGTACATTTTTACTAAATAACAGTTAGTTATGGACTACATTCGTACTAAAAGACAGTCAGTAATGGACTGTTAAGAATCTTGTTCATAGTGGTCAGTTTGTTGTTATCTATTGATGACTTCTTTGACTATAAGGGTAAAGACTGACTAATAAAATTAATGTGTTGGTTTTACATAAGTTAACATATTTCTCTGTGAAATAAATCTTTGTAACAGAGTAAATTCTAACACTGTATTGATTTTTTGCGTTGAAGTGTACACAGTGTGTTGGGAAGCTCGTTGTAAGATATAACTTCACATGCAATACACTGATTTTTAGCTTGCATGACAATGTCTTTTGTTCCCTCTTATCACCTTTTTACAATTTTCATATTGTCATCTTTGCAAAAATGCTTTTGTTACCAGATTTTTCAAAGAATAAATCTGGAGGTTATTAGAATTTAGATTGGCAAATGTTGTCGGACAGTCACAGGCTAATATGCTAGGTCATATACCAAGTTCCATAACAGTGTCCAGCATCTTGACAGAGTTATGAACCTTGTTTTTCTTTTTGGGTTGTCAAGGGCACCATATTTAGAGTACTAGTTTTTTTTCTCATGAATGTATGTCGGCATGTTTGACATAATTCAATACTGTATTTGAATTAGTCATTGCTTAATTCTGGCCAGGTTGACCTAATGCATTTCTTGGTCAAAAGATTTAAGAATATGCATGTTTTCACTAAGACTAAATATTCAACATTTATTTGCGTTGAACACATTTCATTTTTGGATATGGTGTTTGCATGGTGTATACTAATTTAAACTTCAAATTACTTTGGGGAATGCTTTGTCAGTTGTTTTATGTACTATGATTTTTATCTTGATTATAAACTAAATATGATGAGTTATTGCAGTAACTCAAGTGTTCCATCCTGATAAATATTAAGGTTTTGGACGTAGGAATATTCTACAGTTTCGTTTCAATATTGCTTTCATCTTCATTATGTCTCAGTGATGTCCCTCAAAATTCGTAAATGTAATTTCATATATGTGTTGGAAGGCTGGCAAGAATACATGGTATAATTATCTCCCTTTTTCAATTCATTTCATAATAACTCACTTTTTCCTGAAGCCTTTGAGGTTTTGCTTTGAAAAAAAAAATGCACATGCATTGCCGTTGTTTACATTTTGGTAATACAGATTTTTTTGTCCCTTTTTATTATAATTAGTATTATTACCAGCACTAAAATATCTTCAGCTTGGTACCGAAAAACATTCAAATTTGCTAAATAATATATTTTGATAACCTTTTGTACCCGTTTCATAATGTATAATTTTATATCAAATCCCACAACCTATAGATGATCTGTTGATTTGCCGTGCGGATTTGACGATGTATCATATTTTGTTACACTAGGATGTGTAGAAAGAATAAATCTGAAAACCGTCAGTTTTGTTTTATCGCTTCATTATTTTCAACCAAATAAGTACAGTTAAAATGCATAATTCTAGTCATTCAATCGGCATGGGACTGAATACATACTTGCATAAAACATTACTGAGATGATGTAATCGAAATTGAATTCATGAAGTGACCTTTAAGAATTTATCTATAAACTTTGTATTAGAAAAACATATTCATAAATAATACAACTTTGTTGATATTCAGAGAAATTGCCTTTTGAAGTGAAAGAATTTGTTCAGACAGGAGTAACAAAGTAGCATTGTCCAAAATGAAAAAAATGTGCCTAGGTACTTTTTATGCTCACCGAAGGTGATGCATATAGTCGCCGCTTCGTCCGTCCGTCCATCCGTCCGTCCGTTCGTCCGTCACACTTTCCTTGTCCGGACTATTTCTCAGGAACTAACGGCTTGAATTCAACGAAACTTTATGGGAAGCTTTATTACCAAGAGAAGATGTGCATATCCTCAGCATGACCCGGTTCCTAAATTTTTCAAAGAGTTATGGCCCATTGACTTTTCGGCCTATAGTACATATTGCATGATTCTTGTCCGGGCTATTTCTCAAGAACTAATGGCTTGAATTCAACGAAACTTTATGTGAAGCTTTATTTCTAAGAGTAGATACGCATATCGGCGGCGTGACCTGGTTCCTCAATTTTTCAAAGAGTTATGGCCCCTTGACTTTTCGGCCTTTAGTTCATTTGCATGATTTGCCGGGCTATTTCTCAAAATAAGGCTTAATTCAACGAAACTTTATGGAAGCTTATTCAAGAGTAGATACGCATATCGTCGGCGTGACCTGGTTCCACAATTTTTACAGAGTTATGGCCCCTTGATTTTTCGGCCTATAGTACATATTGCATGAATCTTGTCTGGGCTATTTCTCAGAAAATAATGGCTTGAATTCAACGAAACTTTATGGAAATCTTTATTACCAAGAGAAGATTTGCATATCATGGGGGTAACTTTGTCCCTCAATTTTACACAGAGTTATGACCCTTTGACTTTTATGCAAACGGTATATCTAGTATGATTCTTGTCCGGGCTATTTCTCAGGAACTAATAGTTTGATTTCAACAAAACTTTATGTGAAGCTTTATTAGAAAGAGGAGATGCGCATATCTTCGGCTTGACCCAGTTCCTACATCCTCCCACCCATTGACCAAGGTCTTATTTGTAACAATGACGTTCTTCGGGGAGCATCTGTCAGTTCTACTGACTTTCTTGTTTGTTTAATAGTAATGCTCAGTAATATTGGGGGGGGGGGGGTTAAAAATAAATAAATTATCAATATCTTTATATGGTTTATGTGATGCATGTGATTGACTGGGCTGGATTTTGCATGAGGTTTACCAAATGAAAAAAAATGACCTCATTTGTTTAATCCATAATAAAATGATGTCCTATAAACAAAACTTAAAAGGAAAATATTCTTTTTGTTAGTTTGCTTTAAAAACAAACGTGGCAATATCACAGACCAATACGGGTCTTAAACCCCATACCTGTACGAATTCAATGGCTTAAATATTAATTGATTGATCTTTAAATGGTGTATGAAACTTTTTTTCTTTGCAAACTGTGCAAACTGTGTATTTAATTAAGCAACCAGCATAATCTGTGTCTGTTCTATTTGCTTATGTATTGAAATGAGTCTAATTGAAGTAGAGGACTAGAATCTTTATACACATGATTGGATTTTTAAAAAATCACTGTCATAACTCTCTGTATCAGGTTCAGAACTTGAAGTTTCCTCATGGGTGTCTCTGTCTATCACTTCAATCAAAGGGTGTTTAAAAGTTCCACAATACAGTTGTCCACATTTGCAACTTTTATCACATATATCACAACACAAATGAGCCAATATATCATCACTGACTGTAGTGTTATAGGCATTTAAGATATGTTGACGGCGACAAGTGTCTTTGTTCATGATGTAATCATTCATGTCAGTATCAATGCCTTTGCAATGTTTTCCACAAAACAACAGTAATGCTTTTGCCTGACTGCCATCTCTGCCTCTTCGTCCGAACTGTTGAACAAAACTTTCCATATTTTTTGGAACACCAACGTTTTCTCACAAGAAAAATGTTTTTAAAATTCACCTCCATTCCTGCTGCACTAGTTGCTACTAGCACTCTAAATCTGCCATTTTCTTTTTCCTAGTATCTACTTTTATTTCCTCTTTCACACTGTCAATTGTCTTTGAATGGTACATTTGAACAAATTCAATATCACTTTCAAGTTCCAATCTTAACATGGTGTATATATCACTACATGATTTTATTGAGGCACGAAATACCAGGTACCTCTCACATTTTCCTTTTTTCTTGCAACTCACTGATCATGTGGGAAAAAACAGTGTCAAGACTTTGGCTAGACTTAAATTTGTCACAAATAGTTTGATATTTTTCTGTCTGGACTTTCAATCAGTTCAAAACATGATCTCATAAAGAACATTTTCTGCATTTATAAGCGCGAAGCCCGACTTGCTGTAGCAATGATCAAGAGCATGGGACACTGCACTAACGAAAGCACCTCACCAAGTTTGCCGAACCATTCACGAAATGGAGTTGCGTTTAGTTCGCTGTCAGCCTCTCCCCTGAAAAGAACAATAATATAAATGAGGATCAAATAATTACACAGATACATCCTTTAATAATTAGCATGTACCAGTCTATGTAGTTATAAATATAGTATACTGTATTGTTTGAGGAATAGCACAGTAATAAATGTGTCAACAGTGATTCAACCAATTAATACTGCCCTGTAATAAATACAGTCACAAATAATAAACTTAACATTTTTAAAAAGTTAAAGGCTAAATAAAGGTGAGATAGTTCAATGTATACATCTGTTATGGCCCCTAGTCACTTTCTTGTGAACAAAATCAATGAACACATTAATAAATGAATAGTCTTTTCTTTTAGGTTCGTGGTTTTGTGTGTATAAAGTATCCGTTTTCCAGTCACTTACATATAGTTTAAGGCTTTAAAATTGAGGCAATGTATCTTTCACATCTGCAACAATTAAGTAACCAGCTAGGAATATAGGAAAGAGGTAAACTAAACCGTGAATAAGAAGTGTCTGCATTGAAAGTATTCATCAGCGTAATCATCACAAAGAATTGTGGGCATCAACATCAATACAAGAAAATATAAAAAGAAATGAAAGAAATATATATCTCTTTACCAGTGAAGAACTATGTGCGCTTCGTCAACAACTATCACACATGTTCTTGAAGTCTCGAGGAGCATGTCCCTCCGTTTAGTCGCATCTAGAAGACTTTCTGGTGAAGTATACAGGAAGTCGTGAACTCCTCTTAAGATATCATCATCTTCATTTTTGTCACGACCTATGAAGGTTTCCCGAAATCCAAGCTTTTTTAAACAAATCACAATGTTCTTTCATTATAGCCAAATGCAGCGTTACAATTACTACTTGGCACTGTCCACTTTCGGTTTCGCAAAGCTTTATGAACTGAAAAGCCTGGTAGACAAGATTTTTGCAACCGCCTGTTTTAAATGACAAGAAGACATTCCTACCTAAAAGTAAATTCTCTATATTCTTCGTCTGAAACTCATTAAATTGTTCAATTCGCACAGGCTGATTTGAACATTTCTTGATCGGACGACGCCATTTTTCTAATGCTGTTAACAGCTTTGTAAAACGGCGTCTATGATTGGTCTAGAAAACGTGATGCCACCAATGAAATTGCATAATTTGAAACACCCTAAAACGACCGATTTCAATAATAATATCCCACAGCCTGATGTCAGTAAGTGAAACGGAATAAGTCAGCCGGGGGAATTCGACGATGCATTATTATAGAAGCGCGCATTCTCGGGCGGCATATAAACGGCTCCAAAAATTAATTTTTCAGAAAAGATTGTGATCTTTTTATCAATTGATATCCACAGTACATACTCAGTAGGATCAATTTCTAGTTTGACATATTTGGATAAATTTGAGCGCACATATATACCTATGCCCCCGGATTTCCTTTTATAGTCACGTGATCTCGGATGTGAATAGAAAATAAAATTGGGAATATCGAAAATATCAAAAGAGTCAGAGTGCGTTTCAGAGACACAGAATAGGTCATATTTGTTAACAAGTTCCACAAATTCGGGGAGATCTAGGTTTTGCTTTAAGCCACTGACGTTTTGGCTACCAAATTTTAAGACTGCATTATAATTTTCAGTGTAACAGTTGATGGGAAAGTTCCCCCGCCTGGTCTACTTGTTTGTTACAGTTTCTGTAGAGCTGTCCCACGGACGACGACTGCGCTGCGTGGCTGTCTCGAAGAGGTGCATGTTGTGAGCCTCGGCAAGAGTGCGAATGTGATTGTCGTCGGCGTGTAGACTGAGGTGATGCCTCTGGCGTGGAACTGTCTGAGTTTTCTGACCGAGACTGAGAGCGATGGTCAACATTGGGTGCACGAGGGGATGGCTGTGAAGAAGTGTCCGTTACCGTAATACGGTTTACTGGCATGACTGTGTCCCATTGAGGAAAGGCGTCTTTAACAACTTTCCCATTCATAATAATTTTGGCAGGAAACAATTTGACACAAGCATATGGGTTGTCACGTTAAAGTGTCTTATAAGAGGGTCATAATGCCTTTCTAGCAGAGACAATCTCCTGTGGGTAATCTCTCTTAATGCTATACCCAGTTTCTTTCAGTTACTGGCTCTGGACAAGATGAGCTGTGTGTCACCATAATCCCGGAATGCAACAATAATGGGTATATGAGAGTCTCTCTTGTTTCTACCAAGCCTGTGAGAACGGTCAATATACACCTTGCTGTCAATCTTCAGGGTATCAGATAAAATCTACAAATTGTTTTCATCCCGGCTTTCACGAAATCCAAGGAAAATAATATTCTTACGCCTGCTCCTGGTCTGTAGGTCTATAGATTTATATTCTAAAAGGGTAACTCTACTTTCAAAGCCGTTCAATGTGTGTTTCATAACCCCGATATCATTTTCTAACTGTAAATATAGGTCGATTTTAGACTATATATAGTCCATTGATTCAGAATGACAGTCAAATTTTGTGAAAAGTACTGAAAAGTTTGTCATCAACAGAGAGAGTTTTATATTGTTCAATGTCCATCATACCTGTACTAGATTTGTTTGAATTATATTTACGTCTTTTATATTTTCGTACACGCCTCCACTGAGTTGAGTCGCTGAAAACATCATGGCCGTCCTCTTTTTGTGTGCCTTTGTCCGAGGGCGGGAAATGAAAATCTGCAAAATTTTCATCATTTCCATCATGATTGAGTTCCATTGCACAAAGACATGTCTTTCACTGACTTAATTCAAATAAGTATAACCACACAAAACACTCAAATTATGAAATAGAACGTTAAATAGATCCAAATATATGGGAGCACAAGAAAGACCGGCTGGCCCCTACTGACCGGAAGTGTACAAAGCAGGGTCGGAGGTCCATCTATTGGTTGGGGTTGTAAGACTCGCTTTGAATCGTTGGGGATCGTTGTAGTTTAAAATATATAAATTACAAACCGGTTCTCGACTTATTGCTAACAGCTTAGATTTATCCTGTCGGTAAAGTAATAATGTGAATATGTAGATTTAATTGTTGATTTTCTGACTGTGCTCCGGTATCTGGTTAATAATGTTGAGGAACTCTCACACGAAGAATAAGTCCTTTTGTGATTAATGAGATTTTATTTTCTTCTTTTCTTTTCTTTCTGTGGCAATCCACAAATTCAAATAACAACAATAATATAGTCCGTGAAAAGACAGTAGTATATAATAATAATAATGATGGTTATCCACATAAATGTCACCTTCCAGCTGGCTTGCGGTAGGTCGGTGGTTTTACCCGGATTTTTTTTTTGCATTCGGGTTCTTCCTCCACCTGTAATTAGCTGGACGTCGCTATATGACTGAAATACTGTTGAGGCAACGGTAAACTCAAATAGTCAAGTCAGGTCATAAATGTCAGTGAAATCACAGTAAAAATCAATATCATTTAATAAGTTTCGTTAGGAAATCCTAAATAGAGGTCATTCCTCTTACAAAGCCAAAATTCGAATCCTTAACTTTTTACAAAGAAAAAGTTTCATCTACCCGGGACGGGGGTCACAGACAAGCCACGCGACCAGTTTAATGCGATAAGCGATAAATTGCGCAATGTGTGAATTGCAGACACGCCAGATATGCCATGATACCCTGGCGTTTTTATAACACTTATCTATGACAGATAGACACATAATGTATCACGTGGCTGAGACGAAATGTTAAAAGAAAGAAAGTATGAATAAAAGAAATGATTTATCATTGCATCATATAAAATATCAATATTCCTTTCCGAATTTAGTTATAGAAAAACAAATTATTGTAACAGTTTAAAGTACAAAGCTACTGGTAAGATATGAGAAATATTTTACCGGTGTAGCACTGTTATTTTACTTTGCGTGTGCTACCCTACCGCCTAAGAACTCTTCCAGAGTATTTGACGTCACCGGTTTTTATGATTTGCTACTGTCTTTAATATATCAATATAGAGATGTTGGAACCATGTTTATCTGTGGCGATTTTAATAGTAGATGGGCGATAAAGATGACTTTATTCGTAGTGTCGATGATGATATTGACCGAGAGGTTATCGATTCATGACCGGGATACAGTGACTTACGGGTCATGTTCTCCAGACACTGCAGAGCACAATATTCGCACAACACAAGCATTTACCATCAAATCAGACTCTCCAGCTACAGTCATATAGCCTGGTTCTTACATTGAGGTTGACATACCCAAATACATCTATCCAAACTCTTCCTTAGCTGTGGAACCAAGGAGTGGGAATCGCAACAGTTCTTGGATCAATCCACACATTACGGAATCTGTTGGGGGCAAACTACGACTAATGAATGACTCATCATACCCACAACACATCAGAAGGCATGAGCACCTTTGCCAGGTTAGGCTTACAACAGAGGCACCTTCTGAAGTGACTTTTGACACTCTTCTGACAGAACCAAGGTTTGTGCATAATGTGTCTACCCAAAACTCTGACTTGGTCACTCTTGACTCTGACAATGTGTTATCTTCAGATACTCGTGCACAGTTCAGGAAGTTCCTGACAGACAACGATGAAGTATTGGACACACAGATCAAGGGTTACAACGGTGCCATAGCACCATTTTATTCAACGGTCAACATGGGACCTGATCAACAACCTCAACGCCAGAGACAGACTTGTTGAGTTACAAGAACAGTTTGACGAGCTTGAAATGAAAAGCGTCTTTAAAAAACCTGAAGACAATGGTGTAAATGTCGAGTATGTGAACCCTTCATTCTTAGTCAAGAAACCGTTTGGTGGGCACCGTCTTGTAACCGCTGTCACTGATGTAGGCCGGTACAGTAAACCAGTAAACAGTAAACCCCAACCCTCTTTAATGCCTGACGTAGATTCCACCCTTAGGACCATTGCACCATGGAAATACATTATCGTTCTAGACCTTACAAGCGCGTTCTACCGGAGCTCGTTGTCTAGACAGTCCATGTAGTATTGTGGCGTTGTCATCCCGTTTCGCGGAGTGCTCGTATAAACTCGGTGCGCAATGGACATGCCTGGCTCGGAGACTGCCCTGGAAGATCTTTTGTGCCGTGTGTTAGGTGACCTTCTACAGGAAGGCTTTGTAGCAAAACTTTCTGATGACCTATACTGTGGTGCAAATACTCCCGACGAGCTACTGGTGTGATGGAGTTATGTACTTGAAGCGTTAAAGCACTCTGGTTTGTGCCTGTCAGCCTCAGAGACCATTATTGCTCCAAATTCTGCAACCATATTAGGGTGGTCTTGGTCCAATGGAAATATCTCTGCTAGTCCCCACAGAATTTCAGTTTTGAACTCATGCCCCAAACCAGATACCGTCAAAGGTTTAAGGTCATTTATCGGAGCATACAAGGTACTTAGCCGCGTTATGTCCAACTGTTCTCATCATATTTCTCCCTTAGAAGATCATATCGAAGGGTTAGGTTCAGGCGACAAGGTCAAATGGTCAGATAACATGTCTCAGGCTTTCGCAAAGGCTCAGAATGCTCTAGCGGATAACAAAACAATCACTCTATCATGTCCAGTAGACCGCCTTTGAATAGTAACAGATGCATCTGTCAAATAACGCGGTCTTGGTGCTACATTATATGTCACTAGAAATGATAAACTGAAGTTAGCTGGTTTCTTTAGTGCGAAATTGAGAAAGCACCAGGTTACATGGTTGCCGTGCGAATTTGAAGCGCTATGCATCGCAGCAGCTATCAAACACTTTAGTCCTTTTGTCATTCAGTCACGCCACACTACATGCGTTTTAACTGACAGCAAACCTTGCATACAAGCTATAAAGAAACTCTTTCGTTGAGATTTTTCTGCCAGCCCGCGAGTCACAACATTTCTCTCTACTGCCAGTCGGTATCAGATTAGTGTAAGGCATTTAGCCGGATCAGACAATGTCCCAACAGATTTCGCAAGCCGCAATGCACAAGACTGTAATGAACCAAAATGCCAAGTGTGCTCCTTCATAACAGGAACTGAAGAATCAGTTGTTTGGGCTACCAGCTGCTAAAAAGACGTTATCAGTAGTATGACACGCTTACCATTCACGACACGATCTGCGTGACTGAGTGTTCAGTCAGAATGTCTCGATCTGCGTAGGACTCATGCCCATCTGAAACAGGGAACACGAAGAAACTCAGAAACCTGAAAGATATCAAACGCTATTTAGGGGTAGCTTCAATTGCGAAAAATGGTTTTCTTATCGTTCGTCGGCATGATCCTCTGTCTTCACCAACAGGGCTGATGATAGTCCCCTGTAGTGTTCTTGATGGCCAAGTAAATGCTTTATATATCAAACGAGACCATCCGTTCGAAAACCAACTCGAACATGTTCTCAAACGCCACTTCTATGCACTAGACATGCACAAATCTGTTGAGCTTGTAAGTGAGTCGTGTCACACATGTGCCGCCTTAAAAAAGGTGCCAAAAAGCCTTCTGAATCAAACCTCAGAGGATCCGCCTGAAACTGTTGGTTCCACATTCGCAGCAGACGTACTGAGACGAAACAGGTAATACATTCTGGTCATTCGCGAAACTGTAACATCTTACACCGCAGCGTGTCTCATGGCGGACGAGAAACATGTTATTATTAGAGGCTGATTGATCCAGTTGTTAGTCGGCTTACATCCGCTTGACGGCCCGCCAATCACCATTAGAGTAGATCCAGCTCCTGGGTTTGTAGCATTACGAAATGACGATATTTTATATAAAAAAAAAAAAAGCTTCAATATTGCTTTAGACATCGATCGTGTCAAAAATGTTAACAAAAATCCAGTAGCAGAAAAAGCAATTGCAGAATTGAAAACAGAAATTCTGTGTCAAAATCCTGAAGGTGACACTCTCTCTGAAATGACACTTGCAGTAACAGTAGCAAGACTCCATTCCAGGATTCGTTACAGTGGTTTATCCTCGCGAGAGATGTACACTCAACGAAGTCAGTTCACAAATGAACAACTTCCGCTTTTGGACCGCGATATGATTGCATCCAAACACAAACAGCGCCTTGATAATCACACTTATAGCGAAAAGTGTAAGTTAGGTCATAAGATAATTTGTAGTAACCCAACCTTAGATGTTGGTGGTTTAGTGAACTTGTATTCTGATAGAAACAAATCACAGTCTAGAAAAAGATATCTTGTGGTCTCTAAAGACGGGGAATGGTGCTTTATCAAAAAGTTCTCTGGGAGTCAGCTTCGTGCTAATTCTATCAAAGTGAAGATGTGTGAGTGTTATCGTGTACCATATAACTCTCCAGCTCATGATTCAACAACCAAGTATCGGTCCACTTCAGATGACGAAGGTGAGGATGACACACCGGTCAACTCAGATATACAGATTACTGACACGTTGTGTTCTGACTTTACAAGTCGGAAATCCGACGTCGGTTATGAAATGCCTATTCTAATCGGTGACAGTATTGATAGTGACAGTGTTGCGCTTAGCCTTCCTGACATTTATGCAGGAATATTAGCCAAACCAAGACCACAGCGCAACCGACACCCACCTGCCTACTTAAAGGACTACATATGTAATACCTAGTTCACGTGTCTGAACTAGTAGATTTGACATAATTAATATCTTATGACGTAACCAGCAGTGCATAATTATGATGTCATAGTTCTGTATGTATTAGGTGTTTAGGTGGTCTATAATTTCAGATAGTCATTGACGTAATTTGCATTTTTTAAAAACTTTTTTTTGAAAAGTTCTTTGAAGTTGAAATGAGATTGACCTTTTTTAGAAAGGCGGTTATTTTTTTTTTTTGTCGTCTGTAATTGCATTGACCTATTGACCTTAAATCATTATACGTCTTGTAGCCTATTCTATGTTACCATTAATTCTTTGAAGTTCTCTTATTTAACAGTTTGTTTAGAGAAAAGGGAGAAATAAGGGTAGCGCCATACCACTTCATGTGTATGCCTGGTTAGTGTGCCGTGCACATAGCCGATAAAACTACCATATATAGTTGCGAGTTTGTTAAGTTACCTCCCTTATTTATATATGGTCCATTGCACCGCGTGCGAAAATAAGGTTGTCTTATTATTAAAGAAGCTATTTTCTCCATAATTGTGGTCTGTAGTTAGTTTTACCCTCAACTAGCGTTGGGCTTGCGGGGGAAAAGGGCTGGAAACCCCGATTGTCCGTTAATGGAAGTTTATTGCTTTAAACTGGTTAAAATTATCGAGGAATCTAGGCTAAACAAGCGTATTGCACTTTGGGCATACAGTAAGGCAAATCGTCCATGTAAAAGCTGGTTTTATTATGTTAAGTCTGTTTTTAATTATGAATGATTTGAACATATACCTATGTTTACGAAATCGTGTGGCTGTTAAATTTGTGCACGTTCTTGAGACTCCTGCAATGAATAACTTTGTTAATGAATGGCAAACTTGTTTAAATAATATTATTGGTCCATTATTGGTCGTAATAAACTAAGACTGTATAGGTATGTGAAATCTGATTTTAAAACTGAACAATATTGTAGTATGATTTTACCACCTGCTCATCGATCAACTTTCAGTAAATTTAGAGTAGGGGTGGCCCCAATTCGTATTGAGACTGGTCGTTATGAGGGCTTGAGTGAAGAAGCTAGATTTTGTCTATTTTGTAATGACACCTCAGTTGAGCTGCATGTTTTATTTTGTTGTCATATTTATAATGATTTAAGGAAGGAATTATACTCTAAGGCAACTTCATATAATAACCAGTTTGCGGAAATGCACGATTTTGATGAATATGTATTTCTGTTTTCCAATACAAATTCAACTATTTTAATATTATGTGCCAAAACCTGCAAGAATATTTTAGATAGACGACGTTTTTTACTATATAAATAAACTGCTTAAAGTATGTATTTGCCTTCTTACTATATTTATTGATTGTTGCACTGTATAAATGTGTCTGTGATGCTGCTGTTTATCATGTTTTAAACATCCTTCTCTTTCTCGCTTTTATATCATCGTTACCGGTAAGTTTGGAAATTTTTATGCTATTAGAGCATTCTGCTCAGTTATTATAAAGTGTTATTTTAATATGTAAATATTAATCTCTTATAATTCCATATGGAATGGCATTGTACTAATTTAAACGTTGTTTTGATTTTGTAATTATTTTCATGTTTGTACAATGATGAGATGTAAATAAAGATACAAAATGTACTACCACACAATTAATATCGCCACGTTGTATTCTGTGACGTTATTTGTTTGTTTCTGAAAATTATATCATGAAACCCGATGAAGTCTTACAGCCGAAACGTTTCATAAACGTCGAAGATACGTGTTGTCTAAAATCATTTAACTATAAATAACAAAATAAAAACGGCGAATGAATACAGTGATTTGATCGGGCACAATAGATCTATATAATTAGTATATATATATATATACATATACATATAGAGCTTGTTATTTAATGCGTGGCTTTATGTTACGTCATAAAATATCATGAAGTATATAGGGCAGACAGGACTTGGCATTTAATTTTGCCCTGTGCGATCATTTTTCTTTTTACGAGTTGTCTCCCTTGCATGGCGCTCGCATCATAATTATAAGGGTAGTTCCAGGACTGGAGGATATGTAACTTATGGAAAGGACATCATTAGGATAGTGATATTCAGACTTCTGGGTTTCTGAATGGCGTGGTGTTTGACACACAGGCTTATCACCAATGCAACTCTGGTTTGATCCCAGGCCGGTCCGATGCTGAATGTGAAAAGGTATGGATCGCCAGGTACCCAGGTTTCATCCTACATCAAAACCACGTCATCGCCATCGCAGTGTCAACGAGAAGATTTTCATAAGCAATGTCACTTTCTGTTAAGTCACTGTAAAATAAAGATTAAACTTTTTTCTATAAAAACATAATATAATTATATACATATACGTGCACAGCAATGCTTCTGTCCACAGGATGTCCTGATCTCCAGTCTTAACGGTTTGGCCATAAAAAACAACAACAAAAAAACAAACGAAAGTTCCGTTTCTGGTCTCCCGACCGACTCTCTTTTTTCACGGCCGACCCTATTTTTTTTCTTTACATTGCCTTTAGATTTCTTTCCTTTACTTTCTTTTACTTTTCACATCATTCGGAGTTAAATCAAAACAAAACAAAAAACATATCCCTACCTACCCTCTTTTTTTCTGGCTGGAGACCAGAAACGGAACCATTTTTTAATTTGGCCTTATAATTAGGCATAATACACACATGCGTATAAAAAACTAAAAATAAAACCAGATTAATTTTGATGCATAGCATCAAAAACGCTGCGCATGTTTTTGAAGCACATCTTAAATAAAGCAAAGCCATTTCAAAATATTTTAATAACATGTGCATGCATTATTTACAAACATCAGTTCAAATATTTCCACTAGGCATTTTCACAGATATCTCAGCTGTAGGCCGTTTTCTTCAGAGATTTCTAAAATGTGTTCTAAAAAATCCATGTAAATCAAGAGTGTCTTCGGCCTAATTTCCAAATATATATTTGCTTGTTTATTCGTTTGTTTGTTTTTGTTTATTTCAACTGAAGAGCCAGTATGTAGAGCAGACTGATTTTGGATAAACGGGTGTCCGGATGCGCTACTCTAGCTCCTTTTGCGAATAGACCCTTTATTTTATGTGTCCGGTGTATAACATCTGGGTAGAACAAATATTGAGCACTACCCATAGCAACTGTATTTGTCAAGTTCAAGGCAAGGGTGTATCTGGTACCAAACTGATATGTTTTTGGTTTGACGTGGTCACCGGGGGGAAATTCCTGACTGGAACTCGAACCCAAGACCTCCTGATCTTAAAACGGACACTTTACCACTTAGCTATTGGTTTAAGGTGGATTAATTTGATACTGATGTATGATACTCCTTAAGTTAGGTTTTGAATCTGTCAGATGATGTTTGCTGAATGTAAATATTTTTACTCAGTTTTAAAACTATTTTCGCTGGACGGAAATGACAAAAAATGTGACAAAAATAAAATATGAAACTTTATGAAATGAGAGATTTCCACTTCGCGTCTATTAACATTTAAAATTTTGTGTAACTTTATGGCACTCAATTCCCAACTGTCGCCCACTCTCTTCTCTGGTTTGATTTCTACTATAGATTCAACATTTCATAAGCAACCTTGATGAAAGGTATGGGCATATGGTTGCATTATAGATGCGGAACTAATTGACTACCCATTATTTATACAATAATACCTTATTTTTGCACTGCACAAAAATGCACATATGTTTGCACTGGGTATGTGGAACTAATTTGACGTTGATATGCAACATCAAACTACACTGTATCGTTACCATAACATGGCAACAGCCCAAATTTAATCTTGGGGCCTTAGAAAAAATACCGCCCACCCACACTCTCTTTGCCTTATTGGATATACATGTTGAATTTTATTTCTAATCAATTTAATCTGACATTAAACTTTTGATGTAATGCAATAAGTAGATTGTAGACGGGCTGGAAGCCCCTCCGCAGCCCCAAAATATGTAACACACACACACACACACACACACACACACACACACACACTTTTAAACATGAAAATACATGTATATAAAATGTATAGGGCATCTGAAGATAGTGCACATGTATATGTTGTGTGTGTGTGTTTTGTCTAGATGACATGCTGTCTTGTCAAACGATATATTACCGGTCCCGGTGGCTTAGTGGTTTGAGCGTCCGCCTCAAAATCGGAAGGTCGTGGGTTCAATCCCGGTTGCGACATACTAAAGTCGATAAAATGGTCGCTAAAATGGTACTGGTATAGCTCAATTCCTTCGCGCTCAGCATATAAGGGTACTTCAAGGACTGGTTGGCCCAGTGTCAGGATAATGTGATTGGATGTGGTATCATATCACATGTCTACGGTGTGACACTGTAGTGTGGTAGCACTATATCTGTTTCAAGTAGACATCGTCTCAAAATGACTGAAATACTGTCGGTGGGACGTTAAACCCCCCAAAACAAATACACACACAAGCGACAAAACGTCTTATTAGCTTGAATCAATTTATTGTGTTATACCTTGTTTTGAAGATTGGAAACTATGTGTTATGTCTGTAAACGTGAACATTTAAACAAACGAAGCCTACTCCACGCGCGCGGGTGTATGGGTGTAGATCTTAAAGGTGAACCACGAAGAAAATTTACTTTTTCTAAAACCTTTCTTATTTTGTCCATTTACATAATGGAAACCACGAACATACATTTTTTTTTGCGAAAAAATCTGTTAAAGTATGTTAGATGCCGATTTGTTAGCTGCTGGGCAGTATTTACATGTTATGGTCACTAGACCTCTATGACGTCATCGATAGACAGTGTCATTTGCCTTCTTTATTTCATATAAATGTATGTGATCATTAATCATTTTAATCGAGCATGTCATATTTGTTTTTGGTCTAGTATAAAGTTAAATGTTTTATCGAGTTGTTTCTGTGAAATTAATCCGCGAATTTGACAAAAATAAATGATATATTTGTGAATACGCAAATCAGATTGACTGTGAATCAGAGATAAACAGAAGTTTTCAAGTGAATAGAAGTTTTTTTTTCATAATTTGAATATGTTTTCACGACTATGACTTGACGTTTTCCTATACTTTGGTGTTAGTAGTGCACATTAAAAGGAAGCAATTAACCATAACCTGTACCCGTGGAAACACAGGAAGAAATAAAAATATGGAATAAGTAGATCTCACCTTTCTTTCACGCATTTATTCTTGTCTTCCATTATATTATAATTCCATTAAAAAAATATTGTCAGCCCATAACTATTCATTCGTCAATAAAACAAGTTTTAAGGAAAATATTTTCTCATGTCATTTTCAGATATCAGAATCACATTTACATTTTTTTTTCTATACGCTACAAAGACATAACTTATAAAATCGATTTGATTTGATTAATAATGGAACAACAATACCTACCTATATCTTATATATTTGCACTAATAATTCCCTTTACATTATCTTGAATTAAACTTGCCGATCTTAAACGCGTTAATTATGACTTAATCTGTGTCATTATTGACCAATTGACAAAATGTTAAGAACCCGACCGTCTGTAAGGGGTACGGACAACTGCCCCTTAGGACAATAGCCCCTTAGGATAACTGCCCCTAGGACAACTGCCCCTAGGACGATTGCCCCTGAGTTTTAATGAAAAAGAGGACAATTGCCCCTACTTTTAAAATATTACATATTTATACATTAAGATTTATGTACCACTGATTCTTGTGTATATTGAACTGAACATGTACATTGATAAACAATTGAATTTTTTTTCACTGTATGCAAAAAAAAAAAGAAATGTTTTATGCATGTTTATTTATTATAAAAACATGGAAATATGCATAGCTTTAATAATAGAAAATAATATATTGTCATTCATTATTTTGCTTTCATCAGTATAATTATGGAGGGTGGTTGCTATCACCACCTGTTTGAGAATTTTTTTACACCTTTGCATCAAAGAAAAGCTTTAAATACAAATAAAGAAATTCATTACGTAATTAAGAAAACAAATCTTTACTCAATAGATTAATCATTAAAAACCTTTTTAAGTAAAACAAGATAACAATAGTAGTTTTTATAGGTAGTATATGTATTATAAATTATAATACATTTATTTATAATATTATATAATATATTGAACTTTTATTATGGGTAGGGGCAATTGTCCTAAGGGGCAGTTGTCCTAAGGGGCAGTTGTCCACAGGGGCAATTGTCCTAGGGGCAGTTGTCCTATGGGGCAGTTGTCCTAAGGGGCAGTTGTCCTACACTCCGTCTGTAAGCGTCTGCTCACATCTCAAAGTGATGTGCTTAACAATATATCACACCAAGGGCCATAAATCATACCCATCAATTAGTCACCACCAATTGGGCATCTCTCCGACACACACAAACCCGGATCAATTAACCCGGGTAACCCTTTTATTACCCCCTGATTGACCCCAAACAGGAAATTACATAATCATACCAAACCAAAAACTTAATTCTTATCAGTAGATATGTTAAGGATTTTACTCATTTAGAAACACAGTCTTTGTGGAAACCCAAAAAAGATACAGGATTTTAACAGAAAATAAGAGGGGTTTTGATATGAAGATGTGTAAACGTTTCTAAACATTACTCATATATTTGATATGACCAGGACCTTTTTGTCAATATCCCCCCCCTCATCTTTATTCAGTACATATAGCGGTCAGTTTCATAAAGTCCGAATGAAAAATATATCTTAATATTATTAAACGAATGTGAATTAATTAACTGAGCTACACTTTTACACCATTATTCACTGTCATCTTGGATTTAGCTTGAAATGAGTTACAGTAACTGTGAATTGTTCAATAAGATATATATTGCTGGCAGAGTTTTGTCTATTGATGACGTCATAGCAAAGGAGAGAAGTCAGTCAATCCTTTCTCACCTGGTTCATTTTTGTAACTTTCAATAGCCGATTTTATACAAATTACAAATACTTTTAACATATTTTTGTATAGAAGGTCTTACACTGATGTATTCTAATTAACAGATATTAATGAAAATGAAATCTTTGTGATTGACCTTTAAAGATAAAACATGATTAATTCGTTAAAGTGTTTGTAAAGTTCCTGGAAGACCACTGGGTCGTTCCAAGGCAATGGTAACCATGATTGTTCATATGGTACAGGTGTGCCATTGGCTTAGCTTCCTTTAGGCACATTAAATCTCAAATATGTAAATTATGAACTTGCTATCTTAAAATTTTATAGAATTGTGTCGAATAATGCATGTACCGAAAACAACAAGCAGAATAAAATAAATGCATAGATAATAGATGATAACCTCCTGACAAACCCAGCAGTAGATTATATATATAATACATAGATAATAGATGATAACCTCCTGGCAAACCCAGCAGTAGATTATATATATAATACAAAGATACGGTAAGATCTGGATATCAAGCTCATGTTCCTAGGCGCTTGAATTTAAAAACATAAACAAACAACATGCATCATACATGGCTGATCAAGGCTCTCTATATTGTCACAAATCAGACACAAATAATTCACACAAATAGAATATCCATACGTTATATTAAGGGCGCCATGGTAACGTACATGACTGCCGATTGTTGATTGTCAATTTGGAAAGGAACTTTAAGTGCTTCGAATTATATATTCACTTTGTTTTACGGTATTGTCATATTATGACAGAGGCAAGAGAAATTTGTTTTCCTCGAATACGAGAATGTTAGGGGTAAATATTTTATTTTTGACTGAGAGTAGCGAATAAGGAAATAAATAATTCAAACTTTACTTAATTTTCAGACCTACAAAGATATTAATTCAGCTTGAAACGTGCGAGCCTAAACCGTGTTTTAAAATCTATCCCTTTTATTTTAAGGATTTCGTCAGCAGGACTCATTACATTGTTTGAATAATAAATTTATTACTTTTAGCAATTTTCATTTTCGTTTTTAGCACAATGAAAGTGATTTCGATCAAAAGCTAAAGTCTGATGCAATTATGAAATAAACCGTGAATAATTATTCCTGTCTCGTACAGCACAATCCAAAATCCAAGCAAATGTGCAATGTAGCACAAAACTCGCTCTGCTTTGAACCCGAAAAAAAGTTTCCATTAGTAATTTATAAATTGTTCATATCATCCGCGTCAGCATATTTCAAACACACATGAAACATTGACGCAACTTTCAAAATCATAACCTTAAGTGCTTAGATACGACACAGACTTTGATGTAAGGTCGGTCTCGGAACGTACTGAATGACAGTCATGAATTATAAAGGCTATATACAACTATACACCAAGTATGATGTGCGGTCGTCTAGTTAAATCATTTGCTGCTTGAAAATCTGCACAAGATGTTTTTTCTACCTCAAAAAGGGAAGATTCAAAATCAGAATGGCCTCGCAAACAATGGGCTTCACACCCTAGGAAATCGTGCCTACACATTCAGTTAAGCCAAGCTACGCCCCTGTGTGCTAAACTCAAGCAAACAAACACGAAATGATTTGCAAAAAAGTTTTCGTTCCGAAATATATATTGTTACACTGTATGACTTTTAAATGGTTTTGTATTACAAACGTAGATCTACTGGTATTTAAGGTGTGTGTGTGTGTGAATGGGGGGGGGGGGGGTATTTTTTGTGACACGATTTTTTTAGCTACAAATTTCTTAAAAAAGTAACTGACCCAGCGAGGGTAAGAAATGATTCGGGACCGCGTGGTTTCACAATTTTGTAACCGCTTCAGAGTGATGACGTCACACCATCAGTATAACAAATTTTGACATGATAATGTATTTATAACTAACAACATGCCGTTTGGACAAGACAACATGTTGTTTTGACAAAATATCATGCCGTTATGACAGGACATTATGTCATTTGGACATGATAGAAAGTCGCTCTGACAAGACACCATGTCGTTTTGACAAAACAACATGTTGTTTTGGCAAAACACCATGTCGTTATGACCAGACATCATGACGTTAAGACAAAACATCATGTTGTTTTAACAAGACAATGGACAAGACAACATGTCGTTACGACATAACATCATGTCGTTATGACAAAACATCATGACGTTTCGACAAGACAACATGTTGTTCTGAAAATATACCATGTTGTTTTGACTAGACATCATGTCGTTTTGACAAAATGTCATGTCGTCTGGACATGGTTACATGACGTAAAGACAAGACATCATGTCGCTTTGACAAAAAAAAATCGTGGCGTTTTGACAAGACAACGTGTCTTTTGGACATAGCAGCAAGTCGTTATGACATGGCAACAGTCGTATCGTTTGGATATGACAACAAGCTGGTTTGACAAGATAATATGCCGTTTGGACAAGACATCATGTCGTTTTACAAAATATCAATTCATTATGACAAGACATCATGCCGTTTGGACATGATATCATGACGTTAAGACAAGACACCATCTCGATATGCCATAATATACCATGATATCACGTTATATGGTCAAGATATCGCAACACCTTGACAAAATAACACGCATGTCCGACATATATCACGTTATACGAACACGATACCACGACACCTTAACATTATATAATATTATGCATGTCTGACATGATGACACTCTGTTTGAACATAATAACATGCTCTTTTAACAAGATCACACATTTATCAGACAAGCTATCATATTAAGTTGCAACGATTGTGCAACACTTGAGAAACTATGATACTATTTCAACAAGATAAGACATTAAACGAACAAAAAATGCGAGGGAAGTCTCAGAATTACGCAGGCTTGAACCCAAACTTTTCGCATCGTGCATAGGGTAGCGGCGTCCTTAAACTGGATGGTTTCTCTCAAAATTGCCCAAACTTAGTGTCCTTTCAGTATTTTATCAAAGTCCCCACTCTGGTCAAAGAAATATATACTAAGTGAATATTAATAGCTGTTAGCTGTGTTTTATTCTTTCACGTATTCATTTTGAAAAAAAAAAGTTAGATCTTAATGTAAATTAATTAAAAGTTATTACATTTAATATTCATAATATTTGACTTAGAAATAAACTCATTGACCGACATCAATAACAAAATAAAAACAACATCAACAAAACAACATAATTTTTGCATAACCCATTTCATACTCTTCAGCGTATCCTTAGCCGTTGAATTCTTGTATAGTAAAGGCTGTATCATATTTAAATGCCTTTATGAAAAAAAGACTAATATTTCCCAAAGGCAGTTTAAAAATGTATGCATCACATGCTCTAACAAGCAAACACATTTGTTAACAGATCGCTTTGATACGCTTTTCATAATTTGCTGGGTGTATCCCCAATGACGTTGTTCAACAGTTGCTTGGTTCATTTTTCATATTTAACAATTTAGTCAGCCGTATTCTCACATTAATTCTGCTGGATAAACGCATTAACACATTAGTTATTATGTGTGTAAGAGAGAGAGAGAGAGAGAGAGAGAGAGAGAGATCTTGCAAATTATATGCTGATACCTTAGGATCCTCTGTGGACGCTGGCATTTTTGCCATTATATCCACCTCATCTTTGTCATATCCGGTTTTGCTATTTGTGTGACTTCCGGTATTAAAAAAGCTTGTTGACTGATAATTATATCTTAATTCCAGGTTTTCCCAAAACATGGCATGTTTGATCTCAAACTGTTTAACACTTTTTGCCTCAACCACATCGATTGGCAGGCTTTTCCTAAGTATTAACTACCCTTAGGGTGAATGAATTTTTCCGGATGTCTAATCTATATTGTTTCTTTTTCAGTTTATACTTTTGACCTCTGGTTGTTAGACTCTTATTACTTTCCAACAAACCTTCTGTTACTTCTCTGTCAGATTCCTGTTACTATTTTGTATGCCTCTATCATTTTCCCTCTTAATCTGCCGTATTTCAGTGATGGCATTTTCAGTTTTTGTAGTCTGTCTGAATAGCTCATATTTTTGAGTGATGGTATCAGTTTAGTAGCCCTTCTTTGTACTTATTCTATACTTTCAATATCACTTGCTTTATATGGCGACCATACAGCTGCCGCGTATTCAGGATGTGGTCTGACTAGAGCTTGGAATAGACATTTAATATTTGTTTTTCATTCAGATATGTGAAAGTTCTTCTAATCAGACAAATAATATTGTTTACTTTATTTACTTGTTGTTGCACATGTTTGCTTAAGTTTATCTGATCATCTAGCAAAACGTCTATATCCTTTTAAGCATTGGGCTTTCCTAATAGTATCGGGGATCCAGATGTATCTTTAAGGTAATAGTTATTTGGCTCATTTTCATTTGTATTTTGATCTTTCTTCCCAGTACTCATAACCTTGCATTTCAGGGGATGGAATTTTAGTAGCCATTTATCAAACAAGCACTTTAGGTTATCCAGATCTTTCAGCAACTCCTCTATGTTATCTACATTATATATTTCTCTTTGTGTCATCCGCAAACAAGTATGTTTCTAACCGCGTGCAATCTGACATGTCATTAATGTATGTCACAAAAAGGATCGACCCAGCACACTACTGGTAATTCCACTGGTAACTGGATGTTCCTTTGAATAATGTCCATTAACTTGAACCTTCTGCCTCCTGTTTTGGAGAAAACTTTCTACCTTTTTGTTATTTTGAGACCAAATCCATATTCCTCCATCTTTTTTATCATTCTTCTATGGGGAACCTTATCAAATGCTTTCATGAAGTCCCCCATTATCTATGATTTCTGTCCGATTGTCTATTACCTTTAATAGTTGTAGAGTTGTTGATCTTTCTGATAAGAAACCATATTGATTTTTTGCTGAGTTATTAATTTTGCACTCTATGCTCAATAAATCAGGACCTCACTGCCTTTTCTATTACTTTACTAACCACGCTGGTCAAGCTAACAGGTCTGTAGTTTCCAGCCTTTCTTAAACAGTGCCACTATGTTACCTAATTTCCACTTGTCTGGACTACTTCACATATCTATGGAGTCGTTAAATATTGTAGTCAGTTGTTTATTAATGACCCTACTTAGATTTATTCAACGCCAAGGGGTGAAGTCCTTCAAGTCCGAGTGATTTCGAAGAGTCTAGGTCTTCAAGCATTTTTTTTTTTACTTAATTTTCCGTTATTTTTCTTTCTATGTATGGGTAAATGATGATCAACATTTGGTAGGTCTCCTTCCTCTTCCTTGGTAAATAGGCTTCTAAAAAAAGTTTGCCAGAACATCAACCTTTTCCTGGTCAACTTTTATTTTTTTCATTTCCATGTTATCCGTTTTGTATGACAATTTCGATATTTTTTCCTTTGTATTTCTTTAGGATTTGCATATTGCCAAATTCTTTGGGTTAGTCTTCATACTTTCTGATATTGCTTTTTCCATATTGAATTTCATATCCCTAGTATCCATGTATCTCTGTGCTTTTTGTACGCCCTTACAATTTTGTTCAGACGTATTATGTTTTCACCCATGGCGTTCGGCGTCCTGTAAAGTGTCCGGACTCCTATTCAAACACTTTTATTCCGATCCTTATGAAACTTGCTGACAATATATATGGGCATAATATATATATGACAAGTTCGATTTCCAGCCAAATCGCCCCAGGCACTTCTTGATTATTTGTTGAAAATACATGTATGTGAAATTCAGCTCCAGACAGATAGTTTTCATCGGATCCTCTTCAAACATGCTGACAATGTATATGAGCAAATCTCAAAACCATGAACTCCTGGATT
>CM037779.1:26391066-26441066 GCA_021229015.1 Solen grandis | reverse complement strand
TGGTTATAACACGCCAAATCCGTCAAAATAGTACTGGTATATCTCCCTTGCTCATTATTCAAGACTAGGTTTATGTCTGGTTGACCCACTGTCAGGATAATGTTTACTGGTGTGTTATCATTATAAATGGCTGGTGTGATAATCACAGGGGTGTAGAACTGCCTCATTTTACAAATTCTCCAAATGTCTTTACTCCAAATGTCGATACTGTCATTGAAACATTAAACCTTAGTCCACATAGGTGTACCCGTAATTTAGATAGTGTACCAAAAATAGCAAGTTAAGACGAGAGCGTCTCATTGATGAGACTAATTACACCTATGCAAACAGAAAGAGGATGCATAGAAATCAATATAGATGCACAATTTTGTGCATAGTTCAAAATTTATATCGACCTAGCAGAGTCTATAAATTCACTGCATTGTTTTATCTAAACTGTTGTCAAAACGGCTTTAGACCTAAACGAAGTACCATAGTTAAAATCCATAGTTGAATCCAAAATGAAAAGGAAACCGTCCAATTTTGAGGCTTTTATTTATTTTAGAAAGGTGTATGATTCGATTGATTGGGGTATACTATGGATCAAACTCTCTGTCATTGGCTTGGAATAGAACATACTGAGTGTTATTATCTTTATATTTTTTTAGTTAAATCCTGTTAGAACAAACATGCATACACAGTTTTTTCATTGTCGCAGTCGGTCTTAGACAAAGGCGTTGTGTTTCAGCGAATAATTTAACCGTTTATTGAAAAACCTGTAACTTTATCAAAGAAATTGGGAATAATATCTCGGTCTACACGTTTTTACCAATTTCTTGTACTCCATGGTCTAGGCAATGAGGTTTGTTCAAAAAATTACGGATGTGGGGGGGCCAGAAAGGGGTTTTTTTTCCTTGGAAAAAAAAAAATTAATTTTAAAGAACATTGTAAAAAGACTCTAGCAAGTTGTATTAAAACAGCGGTTCTTGAACGTTTTATATGCCAGTGGAGTGATACAATTATTAGAAAATAGTGGAGATAACAAATTAAGAAATTATTAGCTTTTCAAGCAAAATTTAGAACTGAAAGCTATGTCATATCCATACTGCCAGCAAACCGCAGGTCATCTTAAAGCAAATTCCACTCAAGTGTTTTTCCACTGCGCATAGAAACAGGTCTGTTTGAAAGGTTAGCAGCTTTTGCATGGCTGTTGCCCATTTTATAGAGGCTGTGTTGAAACAAATTAATTGATTATAATGTTCCCTTTAAGTCTCTTTAATCCTTTTATCAAATCGTTTGGGGAAATAAATATCTAAAAGAAAATTAAAGGGAACTTTTTTTGCCGTTATTCATTTACCAGTTAAATTATTGTCTTTCAAGAAGTTTTTTCAAGTGAAATACTGTGCATATACGAGGGGTGATTGGTAAGTTCGCGGAATTGCTTTATTACTGAAATATGGAAAAGAAAACGAAAAACCATATATATCACGTCATACGTTTACTCAGGACTGACATAGAGCTCAAATATTATTCAGATACATTTAACAATAAAGTTTACATGAAACATTTAACAAAAGTACTATGTAGTACTTAAAGCACGCCGACGTTAACGTTCGGTCACGTTGACGTTACTTTAACGTCGAAGTGTTGTGTCCGGTTAACTTTCTCTACGTAATCACCACCTCTGGTCATATTTATCTCGTCTGTAAGAATACGTCGCACTGTGTTAAGGTAGCGACACTGGGTAATGGACAACTATCAAATTTACTGGTTTTGAATAACCTGAGTATAAACATAGTTAGTACAAAAGTTATACCCCTATCTTATGTCAAGATATCTGTTCTCAGAGTCGACAAAATATAATTAGTACCTTTGTTATTCCCATATTGCACACATTTTTCGAAAATTTCGGACAGCGATATCTAAGTCATTTTTTTCACTAAATAACTTCGTTTTTGTATTAAACTGTATCTATACAAATGAACTAGTGATCCGTGTCTCAAATTTCTTTTAAAATTTTCTGTTCAAAAGTTATTTAACTTAACTTTTTATTTTCGCTTCGAAACACGCCGCTCGTCAATTTATTAGCCATTGTAACAAAACTAAAACAATTATCGAAAAAATGAGACACGGATCACTAGACGGATCAAAGACCTTCCGACAGACGAAAACCGCTTTGAAATCGGACAACAATCAACTTAGTAATCACTGTCCAAACACCCCCACTACAAGCTAATTCCAGTGTGTGGAAAATTAGCTTGAAAGATAAAACGATCAAAATGTGCTAATTAAATGGGATTATCGCATAACTGTTCAGCCTTAATTAAATTCTTTTTGCTCAGTAGTTTAGCTGTTTGATACATCGTCCATTATTCACACTTTCCGAACATATAAGTACCTAAACTTTTGGTTTACATCCCATAAAGTCAGTCATCTAGTGTCATAGTGCACACGGCATATAACACATAAAAAGTCACGTGACTATCTTCAAGCGTCGAGATAAGGGGCCCCACACAGGGAAATAATGGATACCGAAGCCGCACTAAGCCGAGCAATCGTAGGGGCAGGGTATGATTGAAATGTGTTTTTTGCATTTATTAATTACATATACCGTATTTTATTATTTGATATTATGCATGTTTCAATATGATACATAATTAGGGTTTTGGTTAAAGTAGCGACATTGGGTAATAACGGTAAAATGCATCAAAATGTCTATGAAAATAAAATTAAAGGACACATTTTGTTTCAGCAGTCTGTATCTTCATTCTGGTACAGATCTCCAAAATTAATAGAAATAATCGATTATAATAAAATAACCATTATTTATGCATAGACGTCGTATATAGCGCACGTCATAAAATCGACGTCACGCCTGTCTTTGAATAATAAGCAAATTTTCTCTTTTGTCGTTTTATTGATTCTTAACTGAAATCTTCACGACAAAAAAGTATGGGTTTTATCGGACTTTTGATTGGTTTGCTTATTTATCAACACTGTCTCATCATTTCTTACATATAAACGGTTTCTCATCCTGCTAACATGCATTTTACGAACCCCAATATACCAAAACTGTAAACTTCTATAACAATAGATTGATTTCTTAAAATTAGTAATTTTAATGGTTTTTTTTTTAATTGTATGTGTAAATATAATTGCAAATAAAAGCTTATAAAAATAAAGCCATTGCGAGGGAATACTTTTAACTGAAAATAACCTTATTGGAACGTATTGGCATATATAAAGTTTTGTTTAATACTTTTGCAACAATACAATACAAAAACTTTGTGTTTAAAAATATTGTCTATATAGATTATGACTTGATTTGTCTGGGTCGAGTTAATCAGTGTCCCCTGAAAACTGGTTTCCTGTGTGTACTGCACGTGTGCTTTTATTACCGTGTGCCGTTTGGTCACATATCACACAGTTTACTGGACTCGGGGCCCGAGCTGTCACCTAGTATATTACGTAATAGACTTCCTGTCCGCAGTGTAACTGGCTAAATGTTGACAACTAACGGGCCTCTAATTTGTTACTATTTGGGTCTCTAAGAGACCGCGTGGAAACAATTGTACTGATAAAGTGTAATGAAAAAAAAAATGAAGTTCATTTCGATATTCAAATAAAAGGACAAATACTTTAAGATGTTGAGTATATTAAATACTATTGAAAAGATTTCTTTTATTTCCCATATTTACTTCAGGTGATAATAAACATTAACCTGCTGCTATAGTAACTGATAGTTATTTGACAAACGACAAACTAATATCTTCCTAGCGTATAAACTGATTTCCCTACACGGCGCCTCTGAAAGCCCCGCCTACTCGACGTCACGTGATCGAAATAGCGGACTGCTTTTTCGGCTATATGGGGTCTGGTTATTCAGGGCCATAAATCGCATATTTTAAAGTGAGATATTGGATTTTTGTTTTCACAGATCATTAGAAGAAGGTGTGAAGTATTTCATTCCGTTAAAAACCCATTTTGATGCATTTTACCGTTATTACCCAATGTCGCTACCTTAAACGAGAGAGATAGTTGCTCTGCAATACCTCGCACCCTGAACAGTCTGTCATTATCTAACAGTTCCTCCACTAACGCTGTGTTTCCAACAGTGACTGTCGATGTTGGCCGACCTGGTCTTTCGTCATCAAACACTGAGGTTCTATCATCCCTGAACCGCGTGTACCAATCGTTGACAAATGTTTTTGAGTCTCACACAAAATTTGGCAACCGCACGCAACTCAATGTCATCTACATGTATTGACGTCATGCACCGTTTTGAGGCCATGACCATGATACGCTGCTGCGAAATAACCGTCCAACACTAAGTCTTCTTTTTTTCAGAAATGACATCGAAATGTCAAGCTAACGTCAGTTACATTCGCGCAAATTTTGCGCTAAATTTGATTGCGTTCAATGAATTCAGAATATGTGAAATAACAGCGTGCTTCAAGTCACCAAACAGTAGTTGCTATGGATACCATTTCTTCTTCTTAAAGGCATCTCAAAACCCTTATATAAGTGACCCCACCCCCATTTATTCACCCACCCAGCATGTGTGGGCATCTGTTTTCTGATAAGCCAGGCTGCCACAGTCTGTCACGATGTGTCTGTCACACAGGTATTGTTCAAGATCCAAGTGTATGTATGCTATATTTGGGGGTTGAACATAGTCATTCACAGTTTGTAAAGGAAATAGTTGTGAATATACCAATTACGCAATCCTAAATACCAGAAATTATTCTATCAGTTCTTTTTTATTCTTTTTTATTTAATTAAATATAAATCTTTATTTGTTTTTTTTTTTTTGGTTGATTTTGTTATTTCTTATACATTTTGTGATTTCTTTCTTTCATTCTTTTAGTTCTTATATATATTTTAATTTATATTTTATTTTGATTTGTAAAATTTATCATAAAAAGCGACATTAAGTTTGGAAATAAAATTCTGTATTACTAAATACTTTCATTCTCTCAATTCTTCCCTCAACTCATGTTTATGCCAGAAAATCAACACCGTTTTAAATACTTGATTTTTGCTTGTTATGTCATAATAATAGAAATGAAGAATAATGTCCTTCAGACTCATTTTAAGTCATTTTGAATACTTAAACTTGTATCTCTTTCATGTATTTTCAAAATCAAATATTTAACTATGAAATAAATACATAATCATGCAGTTTAAAAAATTGACACCTAGTAATTAATGCAATAAAGAATATGTAAGGGATCATACAGTAAACAACCCACATTATCACTAACATTCATTAAAATGTTTATGGCTTTGTGTAAAACTAGCCTACTGTCACACTTCCATACTAGCAGGTAATTCAGTTTTGCATTAACCCATCAGAGGTTTTACTGTGACAGATTAGTACTATATTGGCTAAAGACTCCCTGCAGTGATGACCAGCAATTAGGAGGTCTGGTCACAGCAGGTGGGGGCCTGGCTCAGTGGGATACCACATTCCTTTGGAGATGCATTTAAGTATTAAATATCTATTCTCCTTCCTGATAACGAAAGAGAAAATAAGTTGTTTTACTTGTATATACGAGTTTTTTGTTTTTCGTATATGTAAGTATAACAAAGTGTTTCAGTTGAAGGAATTATAGAGATGGTACATATCTTAATTGTGATTTTATAGCAAGTGCAATATTGTATATGTTCTTCTTTAAAATTCTCTGTCTGGTAGTCGTTTTTAGGTCATAATTGAATGGCATAGATCATTGATGCTTCTATTATTACAAAGCATTTATTTTAGTGTATCCATTTTCATAAATCATGTACTGAAATATTTGATTCTTTTCCTCAAAACTCAAAATTTTATAGATTATGATAATAATATTAATATTATAGTATTAATTCTGCTTATTTTACATTGCGAATCATGTATACATTTTCGCTACTGTACTATATATTTTTCTATATTTGACTATTATTACAAAGTATTTATTTTAGTGTATCCATTTTCATAAATCATGTACTGAAATATTTGATTCTTTTCCTCAAAACTCAAAATTTTATAGATTATGATAATAATATTAATATTATAGTATTAATTCTGCTTATTTTACATTGCGAATCATGTATAAATTTTTCGCTACTGTACTATATATTTTTCTATATTTGACTATTTTGAGTTTACCGTCGCTTCGACAATATTTCAGTCGTATAGCGACGTCCAGCTAATTACAGGTGGAGGATGATCCCGAATGCACGGAGGCATACGGGTAGATCCACCGACCTACCGCAAGCCATTTCTATATTTGAAACACTATTTAAAAATTATAGCCCCTCTCCCATTTACCTTTGATAAATAAAATTATAAGTTTAGCATCGTCTTCAAAGGGGTTCAAACCCCATATCTTTCATATCAGCAGTAGTAAACGGAACAATTAAAACGCATCGTTATACGTCTTGTTATTTTTTTTTTTCGTTCCAAATTTATGATAGTTTGTATACAATTTATAGTTCTGTATACTACTGTTCCATAGTTAGTACAGAAACTAATAGCGTGTATCTAAATGCACTGCATGATTATTATTATCATTATTCTGACATTGTGATGTAATGTTATAAGTTAAACTATCTATTGTATTTTTTAATAGGTGGATATTTTATGAGATCACTCTCTTCTAATTTAAAAAGAAAGTAATTTGCAAACAAATATATACATTCTAAATTAATCGAGTGATTTACCAATAAATGTTCTAGAATTTTTTGATAATGTTTAATATTTCCCTCCTTAACTGAATAATAAACCAAATTGCACTCAAATTGTGCATTTCCCCAATTAAAAAGGTACTGGCCCCTTTCAAATTTCCCCCGAAAAACACGTGTCACATTATTTTATGGGGAACAGCAAAAACTGTCTCTGCAAACATTCAGGAAAATAAGATAAATATGTGAACCCAAGGATTATATCTCCCTACTTTTCCGAACTGATGTCCAGCTAACACTAAACCCAGTTTTGGCATAATTCAAACAAATTCTCCTTGGTTAGAGAGACAGGAAAGAAGAAAACACAGCGCTACTTTCGAACTACACGCATATGCAATTCATTTACAATAAGCGTGCATCGTATATATGCCAATATTATTCAAAATTGATGCTATATCGTAATAACTGTATATTTCTTTAAGAATGTGGAAAACTGGATACGTTCTATGAATCCATATTCTAAACTGTGAACTTTGCAACTGATCCAATATCACAAGGCTCGAATTCCACTAACCATACTTAGCACTCAGTAATACTTAGGGGGAGGGGGTGAATATCATCATTTTTGTATCTCTAATATAAATAGCCTAATAATTAATTTCATAGCAAATTATTTCAGTTGTTAAGGTAATAATGCATGTCAATCTAGTCATATACTTGAATATTTCGTATCAAATATTTGAATTTTTTTATTACAGAAAAAAATGATGGAATTGCAGCTAAGTATAACTAAGTATTACTTAGCATTAAGTATTGTCGGTAGAATTTGAGCCAGGTGCTTAAAACGTTTATTGATAAGTATATGAAAATGAAATTGAAGCAAAATTTTAAAGTATCCGTCACAATAAGGTAAAATGGGAAATATCGTACCCGACCTCATATGAAAAAGAACGAAAGATATCTGCGAGCTGTCACAGAACTTGCCATTCATTCTTTCCCTAGCCTAACGCACTAGTACTAACTAATCTAACCTAACCCTAGCCTAACGAACTAGTATTTTCTCTTTCCAAGAGAACGATAAGAACTCTTCGGTTTCATATATGAATTGTACGCTTATTGACATCTCATTTAAATCATTGCATGTTCATACATATATAATAACTAAAGAAACGAAACATGTTCATGACTTTAACAAAGAAATTTGTGAAGCACAATAAGAATATCAAAAAGAAACATGTTTTGTAAATCAATACTTTACATTGATGTTACTTCAGCTCATATAAAATATTTAATCATTTTAAAAAAAAAAAAAAAAATTTTTTTATTTAACAAACAAATCTGTATTTTGAATTGCCCTTGTTTAGTGAAAAAAAACAACACACGCATACATTTTATAGCACAATGCTAAAACTTAACTGAATTTAAAACTCATGCTCGTTTGTAAAACTCTGATTAATACAGAAAAAATATCTGTTCCATCCGAGGATTGCATCGTTCTCGTTATATATATATATTTAACACCTATGATAAAATTTCATTATTTAAAACCATAGTTAATCATTAAGCCCTTTCCTGCGGTATGCAATATAGCAATCGGATAAAACTTCTGAGCAGTCAAGGTACGCATGGATAACATTTGTACAGAAAGGTCTCGTATTCGGTCACTACGCTTAACTGGCATGTATGAGAGAGAGAAAACATTTGTAGATTTTTTTTTCATATGGTCTTAGAAACCAGTTCTTTTGCAAGGAGCCACGAGTTAAAATAGTTACTTGCTATGACGGCAAACGTTCTGTTTTTGTCATGCTATGCATCTGTAGTCTCTAAATGACTGAAATTATGTCGGTGGGACGTAAAACTCAACAAACAGCAAATTGAAAGTTTCATTCGAACGTGGTTTAACTTAAAAAAAAACAATCTAATAATTATTCTAATGTTAATACGATGATTAGAAATATGCAACATACAGGATACACAAACACAGAGATGATGACTATATCAGAATTAATTTATCAACAGTTTTAGGATATGCAACGTACACTAAGCTCATTAAACACGTTTAATCAATTTTGCATAATTCTCTTAAAGGATATTTCTGTGTAACTATGAATAGCCAACTCATAAAGATGAATATACTCTAATTATGATGATTTTCTTCATCAATGTGTTGTTTGTTTATTTGTTATCATTTTTATTCACAATATCCAATAAAATATAATTCAATTTTACTTCAAAGTTTTCCCTAATTCTCTTGTTAATGGTATTCATAATTTTAGTCTGACAACACATCTTGAAACTCGAAGCATGGGTACAACATAGCATTGGCATGTATCACATACAATACTGAGAAAAATGGGTTAGTATGAAATTTGACTACGGAAGAAATATTGAGAATCAGGTTAAACTGTAATGGGCATAACCAAAAGGACTGACAGTCGGACACACATGCTCAAAAAATCAGACAAGCGAAATAGAAGAACATTGACATCTGTGTCTGGAGAGAAACTGTACATGGAAAATGGCATGAAATTCGAATAATTACTCCACGGAATATTTACTTTATCTCATAAAAAATGTAACTTGCTGGAACCTGCTTAAGATCATATTTTAAATCTTCAAACTTTTTTGTATGTCAATATGCATTTGCGAATTGTGTATCTTTGAGAAAAATGCATATGTCACTTTGTAAAGAAGCCATTATTGAACCAGCTAAAAAATAAGGCATCGGGTATTCCACTCATTGAAAGTATTGGTAACTGAATCTGACAGCATCGTAAGGATGGTCGTCTCAGATTGCCCTTTGTATAATCTAATCAATCCGGCGCCTACCAACTCATAAGGTATAACCAGATGAAGTAACCGCATCAATGTATATGAACAAATAAAAAGATGGTGTTCTGTAAGGAAAATTACCACAAAGTCCCAAAAGTGCCATTTCAATTTCTTTTTGTTTAGGCTTTAATTCTGGTATCCGTAACTTAGTAAGAAAGGCAGTTGTTGAGGTATCCATTTTAATGTGTCACATTACTCATTACCCAAAATAGGGTAGAAAGACGTGTAAGCGGCCGGGTAGCTCAGTCGGTAGAGAATTCGACCTGTAAGCAGCAGGCCCAGGGTTCGAGGCCCGGACTAGCTGCACATTTTCCTCACCCTGTGACAAATGTTTTACAGAAGTCAGTTAAAAACGCGCTTTTTAATTAGTTTAAAATCGAGCACTTGTTTATGCAAAAGAATTACTTTCAATCAATCTGACGCGACCCCTAATGCGATGTTGTCAAATCCTAATCGCCTATGGTAGAGGAGCGCAAATTAGGATATGATTTTAATGAGATTGATTTTGTGTTGGTGTTCTTGTAAGTTCATGTCCAAATACAACAAACATTGTTAAACAAAAAGTTTAGCTATGAAATAACACTTGTTAGTCACGTAATATTGTTGTACTATGAGAATGTCTTAGACCGCAACTGCAATATTTTGCAAACACCATTATGCATTTCTTAATTTTCTCAGAAAGAAAATACTTTAAGGTCTTCCCATCCTAATAGCCATATTCTATTTGTTGCCACTGGATGGTAATATTTCTATGAAACTCTTTCACTTTGAAGACATTCAAAAATAAAAATATTTCACCAAGAGTTGTTTCAAGTGTTATCTTATTTCGGGGGAATAATTCGCATATAACATAACATTGAAGCTTATGGAAAATATGAATTCTCTGTGAATATGAAAAACTGAAATTGATTTATGAAAAACACCCATGGTAGAAAGATGAATTGAATGATTTTGTATCAACTTACGTGAAAAAAATCTTAACTTTGCCATAGGAAAATGGAGAAAATCACTTTTATTTTAGTTTTCAGGGGAGATAACTCATGACAACTAAATAATCAAGGGGAGGTAATTAAAGAACTTCTTTCATTTGTCATAACATATCAATTCGCCCCTAAGAAAAAAAAATGTTTGACATTTTAAAAGCTAATGTATATATATATTGTTAAGTTATATGCATTGCTTTGATGGAATAGATCGCTATTAGAGTGGGAAGACCTTAAAATCAAGTTTGATCGAATTAAGCTGTGACCACCTGTGGATTTCCAATTAAATCAAATCTCAATGAAATAGTATTTATCCACTTAAGAGGGTTGATCCTGACGCAGAGTGCTTCCACAGGAGGGGTCAGGCGGTTGATGGCTAGTCGTTCTGGGTCCGAGTTTCCAGGATACTCCTGTAAATGTAAGTACAGTTAATACTAAAACGAACATCTCAAAATCATTTATCTAAATTAACTAAAAATTTTAATTTACAGCAGAAAGACAACTTATGAAAAGAAAATGAAGTTTGGATGCACAACGTACGAAAAAATATCACTGAACCATTATCAGGTTATATATTCTTAAATTTCAGGATTGAATTCCACCAAACATACTTATTGCTAAAATATACTTAAACACCAAGGGGCGAATTTAATATTGTTTTGTTCTAAAAAAACTAGAACTCTAAATGATTAATGAGCTTAAGGCTGATTCTAGAACTGATTTATAACACAGCGCTAAGAATTGTTGATTGAGTTTGCGACAGAAACATCAAATATTGGTACCATTTGTATTTCAGCACCTTTTAGTATTCTCACAAAGGATATTGTTTCTATTAGTTTATAAGTCCAAATGGATCAAATAAATTTCACATTTTCCACACATGTTTCTAGTAGGGTATTAAACGCCTCTGCATAAACTAAGGCCTTGCAACTTATTAAAATCCATCATGAGGTCCTACTACTAAATATATTCAAGCACATTCAAAAAGCCTCACCTTGGAAAAAAAAAGAAAAAAGAAAGTCCTCGAGTATATAAAAAACCAATATGTTAAGGCTTAAATCAAATACACGAACTCACAATATAAATATCATTAAGCATAAAATTACGCTGTTTTAATGTCCTACATAAAATATTTTTCTGTTAAGCATACAGTAATATGTTACCTGTTTTGAACCATCTGGTTGCGTGATAACAACAAAGTTCACACAGTCCGTGCTGTATAAGACACTGTATTGTGTCACCTTTTGGTAATAATTCTTAATTGGACGTCCTAACGTAGCTATAGCAACAACGAGTCTCAGTTTTGTAAACTGTGCCTAAAAGCAAAAGAAAAGAAAGACTAGTGACACATAAATGTCAAACTACCATGTATATGAGTAAGGGAAACCTGGCAATATACTGTAGACCAGTCTAATGACAGTGCATATCATAACCACCATAATAGTATAAATGTAAAGACAATGTTTATTATGTAGGCATGCCTATTGTAACCGATTTTTGACCCATCAGCAAGAACAGCTTGTACAGAAAATGAAGTCGATTGTCTGCAAATTTGATGGCGGGTGAAGGCGTCGATACCCGGCCGTGAAATATCAACGACGTTTAAAATGGTTAATAATGGTACAGTTGTCTACATGTACTATTCATAATTGTAGTTCTGTAGTTCTAGATTTTTTTCTCCAACTGGCAGGATGACGTATGTGGCATCATGTCATTGTCAACGGCGATATATTGAATTGCGGCATTACTAAATATCTCATTTAGACAAGTCCCGAAAATACTTAAATAACGTCGATTAAACGTTAACCACAAGGAAACAAATTAGATATAGCAGGCGATTTTACTCATTAAAAGTGTCTCTTAAAATAGGCCATACAGTGAAAACACAAACAGATCATTGGTGGTAATTCAAAATCTTAAGTATCTTACATATATAATTGAAACATGAAATATCGTTTAAGACTGAACAAACTTGTCAGTATTCTGATTTGTTCTTTATAGTATTACTAAGGCATATATTAGCTCTTGAGCTCAAAACACATGGTTATATGCACATATAAATGACTATTTTGAGACTTTTTCAATGTTAGTCACTTTACAAATATTTATCTTAAAGTACACACCTGAATATACTGGTTCTGGTCCTTTATACCAGCGGACCATGCCGAGCTCCCTAAAAAGAGCTCCACTGTATAATTAAACCTGGCTCTTCTAGCCGCGTAGTAATCATTCGAGGTGGGACCATATTTGCTAGAAGCGCTGAGCTGACTGTCTGGAATTCCATATTTTCCAGTCACCAGATATATTCTCCGGACTGAAATAAATAAGTCACTCATCTATATCTGACTTACAAAAGTATACAAGAGTATCTTGTTAAGCGTCCCGGCGATAATATTTCATTCATTTTCAGGCTATATTTACATGCAGCTTCCAATCTACCATGATCCCAGTCAAATGATTTTAATACCGGACCTACCAGCCTTGTAACCACCCTTATACGACGAAAGCCAGCAAGTCTCGCTACACCAAAACCATTTTAACGACTTTATATTATATTATACACTCTATATAGTAAGTCAAAGTTTATAACAAAAATTGTCACAGTAATTTTATTCCCGTTTTAAGAAATAAAACAAATAAAACATGGCATTAAGATCGATATGCAAGATTTTAGATGGTCAGTCGACCTTAGGAATGTGTATAGATCTGAATCTTTATTCTAATTTTGATTAAGTTTGTATGTTTCATTTACATGTTCATAACAGCTGACATAAATTGCCATTTTTATCAATTAAAAAGATCAAAACGATTTAATGAAAATGTTATTAAGTTAACCTCTGGTGACTTAAAAAAATGGACGAGTTTACCAAAATCTGTGTGAAATGACAATTCATGTAAGATTCTATTTACCATATGACCTAAATTCAGTTAACCACGATAATAACAAAATATTTGTAATCTTACACCAAGGAAATAGATTCATACAATAGCTGAAAATGTTTTATGTGTGTATTTATCATATGTTTTCAATATAACAGTAAACAATACATACTTTTAATCAAAGTCAGTTGCATCAAATATATTTAACTAAACCATTTTGAGTTCAACACAATATGCATACAGACTACACGCGCGTAACGCCGATTAAAAAAAAGAATATATACGTGTTAAGTATAAGAAAATATTTTAAGATTATACGAAACCGGAAACACCTGTATAAGCATATTGCCGTATATCAAACATATGACATTATGAGGAAAGCAAAAGTCATTATTGAACTTCGACATTTTAATTAAATTAACCCCGTGTACATCAATAGTTATCAAAATCTTCTGAATATGCATGTTTTATAAACTCATCTTCCGGTAGCGTTGCAATATGACAGCTGCCATTCTGTCTTTACCTAAACTTAACACACAAGTGCGTTAAAATCTATACGCAGTGAAAAATGATGAGACATGACGTCATCCGGTCAGTTTAACATTATACGGACCGGTTGACTTTACATTGAATTAAGAATGATTTATGAACATTAGGAATGATATTTTGAATTGACGTAGAACTCTAACTATTTTATGTTGTTCATTTAATTGCTAATATGTTAAACTAAATCAAAAATATTAAATGAAAAATATAAATACATGTGTAAAGAAATCAAATATTTCAAGCGTGCCTCCAAAGCTGTACATGTTCATTTTATTAATTTTTGATATACTGACCTTCTTTATATGTTAAACAATATATTTATTTTGAATATTTATAGTAAATCTAAGACGACTAATGTATTAAAGTATTTTCATTAATTCCCTTTCTTTTCGTTTGTTTCCCTTTTCAATAAAATATATGACAAACATGCATATAATATACATTTTTTATAACCTTATATTTCATTTTCTCTCATTTATGAAAATAATTCATCTACATTGAAAACTAATAAGATAACAAGAAAAAGAAAATATAATAGTATCGCCTTGATAAAAACAAAAAGTTGCCAGTAGACAACAAAGTTCGACGGGCATACCACATGGCCAACTAGAAAATAAATACCCACACAACGCTTTGACACAGAAGATGAAGCCTTATCGGACGGACAGTGTATTTTTAGCCAAAAAGTTAGTCGAAAAGGGTACAAGTTTTTCCTTGAGCTTGCGTTAAGAAAGTGAACCAAAAATCATCTAAACCGTTTGAATCTATAAAGAGAACTCGTTCTGGTAATTTCCAAATAAAAAAATGGTCATTACTGAAATAATTATTTAAAATTTTTAAAAAATGTACCAAATTTAAATCTGTTAAATTTTTTGGTAACATCTACCTTAAAAAGTGGCTATAACTGTACCAAAAATGTACAGAATGTGCCCAAAGTCAAATTTAGTCTTTCTAAATCTACCGAGCATTTCATGAGTTACCGGGCGGACAATGTCGTTTTTTCAAATTCTAAGTCGAACAAGAGACATAACTGGGCAAAAAATATACGATCAAGTCGCCGTAAGTCAAAAGTGACCTTTATTTATTTCTTTTTTATATATAAATATGTGTATTTTTTTCTGATATGTCAAGCCGTTCATAGGTTATCGCGCCGACACTGATGTTTGACGCCTACCCAACCACCTCTCCACCCAAAGACATAACCCATTCTTAAAGTTCTCCGAGGACTTCGTGCTTGCAAGCTAATAACGGTCTTTATGATTATTTAAATGGGTGAACAGTGTGTATGTTACGTCCATCAAGTGTTTTTTATGTAAAAAAAAAACATTAATTTTTCGTTTCTTGCCAATGACTACTGCCAGAAAATGAATAAGGGAAAACAAATAACAAAAGCAGGAAGGAAATCATTGTTTATTGTAAAATCGATAAGGTGTAAATAATATCAGTCAGCAGAAATGTATCAAATTGAACAGTTTTCGAATATGTAAATATAAATGTGAAATGACATCGCATATAGTAATTTATATGTATGTATTACCGGTATATAATATTTGAAAATTACGGTAGTTCTTACAAATTTATGGAAAAAAAGTAAGAAGATAATGCTTACTGTGCGTTAGTGTTCCTGCACGGATCCCCAAAGTCAGCAGGTTTAAGCAGCCAAAGCAAGTTTGCTGGTCCTTGTCGTACATTGTCGCCGTGCAGCTTTCATGATTCTTACAAGAGCTCAGACATGCCGGCAAATTGGGCACGACGTCAGTAAATAACAAACTGCTGTCCATGCACACCTTGTCGTTATATTCAAGCAAACGATAGAAATGTTCACCAGTAATTGCAAATGCTAAGCCTACATAGAAAGCAAGCCACGAAAAGGAAATGTACTCGAAATCCATGACAAACTTTTGAATGTAACTAAAACACTGTTGAAGAATGTAATAATCTGTGACTGCACCTCTATCGACTGCGTTAATGGTTTGGCCGGCTTCAGAATCTCGTCGATTTGTACACATGAATTACTAATTTATGTAATTACAACTGCGTCGAACAACCAATCAAATCACTAGAACAATGTTTCCTCAGAATCGTCTACTTTAATATGCAAATTGTATATGGACCATAATTCACCTTTAAAAATATGAAAAGCCAATTCGATTATTATTATCAGATATGCAAACAAGATCACTGTTTGTGTTCAATCAAAGCCATGAATGAGAAGGGTGGACTTATTTATTATGGAATGGTGCATTAATAAGATCTAGAGTAACCCTATATCCTGACAGACCAGTTACAAGTATTATATGATAACTAGCCTGTCTGTGAGAACTTTACCACCTCCCAGACGCATTGACGTTACAGACTCCTACGGAGACTAGATTATTTATGTTAAAATGTTAGATATACAAATAAATAATTTAAAATATAGTTAGTTTTCAGACCTAAAACAGCTTCATAATTTAGGTTGAAACGTGCGCATTGCCTCACATACATCAGTATTTTCTTATGCACATGCATTCATGCATAAAACTTTGTTCTACTTGTGTAATTCATGCATCGATATGACGATACTTTAAAACGTAAATCGTGTTGTTGTTTTGTGTGTGTGTCTGTGCATGTGTACTTCTAATTTATCTTTATATTATAGAGAGTTCTTCAATAGGACGTCCATAGGGACATAGGCGTCACTGTTTGATTATTACATATGCTACTTTTAGCCATTTTCAATGAAAGAACATTGAAGGTGATTTCGATCGACAGCTTGGAGTCTGATGCGATATTAAAATAAACAAAAAATCAAAAGTAAATTGTGAAGACGTGATGCCGATAACGGATTATTAAACTTATTGTCATTCCCGCACGTATTTCAAACACACCTGAAACACAAATGGATAACATTAAGTCTTTAGAAACGATAGATCAGTGATTCTAAATACTATGTATATATAGAGATATACGTTTGTTCTAAGAACGTAATAAGTGAGAGTCATAATTTCAATATTATAGTGTAAAGACTACTTTTGAGTATGTTCGGGCAGTTGTTATCTAGTTTAAGTCTTTATTACTCGCAAATTCATACATATTCCTATTAAAATGAAAGCCTCATAACCAATCAAATTGATCTCACAGCCATGCAAATATCCAAATTCCCCGACAGATCCCACGTGGTAGGAAAGCGTGCCTACACATTTAGTGAAGCTAAGCTACGCCCCTGGTTATAGTCACTAAGCTAACTATCACTTAACCCTGACAGATGTAGATTCTAGTCCCGAGAGGGACACTCGGAATCCCCTTCCAGGTAGGCCGATGGTTCTTTCAAGGTGCTTCTATGCCACCGAAGTCTTCTGCAAACATTAATTGACTTGACGTCACTGTTTTACTGACATAATGTCGTAACGAAGGTAAACTCCTAAAGCAACAACGAAAACACCCGACTAGTCAATGACACTGATTACTTTTCTATCCAATACAGAGTTAATGTATGTCATTTAGCGTGGTACGTCCTGAATCCTTCCCTTTGATAAACAAGGAATTCGTTGCATGGCTGAAATGCTTTAAAACGTTTCGGTTATGCAACGTAATCCAGTACTTCATTTGTCTTTTGAAGATACATGGCAACTTTTTCATAAAAAGACAGGGAAAATGTATGCATTTATTTAACCTAAACCCTTTGTGTTCTTGAAACTTTGAAACATAACTCTTTTCTCAATATCTGTTATTATATTATTCTCGCCTATGTGGGCCTTATAAAGTGCAAAGGAAATATAACTCTTGTCCCAATTTCTGTACTTATATTATCCCCTACCTTTGTAGGTCTTATGAAGTACACAAGAACCATAACTCTTGTCCCAGTATCTGTAATTATATTTTTATATCTTTGTAGATATTTGAATATAGGTTTACTTTAAACAGATTGCAATGACTAGAAGTACATAACTAAGGACATTCGGTCTCTGAACGGTAAGATATACAGAATGCGTGTGTTTGTGTCTGGGTGTGTGATAAAGAGACACAGAGACCGTTAGATTTTTTATCGGCATACGTTTTTAAAAATTGTTCGGAAATGTAAGAAAGGTAACCCCAGAAAAAATGCAGTTATCAATTTCATTCTGAAAAGCTGCATCACAGAAATATAAAAAAAATATTGAACAACATATTACACAAAGACGTATTTACAAAAAAATACAATTTAAAGTGCATACTTATAACAATAATCTGAAATACATGGATTCTAAACAAATAGAACTACCTCTTTTGGATATTTGTCAATACTATGATGTTATATGTGAATATTAGGGTGTTTTTCCATCCAGCAGATGACTGCTGAATATTTGTCATTAACTACGATGCGGCATATTCTCTATGTCGCCAGAAATTACTAGACGAATCAGATTTTTAAGACATCTCCAAATGATTTGTTTAGGGATAAAGTTACATGGCCTTACTTACTTATTAATCAACTCACATTTTTGTATGATTTTAGTTTAGCCCTAAAATATGTTGTAAAAAGTCCAAAATGTATTATTTGATATCAGTAAAGAGCATGAAAAAGTGTAGCAAAAAACCTTCTCCGAAGGCTAAAGCGCTCTGTATTACAGGGTCATTTGACTTTTGGTTAATAAGTTATTAAGATCTATATGAAATAATGTTGTGCTTTTAGGATCATATTTAACAACAACAAAAAAGTTTGCTCTAAGAAATACTCGGATTAAGTAAAATATCATTGCATTAGTTCTGTTTTTATCGAAAAGAGCATGAATATGAAAACATTGGTATAAAATATTGCAAAAAGCACGTTTTGTTTAATCCAGTATCGGCATCACGTCTGGTCATATATTTCTCATTTTCTTCATTTGAATATTTTTAGACGCCATTTTTTTTCTGCATTCTGAATTCTCAGAATGCAGTCACATTGCTATGATGCCAGACACCGGAACCTGATAACTCATGTTTCAGTATAAATTATCCCTTTGAAATTTGCCAAATTGTTTCTATATACATGTAATATCAAGCGTTATTCGTATTTTTCCCGATATAAGTAACCGTTTCAGAATGTGTTGTATTCAGACCATATTTTTATGGTCATGACACATATGATAAAATGATTTTATTCGTAGATGAATATTACAGTCGGCTATATGTATAAACCCGGGAAAGACATTTAGATCAACACATATGTACCTTAAAAGTTTTTAACGAAAATACTTACGCAACTTGCAAACAATAAGCATAAATGGTCGATATTGCATTGATGTTCATAAGGTATAATGCATTACAAAAAGAAATAGGCCAATGCATTCCATAGCTTTTGAGATGATCGACATATAATATCAGATTCTATGACATTTTGCTCTGGTAAGTAAATGCAGTCAAGATATTCTTGACATGTTTATCGTATTTTACATGTCTTTGTATATCCGGATATCTGGAGCGACATTGTTATTATTAGTTTATATCTTCTGCACATCATAATCCAGAAAATAGGTCGTTAGGGTTGACCTCTATCAACCCTGCAACACAGTCTGCGCCTTGTCTAAACTTTAATACCTAAAAAAAAAAAAAAAGTGTTTTAGCAAAGCGTTAAAGTATCTGTTCCGAAAGATTTAATTCCATGATTTCAAAATTCCATGACTTGCATGGCACAAACTTATAAGCAAGGATAATGTAGCAGTATCTTTCAAATGGTAACTCTCAGGACTATCAGTCCTTAGATGTTTCTACTGACCCTATATGGACTATATTGGCCCAATGCGGAAATATAGAGGGTCACAACATGACCACCAATCGACCAATGAATGAACGGTCATGTTTCAATAGTATTAATCAAAAAGATAGCATGTTTTTATGACAAATACTACTTTGTAAGACAACGTGTACTCAAATTAATAGAATTAATGCAGTCAAAACATGTAAATGACATTCAAATTCTGGGTTAATATATATTTGAAGCATTTGCTCTTCGATAGTCCATTATATAATATTACATTGATAATCTTTATTTTGTTTATTTCTCTGTACTCTATATGTTATTCTATTTGCATGTTTAGAGTGGTAGACTTTTTTTAAGAAGAACAAGATCTTTGTGAAAACGATTATATTTTATATTCTTATCTACAATCAAAATGCTTTTCTAGAGAAAAAAATTGGAGGTACATATTAAATAACATAAAAAATGAAAACCAAAAATAAATATGAAAAATAAAAATATGATTATAAATATGTAATAGTCTCTTGATATTTTTGTATATTTATGCGTATGCTTATAATAATCATCATTTTTAAAATCCTCTTGAACCTGTTTGTATACTTATGTATATGCCTTAATATGTTTTGTGTTCATCCTCCATATTAAATCAAAATGTATGCTGTCTGTAAATAACAGCTCCACTGACTTCCTTAAATAATATCTCCATTACAATTATTCTTAAGGTCTGATTTTCAAGATATATTTTAAGCTTTCTTTTTTCGTTCATTTTTTATTTCACTTATATATTTACTTTTATCTGTTCCTCTGTCACAGTTTCATATTATGTCTTTAATTTCCATGAGATAAAGATCTGTATAGGCTAAATCTGAATAAAAACTATGTCTATGTCTAATGAAAACACACGGAACTTGTCAGAGGTGAAACAAATGAACATTTAGGTCAACATGTTTTTTTTAACTGATCGTAGCTCGAACATATTAATATTTATTGAACAAACGGATTTTCTATGGGACAACTGAAGTCAAAATTATTCGGATAAATAAAAAAAACATCAAAAATGAAACATTGACTTGTTTCCGAAACTAGCAAAATATTCAGTCGGTAATCTTTGCAAGAAACTTAGGTGGCCATTTTTCAAAAACAGAGAATAATAAAAATGAAAATTGGCATTTTATATAATTATTTTAGAGTGTGTATAAATTGAATTGTTCATTTGTACATATTTAGTGATGGTTATGTTGTACTGGGGTTTACCTTTGCTGCGACAGTATTTAGTTTAAACATATTCAATTTTTCATGAATTTCGTTCATATGTGAAACACATAGTTACATATACAATTTGAGAAAATAATTGGACTGACATTTTATAGCTGATTATATTTTCTCCCCACTGCAAGTATTATATTGAAGCTGTCTTCAGTGAATATCATACAAAATCAGATTTTTTAAATTTTTCTACTGTATTTAAATTTAAAAAAAGTAATACATAAAGTTTGAATTTTGATAATTCGAAATTCAAATTAGCGCAATTCTATTTCGTACTTAATTAGTTTTTATTCCATTCTACGCCCTAATGGGGACAGAGAAGATAAAAAAAGAGTTAAAGTGAAAAAAAGCACTTTCTAGTGGCCTCGTGGTTAGAGCGTCCGCTACGGGACCGGCACGTCGTGGCTTCGATCTAAGACCGTGACATACCAAAGTCGTTACAATGGTACTACTAGCTACCCTTTTGGCCCTCAACATATATACAGGGTAGTTCCAGGGCTGGTTGATAGGTTTTCTTCTTTACACTCCGCGGAAAATATTTCCATAGTTTGTTTTTATATATACCCACTCTGACAGTAACGTTGAGAATTTACCTCGGTAGTTCAATAGGTAAGAATCTAGATTACATGTATTTTTTCTCTGCTGGCGCTACGAAGGTTACTTCGAAACAAGCGTGGGGACGACTTTTTATGTAATATTAAATTATGTTTCAATTTTCATTAAGAAATAAGTAAGTAAAGGACAATGAATGAAATGGATGAGCTACTTTTCCTTGCCTCAACACAAATATGAAGAATTACTTTTATCTTTGAGCTCAATTAAAGCAAATTATGTTTTTATATTTTCTTGTTACGATCGTGTAACTCATATAAAAACGGTTTTATAACTTTATCTCTCAAGTTATGTCAAACGACCTTTTGTTTATTAAAAAAACAACATACGAAAACAGAAAAACATACTAAATCTACCGCAAAAATATATGGTTTTAAGTAATGGATCTATTATAAGTTTGGGTTACTTAATTCAGATAAGAAAATCGCGTTTCCTCAAAATGCCTGTACAAGGTTCTCACTATGACTCTGAAGACTAGAGTCCTGGACAAGTGTTTGCTAAACTGTTACTAGTCTTCCCATAGTTATTAGAGAGGTGCCAAGGAAATCCAGGAGTCCTTTGCCACATTATTGAAGTTCTGGGAATCTATCTATCTATATACATGTATGTGTGTATCTACCATCTGTACATCCATTTACCTATCGTTGTATAGTATTTAATTAGTCAGGATAAAAATTGTCGGAGTCTTGTCTCGAGCCCAATCAGTTTTTCATCAAAAATGGAATATCGCTCTAATTTTCAGATAAAATAGGGGAAAAAAGTAAATTGCATGTAATGGGAGAAATATAACATTTGCAGAATCTGTTTCCAAATTATCAACTTTATCTAACCAATTTTCTATAATTTATCTTTTTTTTAAATTTAAATTAATTTTTTTTTTTTTACGCAGATCTTAAACTCAGTAAAGAGTAAAATATATATTTTCGACGCTTTCATCTGAGTAACATAAATCTCTATATAAAAAAAACCCGTTAAAAATAGCTAAATCATACCTACCCACATAAACTAATTGGCATGGCGTAACTAGAATTTTCAAAATCATCATACAACCACTCGCCCAGATAGAATCGAAAGAGTGGCACATTTAACTCTCCCTAGGCAATATTACCGAAATAAATGTTCATGAGAGATTTTATTCGAAAACCCCTCAGTATAAGTAAATCAAATGTTTTATATTAACTTGTGCATATCAAATATCAATAGAAACAGTATTATATTGTATACTCAATATATATATAACACCCAGCCAATTATTTGGTCTTTCTGTTTTCTGTTGTTGTTTTTTTTTTTTTTTTTTTTTTCGTTTTGTTTTTTAATAGAGAATATACAGGTTTCGATCATTTTATTGTGTTACACTAATAAATCTATCTGAGGTTGAAATTTGGTGTCCGATACAAATGCGTGTAACATACTAATAATCATATGAAGATATTCACCTCAGATACTTTAATACCATTATTTTTTAATTACCCAGATAAAGTTACGAGCCCCTTTGCCTGAAACACTTACCTCTCTGTATACGGCTTGAAATTGTTGATTTGCATAAATACCGTAGCAGTTCACGGTCAAGCAGTGCATGTTTGGTACAACCAAACAAATCACGTCTTAGATAATATTTTGTCCTCGGAACTGATTTAAGTTACGCAATAGAAGTCTCGAAGGGATATATATAGCTGCAGACCTTCAAACCCTCACTTCAGACACACACATCTCCAGTGTCTCCAGCGCTTTGAATACATTATGGTACATTCCATCAACTAAAACAGTAAGAAGAGGTCTAATCTCTCCGATAACGGGATCTTGTGAACTATGGAGGAGAAAATTATTTAATGCATCACTACCTGTCTGACTTGAAAATGCATGTTCCATGCAAACCATGCGCAATTTCTGTGTATTTCATTCTTTAATATCAAAATGTAATATAATATGCGTTTTTCATAATGCTTTGCTTTTTTCTCCATTTCTCTATAGTATTTTGCAACATGAAATGCGACGTTCATTAAATATTGATTCATTATATCATTTATTTTGCTACTGTCAATCCAAAGTCCCGTTTTGATTTCATTGTTGCTTGTGTTCAATCATTTTAAACGATAAATCACTTATATTTATTATTAATTAATTCGATATGCTTAGATTTCATTAATTTCAGACTCTGACAGAATGACACACAAAAGGAAATGAATTAAAATTGGAATGATGAAAGTATTTTCTTTTCTTTATTTTCTATCTAATAATTATTAATACCACGTCTGAAATTTCAGAAATAACCATAAGTTCGTGTATCATAACCATCGTTGCCTTGTTTGCGTTTAAAACAGGACGAACGGTAAGTGTGGGAACCCAAAGTCGACTAGTGCCCACGACTGAATTCATTCTACAACGGTTCTACGAACATTTAGATATTAAATATGGACTGATAAAGATAAACCTTGACCAACGCTCATATCAATATTGATACTGTACGGAAACCTTAAGCCGGTATGCGGTATGCCTGTAATACCGCCTTGAAACATTCGGGCTGTAAAAATCTGTTGCCAGTTATTGGTGTGGCAATATTTGCATTGAATCGAGTATGACTGACGTCCCCTTATTACTGCATACGGCTATATAGTTGTCTTAACCTAGGGCCATATACATGCTGTTCACGTGTGCATTGTCTTGTATGTATATGTGAACATGGTCGCTCGCCAGACTACAGCGTCTTTCTTCCGTGTGTTCGTATAAACGCCACCCAACATATTCTTGAAAGATAAATTTGATAACACTCAGGAGATAGAGAGATATCACGCCCATACAATAACTGTTGAAAAACCATGCAGTTATCCAGATAACCGCACAGTAATGGCGGACCATGCAGGTATCCAGATAACCGCACAGTAATGGCAGACACTCGGTTTATCATATATCGACACAGTAATTTGACTATTCAAAATAATTGTATTCCCGATACGATTCATTTAGGTGGTTATCGGTGTTCATCCAGAGTGTGTCGATTAACTTTTTTCCTCCATTGTTTTCTGTTTCCATACCATTACAGTGTGGCCATACTACGCAGTATGTTACGTCATTCTAAGCTGTCACAAGCAACAAATTTTGCCCCGACTCGGAAAAGAAAAATGCTTAATATGCTCATTTTTTTCTTCACCTTTTTTAATAGGATATAGCGCATTCAAAGTAGAAATTTGTGCCTTGCTCATAGGCCCTAATGATTTTTTGTCTGATGTACAGGATTTCCAAACATTTGGGAAAACCGTCAAAGTACATCACTAATAATGTTTTAAAATATTAGAAACTGACCGGTTTGGTTTCACTGAATTCAGACCTTTTGAAAAGGAAAAGATTTTCCACACTGTGTCAGTGCAAATCTACACTAATTCAGTACGTCATTCTCAATTCAAATTTGCGCAACTGGACGGAAGGCGCCGAAATGTGAGGAGGGTTAGGTTCGAAAAGTTATTTGATTGGTAAAGATAATTTTTCATTTCACTGATTGATCATTTTCACGGGGTTTCCCTTTGATATCCACAACGCAAATCTGCATGAAAAAGTCACGAGCCATCGTAGTAACACCTCCTTCCTACATTTAGCCATGTTACAAGACATATACTGCACTGGCTTCACTCGTGATCTTGATAAATCCGCACGCATGCGCGCACTCATGTATAGTGTGCGGGTTAATCAAGCTCAACTTGTGATAGCCATGCAATATATATTACAAAAACCCACTAGAAGGTTTTCCTCAGAAATGTGACTATTTTAGAGTGATCAAATATCGGTGGGTTCACTATATATTCTCGCAAACTGAGCAATCTTATTCATTTTTAAACTCAAATAACACAAATACTGAAATATCACAAAAGACCGTGATACTCTGTATACATTGTGTTATTTCGTAACGGCGCTAAATCCTACACAAAATTAAACACTCTCCTACACATCGGCTTATATTACATTCAACTCTGTGGTGGACTCAGAAAGTAGTTCCAAATGACACAGTCTATACATAGAGACTGTACCTTCATTCAAACCGTTGTTGACATTTTGAATCTCACGTGATTCACGCTGTTTATCTTTCAGCACAATGACGCACAATGCTGTTCAGTCTGTCCATTTCATTTCTTAACATCTGCATTTACAAAAAAAAAATAGTTCCCATTATAGAAAGAAGACATGTTATTTTCCATACGTTCTTTAATGATCCAAAACTAATTGTTTTCCGTTTTGACAAAAAAGTTGAACATTACGTTATAATCGCTGAAGTCTAGATTCTAGATTATTGTGCAACAGGTGGTATTTCTGAAATATACGCCATACCATTTCTTTGCCTGCGTTTCATTTTCAATACGTTACTTGTTTTGTACCGCCTGAATCCGTGCTGTGAAAGACACTGTACTCTATCACCTTCTGATCATGTATTATACGTCCTAACGATGCTACAGCAATAACAAGTCTTAAATATGCAAACCGTCCCTAATGTTAAGCAAATAATAAAATAGTAACTCATTATTTTCAAAATATTGGTGTGAGGTATTTGTGTAAAATGGAAAAAAAAGGTTATTTTAACTTTAAAACTACCGCGTGGTAGTCATTCGTGGTGGAAACATATTTTCTTGAAGCGATAAGCTGACTGTTTGGAATACAATATTTTCCAGTCACCAGATATATTCTCCGGTCCAAAATTCTGAAATATATAAGTTAACCGTCTCTCTAAATCTTGTTAAACTTTTAAACTGTATTATTTCATTCATTTTCAGGGCGAAAGGCAATAACTATGATACCAGTCACATGTTCTGTCACTTGGCAATGTATAAACAGTGAGAATTTTACCCGATTTAATATTATGTCGGGTTATTTCATTTTCCGCCTTTATTTTGAACGGACGTATATGTTTCTTTTGAATTACAGTGTATTTGAAAAATACTTTAAATAAGAACACCCAAGGAGCAAAAATATCTCAAACGCGCCCTTGAAGCTGGACATGGGAATTATTTATTTTTGATATACTGACATTCTTTGAAGGTAAAACTTATATTTTGAATAATTATATTGCTTCCAAGATAACTAAACTGCACGCATGACATAACACTGTCATCTATTAATCCCTTTTGTTCGTGTTAACGTCTCATGAAATATATGACATTCATAATGTATATCTTTAAATAGCATAGATTATAAAATCAAGTCTAAGTATCATTCATGAGAAAAAACATGTTCATTATTGCTTAAAAATATAGGATACAACCGTCTTGACTAACCTGCTTGCAAAAAAAAAAACTAAAAAAAAAAAACAATAACAAAAAACGCTCCCTATGATCATCTTAGTTTGGGGTAACTGTGTTTGTGTGTTGCTCTTATTCGTTAAAACGTGTTATTTAAGTCCTGAATTAGGAAACAGGTTCAAATTCTAAATAATCATTGACTTTTTAGACATTTTTTTTCTCGATTTATACCATGGTACATTTGTCAAATAAAAAGAGCTACATGTATTTTGTTTTTGTTTCCCAGCGGTGTCTTGGTGTCTTGTGAAAAGAATTGTTCGGAAAAGGCATATGTAATATGTATCGTTGAAAAAAAATGTTATTATTAACTCCCAAATAGATACCGTCCCTCACAGCGCTAATGTAGCATAATGAAATAATAACGTGTGTGAAATTAAATTCTGACGAAAACAAACTATTTTGAGTAGGGAATAAGGGAAATTTTGTTTCTTGTCTAAAAACAACTAGTTTAAATCTCACAAAAGCATGAACCTCTGTTTAATAAGTCTTTGGATAGTTAAATATCTTTATTATCTATTAACTTCCTTGAGTTTCCGAGTTTCCCAGTCGACGTAAAATGAATAAGTTTAAATTAATTCGGAAACTATTCCTGTGTCGTATATGTACCAGTAGGAATGTCTTTAAAATGACTCGCACCAAGTGGGGATTGAACGCGTTATCATCGAATCCATAATCAATTTACACTGTACCTGAATCTCGGAACATTAACTAGATCAACATATTTAAACGATAGACTAAAAAGAAAGTAACTACGATCGAGTTTTATAAATTGAAACAAAATCACTCTGAATTTTAATTCACTGAAATATAGATTATTATCTATTGAAAAAAGACTCACCGTGTCATGATAGTAGATAAAACACTTATCGTGACTCAATCGGCTTATGATAATTTCAATCTACATGATATTTTCAATTGAATTGTATTGTTATACTGAATCCAGGTCGAATGATTTGATACAGAAAGAATAATAATCCAATCAAATTTACAACAAAACAAACAAAAAATCAAAGCGCTGATAGCACTGAAGTTGTGTGTGTCTCAAGTGGAATAGGGTTGTACGAGCTGTAGATATGCAGTGTAACTAAGTTTTTGCCAAATATCAAACTTATATTAAAAAAATATCAATGTAGGCTATAGAAATAGGGAGAGTAAGAGTGGCGATGTGCCAATTGTTATCAGTCTGATGAAACAAGTGGTGCATTCATCTTAAATTTCTTGTAATGACCATGTCAACGCATCGTTAAATCGGGGTTTTTGGCATTGCGCGAAAATTTGATCCCTGTTTATTAAAGTCACTTTGATAACCAAAAGAAATGCGATAATACTGCTCTCTTTGCACTTTCAGCGCTTTGATTTTTAATACCGAGCGACGGCACAGTATCTAATTATAGATGCAAATCAGTGGTTCCATACTGTGTCCTAAATATCTTCTGATAGCAGATATATACAGGTATTAGCCATTCCATAGAGAAACAAATAACCCCTGAAGGTATTTCGATGTATCTGAGATAGTTTGATGTGAGTATTAGTAAGTTTTTCGGATTTGTATCGGAATTCAAGCTTTCCATTATTCTGTATGGCCTATTGTAAGTTTGTAACACCACTAAATAACCAAAACCTGCACATCTACCATCCAAATTCAGGCACGAGCCACCTTTGCATCGAAAGAAACTATGCTCCTCAGCATGGTAAAGTGAAAGTTACGCAACATGATATGGAAAGTAGTTATTTTGTGTTTTTATGCTACATATAATTATTGTTTCCCGCAACTATGTATTTTGTATTCACCACTTTGGCTAAATTTCAGCATCCATTTGTTGTAGAATTATTTTCATCATTCGATCATTCATACAAAATCAATAGGTTATTCGGATTAAAATGTAGAGAATTTGGCCCTCAGAATGTAGGTACTATAATTGTGAGTGACTACGTCACACACAACTAAAAATATATGTTCATGTACAAAACGAATCTTTATTGTTAAGATCGTACGGTCCTCTTACATTTGATTTCAGCAACAAATCATTATTGAACTTATTTTATGAATAAAGACTTCGGTTAAGTAATCGATGGCCCTTTTCACTATTCTTCTATCTTTCTATGAATGCTAGGCAAGTATTTAATCGATATATAATCTGGTTCGTGGGTCAGAAATCGGATGCTGCTGCAGGTAGCTTGTCAGGCATAGCAACAATAACTAAGGACAGCGCGATGTGCAGAAACGCTCGTAGCGGTCCATTACTGTATTGCTTATTATTATAATTGCAAATGTTCCTAAGGTTTGACATTGGCATTGTATGTGTGGATAACAATTAGAATGTAATGCATCTCTATATGCAAATAAGATTGTTCCTTTTATTTCGATAACAGTCTGTAGAAGGATCATATAGATTATTCATAAATCCACAAATCATGTACTGAATTACTTAATGCTTCAAAACCCAGCCTTGTCAATTAATTTTTCTTATTTTACATATCGATTCATGTATACATTTGTTCACTCTTGTAATATATTTTTCTACATTTTAAACCTACTGGTAATCGCTATTTATAAAATTATAGCACCCTAAGATAGTGAAATGCCGTTGATAAATAAAATCATTAGTTTAGCCTTGTCCTCAACGGGGTTCGAACTCACAACTTTCGAATCAGCAGTAGTAAACAGTTCCACTGGATCATTAAATCTTTAATGCTGAATGCTTTAATGCTGCTATATTTTTTCGTCCAAACTTTATAATGATATTTTGTATACTACTGTATACCACTGACTGTTCCATAGTTGGTATAAAACTCATATAATGTATCTAAATGCATTGTATGATTATTATCATTATAATTTGATGCCATATTAATGAATATCTATACTTGTTTAAAACGTTTATTGATAAGTATTTCGTTTCATGTTTCTTTTGAAATGAAAATGAATCTAAAATTCAATATATCTATTACAGAAAGATAAATCGGGGATAATCGTACCCCATCTCAGAGAAGAAATAGATGAAAGATATCTACGAGCTGTCGCAGAGCTCGCCATTCATCAGTTCCCGATCCTAACGTTCAACTAGACCTTTATATTATTATCCGAACATGCTTAAATTCACCGTATACAATTTTTAATTTATACATGATTTTGGAGAGGACTTTATATAAGCTAAAAGCTTCCAGCGCAATCCTGTTCTCAAATTGTATATCTGATTTGTATGTGAAAACTTAAGAATGTAAATGAGATATATGATATGAGAAATATGAGAAATAAAGTATGTTTAAACTACAAACTAGCCCTTCTCCGAGATGTACATTGTATGATACACATTCCAGATTCATATTTGAAATGTCTACCTTTTAATATTACATTTTAATCAATACATGTTTATACCTATTTATCAACTATATGATCGAAAACTGTTCATAAGATATTTATAAAGCACAATCTGACAATCTGAAAATTAATTACAATTTCGGGAATCAATACTTTGTTACTGACGTTATTTCAGCATTATAATTTATTCATACTTATAATTAAAAAAAAAAAGATGTACAAAACACCGACAAGCAAATGTACAATCATGTTCCATGGATTCCAAGTTTATTAATATTCGACAAACAGCTCTGTATTTGTTCTGCATTTTACCGCGCCTATTTGTTTTCTCTATAGTAGTGTATACATCTATATATTGCCTTACGTTTAGTGAACGAGTTTACATGCATATGTGGTTGAGGCTCAGAGTTATAAAAATAACGTTATAATATATTTTTCAGTTGAAAGTAACTGTTTAAGTGTATGTAAACCCTTTTCATTTAATGATGAACTGCTTGTCATGTGATGAAAAAAAAAACTGTTACAGAATACTGTTACAGAATATTGTATTTGCAATGGGTAAATATATAACAGTTACTATAAAATAAAAAAAAAACTCATGAATTATATTTACTATATTTACTTGCATTCGGTATTTGTTAACATTATGATAATTTGTAAATCCTAGGATTGCTGCAAAATAATACAGCAACATAAATACATGTTTCGTCATAGAATTTCAACGTGTTCATCATAAATATCCATGGTGCAACTTGACGAGTCATGCAATATGGAAGTCGATCGGCATTTTTGTGCAGTAGAAAACTTGTGTGGACACCTATTTCACAGAAAGCCCTCGCACCTGGTCAGTGTCCTTTATATAAATACGAGAGAGAGAGAATTTATGAATGATATAAAGGACTTTCTTTTACACATGGTCGCAGGAAACTATACTTTCACAAGAAGCCTTTAGTGGAAATACATAGTTTCTATAACCACAAGTGAAAAAAATACGCTCTTACAATAAAATCAACAAACATTCTATGTATTTCATAATATGCTAATGCCTTTTTCATAATTCCACTTTCCTTGTTTTTCTCGCGTCTCCTTCACCAAAAGCATGAAATCAGGCCTTCTGTTTCGTACTTTTAAAAAAGACACGAAATATGCTTGCATTAAAACTTAGCAACAATATAAATATCTGTATCGTAAGTATATAAGGATAGCAGTACAAGGTGCGTGGGGTAGCGCACCTTTTGATTTATTTGATACAGGCATTTTCAATAACGCAGTTTTGTACACATAATTATAGTTCTTAAAATAATTATTTACTTGAGCAAGGATAGAGGTCTTGTAGATTGTTTTATATATTTATATTTCATGCTTACCAGTAAATTATGGTGCGTCAAATTATATGTATGCTGTTACTGGCGTAGCTTCCTATAGGCACAGCAAGTACGTGCCGACACATATTATTTCAAAAATGAAAAATATAAGCATGCTTAAATCGGAATTAAAATTATGAAAAAACTGAAAGGAAAGAATGTAATGCTGCGAATTGCAAGCTTTACCAACGGAATTCTTATATTTTCACATTTAACAAAATTGTGTGGAATATGCCTGCGCGTACCAAAAACACCAACATTACAAAATATAGCCTCCCGGCCGTCCTTCCACATGTTATGTATGATGTGTAATAAAAAGAATATTGTCAGCGCTGAATCTCAACCTTATGTTACTTGGCGCTTGAATTTTAAATGTTAAATACATAACATGGTTGATAAAAACTCCATATATTTCGTGAAACTGTAGAGAAGACAATCGGAACATGCCTGTCGATTTTAACATTTTCCACCAATTTAATAATTATTTATTATTAAAATACTGTGGATCTGACATGCCATCAGTGGAGTACTTCCGGGGTACCAATCGTTCTTAATTCAGTCAAAATATGCAATACTTGGAGATATGTCAATAAATGCATGAATAAAGCTGGAGACGTTCTTTTCATCTATGTTCATGTTTGATATAATGCTTGTGAATCATTCTCCCGAACTGCAGGTGTTCCTATAATGTTTTCTAAAATATTTGCATATGCTGAGATTAAAAACAAAAGAATCACGGCCATTAGCAGTGGTTGCCCACGTTAGCTATTTATTTGATGAAGGTGCCAACAGTTATAATCGGCCACTTTCTCCCGTTTCCTTTATTTACTGCATACGACAGGGTTGACTGTGTGTATATATATTCTGGCTACACCTTTACTTTTAAAGTCACAACTTAGGATTAGTTTTAGGTAATAACCGATCTGCTTTACGGTATTTTGATTAATGACAGAGGCAAATACATTTACATTATGTGTGTTAGAGAGAGTGAGATAGAGAGAGAGAGAGAGAGAGAGAGAGAAGATCTTGCAAACAAATATGCTGATACCTTAGGATAACTTAGGATCTTCTGTGGACGCTGGCATTTCTGCCATTATATCCACCTCATCTTTGTCATATCCGGTTTTGCTTTTTGAGTGACTTCCGGTATTAAAACAGCTTGTTGACTGATAATTGTATCTTAATTCCAGTTTTTCCCATAACTTGTTGTTGCACATGTTTGCTTAAGTTTATCTGATCATCTACCAAAACGTCTATATCCTTTTCTGTATTGGGTTTTCCTAACAGTATCGGGGATCAAGATGTATCTTTAAAGTAGCAGTTATTTGGCTCATTTTCATTTGTATTTTGATCTTTCTTCCCAATACTCAAAACCTTGCATTTCAAGGGATGGAATTTTAGTAGCCATTTATCAAACCAGCACTTTAGGTTATCCAGATGTTTCTGCAACTCCTCAATGTAATCTACATTATACATTTCTCTATACATCTTTGTGTCATCCGCAAACAAGAATGTTTCTGACCGCGTGCATTCTGGCATGTCATTAATGTATGTCACAAAAAGGATCGGACCCAGCACACTACCTACAGTATTCCACTGGTAACTGGATGTTCCTTTGAATCATGTCCATTAACTTGAACCTTTTGCCTCCTGTTTTGGAGAAAACTTTCTACCCATTTTGTTATTTTGAGACCAAATCCATATTCCTCCATCTTTTTATCATTCTTCTATGGGTAACCTTATCAAATGCTTTCATGAAGTCCATGTATATTGAGGTATATTGTGTCTATTCCCCCCCCCCCCCCCCCCCCCCCATTATCTATTATTTCTGTCCGATTGTCTATTACCTTTAATAGTTGTAGAGTTGTTGATCTTCCTGATAAGAAACCATATCGCTTTTTTGCTGAGTAATTCATTTTGCACTCTATGCTCAATAAATCTGGACCTCACTGCCTTTTCCATTACTTTACTAACCACGATGGTCAAGCTAACTGGTCTGTAGTTTCCAGGATCGAATTTATTTCCTTTCTTAAAAGATGCCACTATGTTACCTAATTTCCACTTGTCTGGAACACTTAATATTTCTATGGAGTCGTTAAATATTGAAGTCAGTTGTTGAGTAATGACCCTACTTAGAATTTTTCAACGCCAAGGGGTGAAGTCCTTTTGGTCCGAGTGATTTCGAAGAGTCTAGATCTTCAAGCATTTTCTTTACTTAATTTTCCGTTATTTTTCTTGCTATGTATGGGTAAATGATAATAGATTGGTAGGTCTCCTTCCTCTTCCTTGGTAAATAGGCTTCTAAAAACGTTTGCCAGAACATCATCAGCCTTTTCCTGGTCATTTTTTTTTTTTTTCGTTTCTGTGTAATCCGTTTTGTATGACAATTCCGATATTTCTTCCTTTGTATTTCTTTTAGAGTCTGCATATTGCCAAAATTTATTTGGGTTAGTCTTTATATTTTCTGATATTGTTTTTTTTTCATATTAAATTCGGTTGTTCTAGTTAATCCTTTAAATTGTTTTTTAATTAATTTTTGCATACTCTTGATTTTCCCATCTCTAGTTTCCATGAATCTCTGCCAACATCTGTGCTTTTTATACGCCCTTACAAATGTACGGACGTATTATGTTTTCACCCATGGCGTTCGGGCGGGCGGCGTCCTGTGAAGTGTCCGGATTCCTTTTCAAACAATTTTAATCCGATCCTCTTCCAACTTGCTGACAATATGTATGGGCATAATATCCCTGGAAAGTTCGATTTCCAGCAAACCGCCCCAGGCACTCCTGGATTATGGCCCTTGATTTGTTGAAAATATGTGAAATTTATAGTGTCCAGTATATTTTTTAAATAGTTTTCATCGGATCCTCTTCAAACATGCTGACAATGTATATGGGCATAATATCTCAGCCAAGTTTGATTTTCAGTCGAATCGCCCAGGAACTCCTGGATTATGGCCCCTGATAATCAAGTTCGATTACCAGCCAAATCACACTAGGCACGCCAGGATTATGACCATTGATTTGTTGAAAATATATATAAAATAGCGGTGTCAAGTAAAGTGTCCAGACTCCTGTTCAAACCTTTTTGATCCGATCTTCTTCAAACTTGCTCACAATGTGTATGGGCATATTACATAGGCCAGGTTTGATTAGCAGCCAAATCACCCCAGGTACTCCAGGATTATGGCCCTTGATTTTTTGAAAATATACTCAATTACCAGTTTTCTTACTCCTTTTCGAACAGTTTTCTTTCAATCCTCTTCAAGCTTGCTGACAATGTTTATTAGCATAATATTGTAGGGCCCTAACCGTATCATGTTTTTCATTGCTTTAAAATTGAATTACCTGTTTACTTTTATCTGTCAATTGTGAAATCTTTTGTCTCAACTTGCTTTTTTGATATCCAAATGTATGTCATTTTATTGCTTTAACTCATACTGTGTTGGCATTTCATTTTATTTTTACAACTTATTGCATTATTCTGCCATTCTATTAATCCTCTTTTAAAGTAATTTCTAGTATTATTTATCATGTTTATTCAATTTAACCTTTAACAATGTAATCCTGATCCTTGTTTTGGTAAACAACAAACATGGAGGCTGCTTTGTGCATCCCATGTATTGATGACGTCATCATAATGACATCACAGTGACATCATAACCATCCCACAGAATATGTTGGGGACTGTTGGATAGTGATGTTTATTGTATTCATCAGTTTAAATTTCTGAATTCACAGTCCTAGGCATTATTTTAGCCTGTTTTAAATCATATTTTACCTGAAACATATCATAGATGACACAAGAATATCATGTTAATTTTTATAATTAAGTTATGATTTTCCTTGTACCTATCAAATTCTAACAAAAAGTGTTAGTTACCCCTTTGTGTACCTCTGTTTGAAAACTGTTGGAAGATTGTTTGATTGTTTGATTCTGAGAGTATAAAAGGGAATGCACAGTTGGAATCTGGGACTCCCACATCCGTTTTTGAACAACCTTCATTCATCTTATTTGATTTTAGTAAGTTTGGTTTATTTTGTAACTGAATTATTTGAAGGAATTAATCACTAAGAGCAAACTCGTCTCTTTTAAATAAATAATTAATATAACATAAAGGTCTATATATATATTGAACTAGATAGGATTTTAAAGGTTAAGATTTAGAGAAGTTATCATTCATATATATTATTGTGTTAACCTAGAATAGTGCTAAATCATATAGCATTTAAGTAATATTTATAATATTTTAGTAGTTGTGGCTCTGGCACTTAAAGGAAATAGGGGTTAATTAACTTTCTGTACTTGGAACACTGTGTGTCTTTGTTGTAAATCTGATTTGTTGAGAGGTATAATAAAAGTGAGATTTTAACACAATTCCGTTTTGTTGTTAAAAGGTTCCCATTTATTAAAGGAGAAAGTTATTTTGGTCAAGAGTTAAGTATTTCAGGGAGTCCAATTTTTGTAAAGCTTTATTTGAATTTACCCACTACGACACTCAGTGACACACACACACACACACACACCTGAAGAGGAGAATCAAACGTCGGCTTGGGCCCTACATTTTTGGTGGCAGCGGTGGGATCAGCAAGTCTTCCTGTTGATCCTGTGATACGGACCCATTGGTTTCCGACAACATCTCCTATGATTAATTAAGATGAGCTGCAACTATGAAAGTGACGAGGAGGTGGTCATTTCGCGTGAATGCCGTCTGCCAAGCCGAAGAGAGAGGTCTTCAACAAGGGATGGATCTGCTGATCTAGCTCCTGATAGGCGAACAGATGAAGATAGAGAGCAGAAAGAACATAACATACAGCCTGAGAGAAGCCCGCCAAGGGAACTAGATGGTGACCAGAATGCACCTGCTGTGATGGATGAAGTCGCCTAAGTATTGCGCAGCTTACACAATGAGATACGTGAGATCAGGAGTTTTCAGGTGACTCAACCCCGACAATCAACCACACAACATCTGAGTCAACATAATCACAGTAGTCGTGATCTTAATAGCATGGAGAGATATGATGTGATGACAGAGCAGTAACAGGCTGGTTCCACGCCAGAAAGGCATCCAGACCTGACCAATAATTCCAGACATAATCATGCTGATGTGGTTGGCAGTCGCAGACAAAGAGGTTCTGGCCCCGTGTTCTCGAAACATACTTAAGTACGATCTCAGGCTTATACTCAAATAATTGCTCAAATTTGAGTATAAGTCTGAGTACGATATTTGAGCCGTGTTCTTGAAAAAATAACATACTCAGAAATCTTGCTCAAACGTAAGTGGCCCGGTAGTGTACACGACAGCCGCATTTTCAGAGAAAGTGACATATGTCAAAAGATGGAAGATGGTAATTTTAAAATTTTATTAGCTTCAATGACTTATACAATATCTATTGTCAATAGTCAAAAAATATAAACATATATGCAGAAAATTTGACTTGAAAACATCAACAACAATCTTTCAATAAATGTGTATGTTGAAATACCTGATATTGATATAATATTTTGTTTTTGCCTATAACAGTGAAATATATATATATATATATATATATATATATATATATATATATATGATTCCTACCTTTAATAATACATATTTATTAATTTTCCAAAATTGTGATACATCTTAACTTAATATAATAAGCTATGAATTTTTTTCAAAACTTTGATAATCAATTTAAGTTTTTTTTTAAGTATCACCAAAATGACATATAATGACAAATAAACACTATGATCTTAAAATTATGCATGTAGCCATTATAAAGAGGAATAACAAGAAAAACTAGAAACATCGATATTAAACAATTATAAAGACACAGACAAAGTAATAATTGACTGTTTGATTTACGTATAAAAGAACATGAGCTGTCAGAGGACAGCACGCTCGATTATTCAAAATGCTTGTTGGTAAATCAAATGAAATCTATTTCAATTATTGCCCTTCACATACCCTGTACATAATAATAATCAAAAATGTTATAGTATTGATAGTCTGATACCCCTTAATATTTTTATGATGTCTTCAATCAATCCCATGTCTAGTTACTGAGACATAAGCACAATAACACTGTGCATGCAAAACTTCAACTAAAATCCAAATTAGAAAAGGGCCATAACTTAAACCAAAATTTCTAAGTTAAAATGGTCATAATTTGTAACATAATCTATATAGATTTATTTACCATGAAAGTATGATACCCCTAAACATATTAAAGATGTTTCAAACCCCGGGAGAATTATCCTAAATTTTTAAAAATTTTAACATATTCCAATTCCAAAACCCCAAAAAATCAAATAAATCTCATGCCTGGATACTGAGATATAAGCCTGAGAGTATCTTGCATGCAAAACTTTAAACAAAACTGTCTATGTTAAAAAGGTGTCATAATTTGTAATATATTCCATCAAGAGTTATCTACATTGGTTGTCTAATGCCCATGAATATATTCATAAACTTTCTTGTCAATACCATGAATGGTTATTGAGATACAAACTATATAGCTGCTTGCACACAAAACTTTAACCAAATTTTCTATTGCATTCAAAACTATAACCAAATTTTTTAAGCAAAAAAGGGGGCCATAATTCATATTAAATATTATTTCAGTAATGTAGTGAAGTCCACTTAATTACGGGCTGAGGAGAGACATGGCTATGTTGTCAACAAGACTAATTATTAAAAGATTGTAAAAACTGTGTTATTATCTGCAATACCTAACAATACCTTCAAATGAAATACATTAAATAACAGCATAGTCTGTCAGATAATTGCATGCAGCTATGTCATTTAACCTTAAATATACCATAACTAAATACAGTAAGAGCAATCCACCACTAAGTGGTTGTGTTGCAGAGGTTTATAATACAGGAGTTCAATAAAGGAAAAAAATGTTAATGAAGACTGTTATTTTAATTGATTCTAGATATGAAACTAATGTGAATCTCTACTGATGTATTCATTAATTACATCTCGTTTAAATTCCTAAATATACAGGTCATTTTGACGTTTACTCCTCGGAGATTCTGGCTATGCTTGTAAAACCTATCTCATGACCCCATACCTTCTGCTGCACAAGAAAGGTAATATCTTTAATTATTGGAATTCTATTAAAATGATCATTAACTTTATTCTGAACAGAATGAAATGTTATTCAAATATACCAATGACAAAATTTAAAAAAAAAGAACACCAAAAAAAACAAAAAAAAACATATACAAATATATAGTATTGGATATGATTGGTAGTCACACACAACATTTTCATAAGTATTATAAAGTATAAGCGCTATGACAATGTTTTTGGTATTGGCTATTTAACATAATATATATATATATATATATATATATATATATATATATATATATATATATATATATATATATATTACATACAGGTTCAACGTCGCCCTCTGTAAAACAATGGATGTGATAGAACAAACGTTTGGTGTCTTAAAGAGAAGATTTCCATGCTTGAAGTATGGGTTGAGAACTAGACCTGATATTGCCTGTAGAATCGTATGTGCATGTGTGGTTCTCCACAATTTTGGAATATCAAGGAATGACATATTCATTCGTACATTTCCTATTATTAATGACAACGTAGAAGTATGTCAAGCTAACGGAGGAAACACTGGTGCAAGATACCGCGATTATTTGACGGCAACATATTTTTCTTAATTACTTTATTAGATAACATAAGCACAATGTGCACAATGTGAGCTCTTGTGTTCGTCCTTTGTCAGGCGTCCGTCGTCAACAATTTAGCTTGTTTACATTTTAGAGGCCATTTTTTTAACCCAAGTTCATGAAACGTAGTCATAATGTTTGTTTTCAGAAGATCTTGAACAAGTGTGAAGTTTATATTTATTGATGTAAATAGTATCAATGTGCAATTGATTGACAATGTGTTAATGTGTTTTTGAATCTTGATTGTAAACATTTTATTTCCAAAAATATTATTATAACTGCATTAAATACTTATAAATGTTTATTTATTTGACTTTTTCTTCAAGCCGTATTTTCATATTAGATTGTTGAAGTAGTAATATTCACATATTTCATCAAAGTCAATGCTTTTGCAACCCCCCCCCCCCCAAAAAAAAATTTTCTAATTTTTATCAAGTTACATATATCAAACAATGATAAGTAAGCATAGCAAGCTATACTGTCAGGAGTTCCCACTGGAAAAACTACCCCCACCACCCCTCCTGGTGAAAATGTGCCATATTGAAACAATAAAATGATGTAAATTGGTTCATGATTTTCAAACTACATTGACCTTATAAGTGTGCTCATGGCTGATGCGTGCAACACACCGTTGGGTTTTGATTAATAATTTTTTGAAGTTTTATCTATATCCATCCAAAACTGTATAAGTTATGGGCATACACGAAAGAGGAATGGATTGACTGAAGGACGGATGAACAGACAGAAGGACACACGCAAACTTATAGTTCAAAACCAGTTTCACTGTTGTGGAGTGAAAAATGCAAAATACTATTCTACAAATATCATTTATAATTCCAAATTAAACATTGAGGGTTCATCAAGCGCCTTATAAAGATATGCATTAAATACTCTTTTTTTTTAATTAAAAAATTTCCTGCTCATGAGTTTGTTTTTTTTTGGTGGAAAAGTTCTTGTTCTTGAGAAATTTTCTGCTCAAGGTGTTTGACCTTATTCGCTCTTCCTCCAACGAGTACAGGGTTGTCTCATCCCTCCTTCTTTTGCATGATTTCTTCACATTTTTTTGCTTAAATTTAAATAACAAATTCATATGAAATATAAAAAAAAATTCATGACCTATCGACACTAGTTCAGTCATGTAAATGTTTCAAGTTAATAGCTTGGATAATTATTTATGTTACGGACAAAAACAAAATTATATAATAAAAGGGCAGTAACTCCAAATACATGATGCAAAGGGTTACAGTTCTTATGCATTGCATTTCTCCTCCTTAATATCTATCCACTTGTGCAGTTTCAAAGTAATAGTTTTGAGACTTTCTAATTTATGCTTCTGACCAAAAAGTATGACAGACACAAGGACAGAGAGACAGGCAGACGGACAGACAAAAAAAATATGTCTTATTTATAAAACTTTATTTATATCTTTTAATAAAAAAAACTCACATTTAAAGCAAAACTCACTGTTGTTGATTGATGGTGTTTCAGTGCCTAAAAAATCGAAAGATATACATAAAGACGCTATATATTTGTTGTGAGTAGATATGAAATATATTGTAATTATAAATTTTTTAATATTTTCGATTTTATCAATTTTTTCCCCCTAGGTTAATGATTTATAGAATTATTTTATGTGACCTTATTCATGTAATATTTAATCCATGAACATGTTTGTACTAGAAGGCTTCCTCATATGAAAATCGGAATGACCCTGCCAGGATTTGAACTCACACAATGAGAGGCTGAGTGAGGTTAAAGTCGACGAATTTACCCTATCGGCCACGGGGGCCCCTAAACATTTCTGTCAATTATAAAATAGTAATAATAATATAGTAACTTATTTTCAAATGGTGCTAAGTATGCAAAAAAAAAAAATACTCACATTGGAGTGACATTTGACTAGTTGATGGAGTTGGAGTTGGAATTGGAAGTGTTTCAGGTGCTTTAACAAATGAAAATTAGCATAAGACAGTGTTTATTATAAGAACATACATAATAAAACAATATGTGTTCAAAAATCATGACAAGTTATGTTATATAATCATAACACTTTTGATATATAACTATATTTTTACATTTCAAATAATTAAATAAATAGTTTGGTTATTTCATTAGTTATGCGTTTGACAAAAATTTGAAAAATAAAAGGAGATAATTCAATAATTGGAATAAAGTTAAGGTTCTTAGTTACTGCACTTTAACTAGGGGCAGTCTATGTTAAATACTGAAATTTCATTGAAATAAAGCAATAATTGCCACAGGTTATCCGAAAGCGGACAAATACATTTTCTGAATTCTGAAAAAGGAAATGTGTTTTCATTTAGCATTATACACATAACAATTACATAAAAATGCTATTTATTCTCTTTTATTATATTTAATTGTGCATCAATTAATTAAATTAATGTATATTTCATTGTAATAATTAAGCATTAAATCACATTATTTATTGTTCAATTAGTTAATTTGAAAATTAAAAAAAATGATTTTGCTTACCTGGAGGAAGAAATTATTGAAGAACTATTTGTACGTATGAGGGTATAATTAATTACAATTCATAAGTATCATTAGGTAATTTAATAAATATAAATAATTTCAATTTGTTTGTTTGATTCAGCAACAAATGGCTTATAATTCGGTACATAAAAAACAAATGCTTTCATAGGTCCCATCAACAGTCTTTCAATCATTTGGAGACTTTGTCTAATTGAGACAGATATACTGCTGACAAACTTCAGTATAACACCCCAGACATGTGGCATGAAACCACACCCAGTCACATTATCCTAATACCAAGTCAACAAATCCTGGTTGCTGAATGACCAAACAATGGAGCTAAACTATTATCAGTTTTAGGACTTTGGTATGTCGCGACCAGGGATCAAATCCAATACCAACCGCTACCACAGAGGACACTCAAACTACTCGCCCACCAGGGATAGTCATATAACTCAATTTTAGCTATGTCATGCTTAGTTACAAAGAACATCAATTATTAATAAATATATCAAGATAATAAAGAGGATATTTGTTTTTGGTGTAAGATCGATTAATAATTTCACTTAGTGAACATAACAACTGATATTTTCAGGAGTGGCGAAGCCAAGATTAAAAATCCATCTTTTAATGTTAATAAATGAAATTATACATCACTCTTTCTCTTTCACCATAACAAGAAAATTTTGATTTTAAATAATGCTATAAAGGAAATAATTTATTAGTGTTATTCAAAAATTTAATCAAAATTTAGAGGGATTACCTCGCTTGCATGACATTTTATATGACATCATTTCTTGAATAAAACCCAGCACAAAGAATGCTCCAATCATTTTATAACATAGGGTTGGTATAAAGTTCCTGAATGAAATTTATGAAAATGGTAATATTCAATGTTACATACTTATAATTCCCTATATTCAAACGAAAAACATCAAATAAATACATGATTATATTTACCTTCAACGTCACAGGACAATTCATTTCCTTCAGCTGAAACAGTAGTTTAATACTCATTTGTTATCCATCTTCACAACACATATATGTTTTATGTGAAAATTTATGCTCAATTTATTGAAATACCATATATAATTGTTATTGGTACAAAGTGAATATGTCATGTTCAGGATCAAGTAGAGGTTAATATATAAAATAATTTAAAATTAAAACTGAGTACCTATTCAAGAATTCTGTAAAGCAGTGAAAAATGTTGTAGTTTACTGGGATATTTCAACCAAACTTATAAGGTTATGTCATTTTAAATGAAGTATACAGGTATATTTTACCAAGTTTCATTATTAAGGGATAATAATTTGAGTCATGAATAGAATAATATAAATGTTTAAGTAGAACTTATCTTCCAGAAAGCAATAATAATGATTTTAGACAGAGGTAAAATACATAACTATTATACTGACTATACATATTTATCAATTTTCAAATCAGATATATTAAAAACACAATTTTTAAATTTTATATTAATATATTAGTGATTGAAATATATGGTATGCACTCCCAATATCATGTGGTAACCATATAAAAATAAAAAGCTTACATTGAATTCAATAAAAAAAATTGAAGAAATAAAATACAAATAACCTTATGACTCCATGCCCCCACTAACACCCTCTAATTGGGGGCATTTTTGCAGATGTGACAACATCCGCTTCTCTGCTGCTGTCAAGATTGTGGGCGGGCCTCCCCCAGTCTTACGGGCTTAAAGATTCTTGTTCTTTACTGTTTAAAAAAAAGAAAAAGAGAAGCATTCAAGATCATTAGTTAAACAATAAACAGCAATAAAATACATTATTTGAAACGGTTTCGAAATAATTTAAAATATAAAAGGTAAAAAAAAATTGACATGAAATAAAAACAAACAAAAAGTTACTGTTTCAATCATATTTACATTGAAAAACAAAACATGCGATAGATCATGGTTTTAGATTTTAAAACAATTTTTTATATTATTGAAAAATTATTTTATATACATCAATGAATTTTGTAAATATATGCAGGAATTCTTATTTAATGAATTTGCAACTTGTTGTTAAATTGCTTAATTCACATCCATATGAAGTCTCTATGAAGTACCAAAGGCTACAGCAGGAAACAGTAAACCAATGTAAATATAACAATTTAAGTATAGAAAGACCGGTAGCTTTTAAATCAATAATTAATAACATCAACTACATTAAAACAAATCATGACATGGAAGACAATATTAAACACCTGACAAAATTTACCTCTTGTTTCTTCAAATTGTTGAACAACTTCTTTATTTCAGTTACTTCTCTTTTACAAGAGGCTGTTCCACATCTATGAATAAGATATCCATTGAACCGGCTGAACAAAACATCAGCACTATCGATAACCATCGATAGAACTGACATTTTGTCCAGCTCGGTCCAGTTTTCTTTTCGTTTCTTGAGTCGATCCATCAAATCTATGCAGACGACTTGTGACAGCTGTATGTCAAAAATTCCCGAACTTTTACGCAAATTGCTCTCCGAGGTTAAAGAGCGCCGATTCGGGCCGCTTACAACAATCATAATTGAGTAAGAAATTTTGCTCAGCTGAGTACGCGATAAAACGACGTTTAGAACACGGCTTATCATTACAGCTCAGTTGAGCATGGAACTTAGATTTGAGTCTGAGTTTGAGTATGAGTACGTTTTTCAGTACGTTCGCGAACACGGGGCCTGATGGCGATGGATATCAGCACGGCCCATTACGCCATTCCTACAGTAGTGCACCAAGATTGAAGTTACCATCATTTACTGGTAAAGAGAACTAGGCAGCCTGGATTGCAAAGTTTGAGGTCATTGCCGACAGATACGAATGGAATGTCGAAGAGCGCCTTGACCAGCTGTTACCTAAGTTTGAAGATCAAGCCAGTGAGTTTGTATTTTCTCAATTGGCACCTGGTGTGGTTAATGATTACCATGCTCTGCTTGTCGAGCTGAACACCCGCTACAGAGTAATAGAAACTACTCAGTCATTTGCAGTGCGATTCAATCGCCGAGTTCAGCGTCATGGTGAAACCCCCCGAGGATTTTACAGCAGACTTGAAGCGCCTTTATGATAAAGTACACATCCACCGCGACAGGCGGACTCGTAATGAGGATCTTGTCTGGAAATACCTTGATGGCCTACTTGACAAAGAAGCAAGATTCGCTATCGATTTTTACAAAGAGCCGCGAGACATAGATGAGGCTGTCTTTCATACAGTCTATTGGCTGCAACTGCATGGCAGCAGTAAGGGTGAACGTCGACATTACCATGTTGTTAGGAGGACAGCTAAAGCTGTTATTGCAAATGATTCTGTTGATGTTGGGGTTGAAGTAGCTACAGATATGAGCACCCGCAGTGTGGCAAAAGGAGAGACTGAAACCACCAGCGTCTCGAAGCAAGAAGAGTTGTTGAAGCAGCTGGTATCACGCCTTGAGAAATTAGAAAGGGTCATCCAGCAACAAGAGCCTAGACAAATTAAACCACGTAGAAGTGGAGAGTGCTTCTACTGCCATGAGCAAGGTCACTTTGCTCGTGAGTGCCCAAAGAAGAGTTTGGACCTAAGGGCACATGAACGGCAAGCACATTCACAGGGGCCATGTGAGTTCCCACACATGCTTTTAAACAGCCGGGACCTCCTCTTGTGGTCAAAGAGAGGTCCGAATACAGCAGAGAGATGAAGATAAAGGCCATCAAATAGTTGACAAGGATTCATAGCCTGAGGCAAGGGTAGAAGATGATATGCCAATGAGGGAATTGGGGGATGGGATCTTTGTACATGGGGCAGTAGGAAGTCTACCTGTCATATTTACGGCTGACACAGGGGCACCCAAGACAATAATATCTCATCAGGTGTACCAGAGGTTCAGGGACAGTGAGAGGCCTAGACTCCGGGGATCGTCTATGCTGCGTGGAGCAGGAGGGAAGCCGATCAAGGAGTGGGGAAAAGGTGAATTTAAACTCACCCTCGGGCCTGTGGTCATCAACAAGGAGTGCATGGTAGCTGAGACTGAAGATGAAGCGTTACTTGGATACGACATTTTGGTATCAGGTGACAAGGGTCCTGCAGACATGCTGCTAAGTAAACATCTCATAAAGTTAAATGGAGGGGAGATCCCATGTCCCACTAAAGTATCTCAGAGGGTGAGAAAAGTAACAATGGCAGACAGCCCATACGTTCCACCACAGTCTGGGTCACTTGTTGATTTTTCTGTTGAAAGGACTGTAGAAATTGACCTTAAGTCAGAGGTTTTCTACCTTATTCAGGCCAGTGAAGTTTTTAAGGAGAAATTTCCTTTGATGATGGCTCCTGTCCTTGTTGACATCAATTCTTGTACAACTTGCAAGGCAAGGATTCTCAATCCATATCCTTCTGAAGTCATTCTTCATCAGGATGCTGCAATAGCTGTAGCTGAGCGCATTGAAGGAGTTGTCAGCATTGTGACTGATGAAGAGGACAAGTCAGAGCAGAATAACATCACAAAAGTGAGGCGTATCCAGGTTGGCAAATAGCCTTCTATTGCGGCGGAGCAACCAGCCCTCAAAGCATCAGAAGCTGATGTACCTGAGTACCTTCAGGGTTTGTTTCAAAGATCAATATCGGGGCTAAGCAAAGCACGTCGGGAATCTGTAGCCGATCTCTTGGTTCACTTTAAGGAAGCTTTCTCAAAGGATGAGTGGGATTTGGGGTCTACAACCATTACTGAACACTCCATTGATACAGGTGATGTCCCTCCTATAAAGCAACGCCCTCGCCCAGTCCCTCTTGCTTTTGTAAATGAAGAGAAAAGAGCCATAGAAGATCTCCTATAAAAGGGGGTTATTCGCAAAAGCACTTCCCCTTGGGCTTCTCCGGTCGTGCTAGTGCGAAAGAAGTCTTGCGCTGTTCGTCCTTGCGTTGATTATAGAAAACTTAATGCCTTGGTGAAGCCTGATGGGTTTCCTTTACCACGTGTAAGAGATTGCCTTGATACAGTTTCAGGGTCGTCTCTATTCAGCAGCTTTGATCTAACCAGTGGCTACTTCCAAATTCCCATGAAGGACGCTGACATCCCAAAGACTGCTTTTTGCTGTAAATTTGGCCAGTATGAAATGACACATATGCCTTATGGTTTGAACAATGCAAGTGGTACATTTCAGAGGACTATGGAGCTCATCCTTCAAGGCTTGCAGTGGGTGATCTGTCTGGTGTATATTGATGATGTTGTGGTATTCAGTCAATCATTTGAGGAACATCTCTTGCTGTGTACTGAGGTCCTAGGACGCATTAAAGCAGCAGGGCTGAAACTTTGGCCAGACAAATGCTCACTACTGCAGATAGAGATCACTTTTCTGGGGCATGTTATATCTCAAGCAGGTGTAAAGCCTGATCCCAACAATATAGCTAAAGTTGTGAGTTCGCCCACTCCAATTAATGCTAAACAGGTGAAGCAGTTTGTTGCCACAGCTTCATATTACAGACGTTCCATCAGGAATTTTGTCAAGTTGGCAAAACCACTCACTGAGCTCACCAAGCCTAGAACAATCTTTCTGTAGGATGATGAGTGCAATAAAGCCTTTGAGACACTGAAAGCTTGCTTAACCAGTCCAGATGTCATGAGGCATCAACAGAATGATGTAGGGGCCTTCATGTTGGATGTTGATGCCTCTGGGGTAGGGATAGGTGGAGTCTTGTCACAGGTACAAGAGGGTAGAGAGAGAGTTATTGGCTATGCCAGCAGAACTCTAAATAAGGCGGAGCGCAATTATTGCGTAACAGAGCGTGAGTTACTCGCAGTTGTTTTTTCAAACAGTACTTCAGACAGTACCTCATTGGCCGTAAATTTGTGGTGCGCACTGACCATCAACCTCTTGTGTGGCTGTTTAAGCTGAAGGAACCAACAGGCAAAATTGCCCGATGGATAGAAATTCTGGCTGTATATGATTTCAGCATTGAATACCGCCCAGGTCGGAAGCAAGGTCATTGTGACGCACTTTCCAGGTGTCCACATCCCTGGGACTGTCATTGTGATGATGTTGACATGAGTGAGCCTTTAAAATGTGGCCCATGCTCCAAGTGCCGAAGGCGGGCAGAGTTAATGAAGCCAGAATCAGGTACACACGGTTCATTGGCTCTAAGGTCAACGGATGATAAGGCTGAAGTCGTGCGAAGTGTTAGTGAAGACGACTGTCAAGTTCCATAAACTTCAACTACTAGGTTTATCACCAACCTGGCAATCTCTCCATGGTTTCAGACTATGACTGAATCTGAAATGGTTGAAGAGCAGCGTCTGGATCAGCACATAGGCCCTGTCTGCAATGCACTTCTCTCTGGTGACAAGTCAGGCAAACCAGTTGCATCACCACTTAGCCCTGAATAAAGGCATTACCTACTTCTTTGAGATTCTTTGTCATTAAAGAATGATATTTTGTGTCGCAAGCGTGAAGACCACAATGGGATCATTACTATTCAATGCATAACTCCGAACAGTGTAAGAAGACGGATAATTGAGCTGCATCATAATCAGCTTACATCTGGACACATGGGCGTGAAGGCAACGAAGGCGAAAATCACACGCTTCTTCTACTGGTTCGACATGAAGTCAGATATCCAGTGTTTCATAAGTGCATGCATGGTCTGTGAAGCTGACAAAAAACCTCCAAGAAAGCCAAAGGCTCCAATGTCACATGTCCCAGCTGGTGCCCCTTGGAATGTCCTTGCTTTGGACTATGCAGGACCATTTCCAGTCAGCCCAAGAGGCAATAGGTATGTCCTTGTAGCGTCAGACGTCTTCAGCAAGTATGTCGAGGTCTGGGCAGTTCCGAACCAGACAGTTGAGGAGTGTGCCAACAGAATCCTCAATGACATTGTCGCAAGATGGGGTACACCATCTTCAGTACACACCGTCCAAGGATAAGTCTTTGAAAGCCGCCTCTTCAAGGAGATGTGCAACACTCTCAATATCAGGAAAACCCAAACGAGTGTACGAAACCCCAGGGCAATGGTCAAGTTGAGCGATTTAATCGCACTCTATTCCGCATGGTTCGTGCCCACCTATGTGGCGAACAGGATGAGTGGGACCTTCACCTTGGCTGTTTTTCTGGCGCTTATCGGGCAACACCACACATATCTACGTCTTTGACTCCCAATATGCTTGCTATAGGAAGAGAGGTGCGGCTCCCAGCTAATGCATTTTTCATGGCAAACCTTCCAGGTGAACCAGTACAAGAGGGAGATTATGTCCAATCACTTCGGTCGAGGCTGGCCAGAGCACATGAGATTGCACGCTCGCACATTAAGGAGGCAGCGAGTTACAGCAAGCTCAGCTACGATATCAATGCTTCTTTGCACAAGTATGCAGCTGGGGATATTGTTTGGTGTTTGCATGAGTCAAGGAAGGTTGGACAAAACCCCAAGTTGGAGATGGCTTATAAAGGTCCGTGTCTGGTCACAAAACGCTTTTCTGATCTAAGTTTTGTGATACAGCTGGACAAAAGTGGCAAGGAGAGGTCCATACACCACAACAAGCTTAAAGTCTACCGTGGAAACAACATACCTAGCTGGATCCTCAGAAAAAGGAGAAAGCTTATGAAGTTGTCATAGATTAGAGATGAAATGCTGTTTTGCTGTTATATACTTTTGCTGATAGAATGAACATGTTCCACTTTGCTGTTATGCATAGTTTGCACAGCCATCAAGATTTAAGTTTCAACCCTGTTATGATTATAGAAATTGTGATAAAACCTTCATCTTTTAATTGTTTCTATTTAGTGGGAGGGTAAAGTGCCAGAGTCACACCGTAATACAAAATTAATGTCAGTTGAGGATGCAAAACTTTGTTTCAGTAACGTCTGCAGTTTAGGATGCAAAACTTTGTCTGTTTCAGTCATGTCTGCAAAGCGAGGCAGGGCATACAAGTGCTTTTGGTGCGAAGAAAGTGGCAAGGTCACCATCAACAGTCGAGCTCGAATGGTAGAGCACGTGTACAAGCACCACGTGGCCAATGACCAGCAGCCCTTCTTCTGCCGTCTTTGCCTGTTTCGATGTCAAACAAAGGAGAAACTCCTTGACCACACTGAAAACTACAAGCGCCATAGGGATCTGGTCAGAGTGAAATCTGTGGTTGACTCAGCACCTTTCCTGGTCATCATGCAATAGGGACCCCTATGAAGTTGGGCCTGCAGACTTTGGAATACTTACCAAGGAGAAAAGTGACCAATGGTGGCAGGGCCTTAGGAGAGCAGACACTGAGTCCCCTGACCTTCTAGCAAGGGCATGTCAGGCTGTTGAAGTTCTCACCAATTGGCCTGAGGATGTCCTGTCCATAACCGATGAGATACCCTCTGAGTGGACAGAAAAGAATCCAGACTGCAAGGGTGACGCAGGCAAAACGGGACTTA
>CM037779.1:26340966-26390966 GCA_021229015.1 Solen grandis | reverse complement strand
TACAATGGGCATGCCTAAACAGGAATAAAAAGCATTGTCTTTACATTTATATCATTATGGTGGTTATGATATGGACTGGTCTACAGTTTCATATTGCCAGATTTCCCTTACTCATATACATGGTAGATTGATATTTATGTGTCGCTAGTCTTTTGTTTTTCTTTTACTTTTAGGCACAGTTTACAAAACTGAGAATCGTTGTTGCTATAGCTACGTTAGGACGTCCAATTCAGTTACGTTACCAAATGGTTACACAATACAGTGTCTTATACAGCACGGACTGTGTGAACTTTGTTGTTATCACGCAACCAGATGGTTCAAAACAGGTAACATATTACTGTTAACTTAACAGAAGAATATTTTTATGTAGGACATTAAAACAGCATATGCTTAAAGATACCTATATTGTGAGTTCTTGTATTTAATTTAAAGTTTATGAATTCCTTAACACATTGTGTTATATATATTCGATGACTTTCTTTCCATAGACTGACCCCTAATTAAACATTCATTAATCATTTGCTGAGCTATGCCACATTATTTTCCTAAATGATCTAAAATCATTTGAATGACACGAAATTAAATACATTGTATTCGACATCTTTCCAAGGTGAGGCGTTTTTAATGTGCTTGAGTATATTTAGTAGTTGGACTTCATTATGGATTTTAATAAGTTGCAAGGCTTAAGTATATGCAGAGGCATTAAATACCCTAATAGAAACGTGCCTGGAAAATGTGAAGTTAATTTGATCTATTTGGACTTATAAACTATTTGAAATAATATCCTTTGTGAGAATACTACATGTACTTTAAGGTGCTGCTGAAATACAAATGGTACCAATATTTGATGTTCCTGTCACGAACTCAACCAACAATTCTTAGCGCTGTGTTATAAATCAGTTCTAGAATCAGACTAAAGCTCATTAATTATTTAGAGTTCTGTTTTTTATAGAACAAAGGAATATGAAATTCGTCCCTTGGTGTTCTAGTATAAGTAAGCAATAAGTATGTTTGGTGGAGTTCAGCCCTGAAATTTAAGTCTTTGATAATGGTTCAGTGATATTTTAAGTACGTTGTGCAGCCAAAGGTTATCGAACTTCATTTTCTTTTCATAAGTTGTCTTCCTGCTGTTAATTAAAAATTTTAGTTAATTTAGATAAATGATTATGAGATGTTCGTTTTAGTTTTAACTGTACTTACATTTACAGGAGTATCCTGGAAACTCGGACCCAGAACGACTAGCCATCAACCGTCTGACCCCTCCTGTGGAAGCACTCTGCGTCAGAATCAACCCTCTTAAATGGATAAATCATATATCATTGAGATTTGACTTAATTGGAAATCCACAGGTGATCACAGCTTAATTCGATCAGATTATATAGACTTGTCTTGTATTTTGTTCTGAGAAAATTAAGAAATGTATAATGGTGTTTGCAAAATATTTCAGTTGCAGTCTAGGACATTCTCATAGTAAAACAATGTTACGTGACTAACAAGTGTTATTTGATAGCTTAGCTTTTTGTTTAGCAATGTTTTTTTTGTCTTTGGACATTAACTTACAAGAACACCAACACAAATCAATCTTATTAAAATCATATCCTAATTTGCGCTCCTCTTCCATACGCGATTAGGATCTGACAACATCGCATTAGGGTCACGTCAGATTGATCTTCCAAGTAATTTTTTGCATAAACAAGTGCTCGATTTAAAACCAATTAAATAGCGCGTTTTTAACTGACTTCTGTAAAACATTTGTCACAGGGTGAGGAAAATGTGCAGCTTGACCGGGCCTCGAACCCGGGGCCTTCTGCTTACAGGGCGAATTCTCTACCGACTGAGTTACCCGGCCCCTTACACGTCTTTCTACCCTATTTTGAGCAATGAGTAATGTAACACATTAAAATTGATCCCTCAACAACTGCTTTTCTAACTAAATTACGGATACCAGAATTAAAGCCTGAACAAAAAGAAATTGAATTGGCACTTTTTGGACTTTGTGGTAATTCTCCCTACAGGACACTATCTTGTTATTTGTTCATATATATTGATGCGGTTACTTCCTCTGGTTATACCTTACGATTTGGTAGGATCCGATTTGATTGGATTATACAAGGGGCAATCTGAGACGACCCTCTATACGATGCTGTCAGATTCAGTTACCAATATTGAATCTGAATTCAATGAAAATGTGCGTGGAATACCCGATGCCTTATTTGTAGCTGGTTCAATAATGGCTTCTTTACAAAGTGACACATGCATTATTCTCAAAGATACACAATTCGCATATACATATTGACATATATAAAAGTTTGAAGATTTAAAATATGATCTTAAGCAGGTTCCAACAAGTTACATTTCTTAATATGAGATAAAGTAAATATTCCGTGGAGTAACTATTCGTATACCATGTCATTTTCCATGTACATGTATAGTTTCTCTCCAGGCACAGATGTCAAGGTTTTACTTTAAGCCTTTATTTCGGTTGTCTGATTTTTTGAGCACGTGTGACCGACTGTCAGTCCTTTTGGTTATGCCCATTACACTTTAACCCGATTCTCAATATTTCTTCCGTAGTCAAATTTCACACTAACCCATTTTTCTCAGTATTGGATGTGATACATGCCAATGCTATGTTGTACCCATGCTTCGAGTTTCAGGATGTGTTGTGAGACTAAAATTATGAATACCATTAACAAGAGAATTAGGGAAAACTTTGAAGTAAAATTGAATTATATTTTATTGATATTGTGAATAAAAATGATAAGAAATAAACAAACAACACATTGATGAAGAAAATCATCATAATTAGAGTACATTGTATATTCATCTTTGTGGCTATTCATAGTTACACAGCAATATCCTTTAAGAGAATTATGCAAAATTGATTAAACTTGTTTAATGAGCTTAGTGTACGTTGCATATCCTAAAACTGTTGATAAATTAATTCTGATATAGTCATCATCTCTGTGTATGTGTATCCTGCTATGTTGCATATTTCTAATCATCGTATTAACATTAGAATAATTATTAGATTGTTTTTGTAAGTTAAACCACGTTCGAATGAAACTTTCAATTTGCTGTTTGTTGAGTTTTACGTCCCACAGACGTAATTTCAGTCATTTAGAGACTACAAATGTATAGCATGACAAAAACAGAACGTTTGCCGTCATAGCAAGTACCTATTTTAACTCGTGGCTCCTCGTAAAAGAACTGGTTTCTAAGACCATATGAAAAAAATATCTACATATGTTTTCTGTCTCTCATACATGCCAGTTAAGCGTAGTGACCGAATACGAGACCTTTCTGTACAAATGTTATCCACGCGTCCCTTGACTGCTCAGAAGTTTTATCTGATTGCTATATTGCATACCGCAGGAAAGGGCTTAATGAGTAACTATGGTTTTAAATAATGAAATTTTATCATAGGTGTTAAATATATATATATATATAGTTTTACAAATGAGTTTTACAAATGAGCATGAGTTTTAAATTCACTTAAGTTTTAGCATTGTGCTTTAAAATGTATGCGTGTGCTGTTTTTTTCACTAAACAAGGGCAATTCAAAATACAGATTTGTTTGTTAAATGATGTTGAACAAAAAATGAAAGCAAGGTAAATGTTCATTTCTTTTCGATGTTTTGTCAGTTGATTAGTTTTAAAAGCATGATTAAATATTTTATATGAGCTGAAGTAACATCAATTAAAGTTTTATGATTCTTTTTGATATTCTTATTGTGCTTCACAAATTTCTTTGTTAAAGTCATGAACATGTTTCGTTTATTTAGTTATTATATATGTATGAACATGCAATGATTTAAATGAGATATCAATAAGCGTACAATTCATATATGAAACCGAAGAGTTCTTATCGTTCTCTTGGAAAGAGAAATACTAGTTCAGCGTTAGGCTAGGGAAAGAATGAATGGCAAGTTCTGTGACAGCTCGCAGATATCTTTCGTTCTTTTTCATATGAGGTCGGGTACGATATTTCCCATTTTACCTTATTGTGACGGATACTTTAAAATTTTGCTCCAATTTCATTTTCATATACTTATCAATAAACGTTTTAAGCACCTGGCTCAAATTCTACCGACAATACTTAATGCTAAGTAATACTTAGTTATACTTAGCTGCAATTCCATCATTTTTTTCTCTAATAAAAAAATTCAAATATTTGATACGAAATATTCAAGTATATGACTAGATTGACATGCATTATTACCTTAACAACTGAAATAATTTGCTATGAAATTAATTACTAGGCTATTTTTATTAGAGATACAAAAATGATGATATTCACCCCCTCCCCCTAAGTATTACTGAGTGCTAAGTAAGGTTAGTGGAATTCGAGCCTTGTGATATTGGATCAGTTGCAAAGTTCACAGTTTAGAATATGGATTCATAGAACGTATCCAGTTTTCCACATTCTTAAAGAAAGATACAGTTATTACGATATAGCATCAATTTTGAATAATATTGACATATATACGATGCACGCTTATTGTAACTGAATTGCATATGCGTGTAGTTCGAAAGTAGCGCTGTGTTTTCTTCTTTCCTGTCTCTCTAACCAAGGAGAATTTGTTTGAATTATGCCAAAACTGGGTTTAGTGTTAGCTGGACATCAGTTCGGAAAAGTAGGGAGATATAATCCTTGGGTTCACATATTAATTTTATTTTCCTGAATATTTGCAGAGACAGTTTTGCTGTTCCCCATGAAATAATGTGACACGTGTTTTTCGAGGAAAATTTGAAAGGGACTAGTACCTATTTAATTGGGGAAATGCACAATTTGAGTGCAATTTGGTTTATTATTCAGTTAAGGAGGGAAATATTAAACATTATCAAATTCTAGAACATTTATTGGTAAATCACTCGATTAATTTAGAATGTATATATTTGTTTGCAAATTACTTTCTTTTTAAATTAGAAGAGAGTGATCTCATGAAATATCCACTTATTAAAAAATACAATAGATAGTTTAATTTATAACATTGCATCCCAGTGTAAGAATAATGATAATAATAACCATGCAGTGCATTTAGATACACGCTATTAGTTTCTGTACTAACTATGGAACAGTAGTATACAGAACTATAAATTGTATACAAACTATCATAAATTTGGAACGAAAAAAAATAACAAGACGTATAATGATGCGTTTTAATTGTTCCGTTTACTACTGCTGATATGAAAGATATGGGTTTGAACCCCGTTGAAGACGATGCTAAACTTATGATTTTATTTATCAAAGGTAAAATTGGAGAGGGGCTATAATTTTTAAATAGTGTTTCAAATATAGAAATTGCTTGCGTTAGGTCGGTGGTTCTACCCGTATGCCTCCGTGCATTCGGGGTCATCCTCCACCTGTAATTAGCTGGACGTCGCTATACATGTACGACTGAAATATTGTCGAAGCGACGGTAAACTCAAAATAGTCAAATATAGAAAAATATATAGCACAATAGCGAAAACTTTATACATGATTCGCAATGTAAAATAAGCAGAATTAATACTATAATATTAATATTATTATTATAATCTATAAAATTTTGAGTTTTGAGGGAAAGAATAAAATATTTCAGTACATGATTTATGAAAATGGAAACACTAAAATTTAATGCTTTAATGATCTATGCCATTCAATTATGACCTAAAAATGACTACCAGCTAGAGAATTTTAAAGAAGAACATATACAATATTGCACTTGCTATAAAATCACAATTAAGATATGTACCATCTCTATAATTCCTTCAACTGAAACACATTGTATATACTTACACATACGAGGACTGATTGATAAATTCGCGGAATTCTCCTCTCAAGATTTTATTTTTTTCATCAAATTACATAAAAACTCGTATATACAAGTAAAACAACTTATTTTCTCTTTCGTTATCAGGTAGATGAATAGATATTTAATACTTAAGAAGAAGATATGGTATCCATAGCAACCACTGTTCGGTGACTTGAAGCACGCTGTTATTTCACATATTCTGAATTCATTGAACGCAATCAAATTTAGCGCAAATTTTGCGCGAATGCAACTGACGTTAGCATGACATTTCGATGTCATTTCTGCAAAGAATGAAGACTTAGTGTTGGACGGTTATTTCGCAGCAGCGTATCATGGTCATGGCCTCAAAATGGTGCATGACGTCAATACATGTAGATGACATTGAGTTGCGTGCGGTTGTCAAATTTTGTGTGAGACTCAAAAACATTTGTCAACGATTGGTACAAGCGGTTCAGGGATGATAGAACCTCAGTGTTTGATGACGAAAGACCAGGTCGGCCAACATCGACAGTCACTGTTGGAAACACAGTGTTAGTGGAGGAACTGTTAGATAATGACAGACTGTTTACGGTGTGAGGTATTGCAGAGCAACTATCTCTCTCGTTTAACACAGTGCGACGTATTCTTACAGACGAATTAAATAAGACCAGAGGTGGTGATTACGTAGAGAAAGTTAACCGGACACAACACTTCGACGTTAAAGGAATACGCTCGGCTGATAACAACTAGGTTTTAATTGAAAGATATTGATGTAAATAAACCAATTTAATTACTTATTTCATTGAATCAATCGTAATAAGAAAGAAATTACAATTTAAAGACGTCTATTTACACCAATTTGCTCCGAGACATGGGCACAGACATTGAATACGTCTCGTGGTCTCGCGAGACTTTTTTTACAACAATCGTGACGTCACAGACACACTTCCGGTTGCGTACATACATTGAAATATAGAAGGGAATTACGTGTGTTGTGGAGAAATTTTACCCCCAAAAAGAAACAGGAAGGCAAAAAGTATGAATATGATGAAAATATATTATTAAAAGATTAAACTATGATCATTTTATTGTTTTCTTACTCGTGAGTGAGAGAGTCTGGAGGCCTCGTCCTAAGACCTTTGTATGCCAGAATGGTAATGAATGCAACTTCTAAAACAGAATCATTCAGAACTAAGGTGTGAAAGTCCATATGGTCCGTAATGCACGTAAGTTCATCAACATACATCTTCCATATTGGATGGCATCATAACACAGTTATCACACAGACAAAAGTCCTCAGCATATAAATATTCCTCCTCCCGTACGTCATTGTCTTGAAACAGTTGCAGCTCTTCCTCAGTATATTCGGGCTCAAAGTCGTAAGGAACTATACACTCCATTTTAAGAAATATCTCAAAAACTTTATTAAACTTCCTGCTATAGTGACCGAACCATAACTAAAGTCAATACCCCTTGTCACGAAATCATTTATGCACATTCTCACAAACATCGCTATTCTGATTGCGCAAATCATTACAGCAATTATCAACAATTTTTAAACACTTTTTTTTTGTTTACGACAAGGCCAAAACAATTCGCCAGCATTTTTCGCTCTTTTTATTGATGATTTAGAACATTATTTACAAAACAGTGCTGACAGTGGGGTAGAAATATTTGATTTGTGTCTTATAATTCTCTTGTTTGCTGACGACATGGTGATAATTGGTAAATCTACTCAAGATCTGCAACATAATTTAAATAAATTATACGAATACTGCAACTTGTGGGGATTAGAAGTAAACACATCCAAAACTAAAGTTGTTGTGTTTCGTAAACGTGGCCCAGTCAGACTAAATGAATGTTGGTATTATAATAATGAAGAGCTAGAGGTGGTCGACAATTTCAATTATCTTGGTGTTGTCTTTAATTACACGGGTACATTTGTTTTAAATAATCAGTTTTTAATAGGCAAAGCACTGAAAGCGATGAACGTTTTATTTCAGAATGTAAAAAGATTACAGGTCAATCCAAAATTATCTGTACAATTATTTGACACATTTGTTGGTTCAACTTTAAATTATGCATCTCCTGTGTGGGGTTTTTCAAAATCCAAAGACATTGAACGAGTATTTAAAATTGCTGTGTACGGAGAATTGGGAAGAGTGCCTTTGTATATCAATAGATATGTACAAATAATAAAATATTGGTTCAAAGTTATAAATACTGATAACGTTATTTTAAGGAATGTCTATAATTATGCACTCGCCAATAATAATACTCGTTGTAAAACTTGGCCTTATAAAGTAAAATACTTATTAGATATGTATGGTTTTTCGGATGTGTGGTTAAATCCTTTACCTATACATGCTCAGCCCTTTATTCAAACTTTCAAACAACGTGTTACTGATGCCTTCCGTCAAGAATGGTTAACAAATATTAATAATAATTAAGTTCTGAGCATTTTATACACCCATTTAAAGACTTCCTTTTCGTACGAACAATACTTATCTGATATAGTTTCGTGGAAATATAGACAGCTCATTACTAAGTTAAGAATTTCCTGTAATCAGTTACGAATAAATTCTGGTAGATATCTTGACAGATTACCGCGTAAGGAGCGTACGTGTCAGATGTGTTCCTTAAATACAGACATTGAAGACGAGTTTCATTTTGTGCTTAAATGTGAACGCTTTCAAGATTTACGTATTAAATATTTAAAAAGATTCTTTTATATTAGACCAAATATGTTTAAATTTGTTCAATTATTAAACTCCAAAAATAAAAATGTATTATTAAATCTCAGTAAGTTTATTAAACAGGCATTAGAAAGACGCAATGATGCATTACAAAATTTATAATCCACACGTATTATACTTATACTATTATGATGTTCTGTTAATGTTAATTAGATTATATGATTGGTTTTTGTTTCATCCACCATACTCCTTAACTTGATTTAACTCTTAATATTCTTTTCCAGCAGCTAAATTTGTCTTCTTTTATTTTTCAATACTATACTATGATCAAATACTATGTTTATTGATTGTATGTGTGTGTATGTGTGTGTGTATAGAGAGAGAGAGAGAGAGAGAGAGAGAGTGAGAGAGATGGAGAGAGGGAAAGTAATTTAACAGTTTGTTTTCTCTTCTTTCACGTGTTATTTGTATATTATGTATTGTATGATGATGTACCATATTGTACAAGTCATTGATAATAAAACTTGAAACTTTAATCAAACATATAAATATATAAAAGGGGCGGTATCATGTAAGTAGAAATCTAATTACAATGACGGTAACTGTGAAATACTATAGAGACGAATCAAAGGGACACCGTGTTGTAATTATGATTAACACACCTAATTGCTCGCAATTTAGCAAAATAATGTAAATTATGCTAACTACTTTCTGTATATCACACTAACATGAGCTCATTGCGATACGATACTTTTACTTATATATATTTAGTGCGCTAGTGTGGTGGACTACTTAATCCTTAAACATGAAACTTTTCCATTAATAAATGAGTTTAATATAAATGAATTTAATGAATTCTCTGATCATGCATGTATCTCCTTTTGTCTATCGTTAAACACAAAACTATCGCAAGTTTCGGGCAATCCAAGTGAATATCAAACAAATAATAAAAGTAAATAGTTTTCGACGGGGACAAAGTTCCTGAATTTCGAACCAAGCTTCAGAGCAAAATTGACGAGTTACATCAGTTAACAGTGTCCCTAGAAACGGAGTCGATCGACAGAGTAGTAGATAACTTTACACATACTCTGTTTACTACAGCTGAGTCTATATTTGGCAAAACCGTGGGTGTCCCGTCGCAACAGGCTAAAAATAGACACTTAAATAAACAGTGGTTCGATAGGGCATGTCATTTGGATAAACACGAGTTTAAACATAAACGTAATGTGTATAATAGAAATAAAACTGACGAAAATAAAATTAACTTCATTCGAGCCAGAACAAAATATAATAGAACAAAAAAGAAGGCTTTAAATAGGTATCGAAAACAAGAAGGCGAAAGAATAAATAATTTAGCTAATAAAAACCCTCGTATGTTTTGGAAATCCATTAATATGATATCTCGTAAACCTGACATTAAGGCAGATTCACTAACAATTGATGAGCTGTTTAATCATTTTAAAGAAATTTTTGGACAATCGATAAACACAGATTATGAAGAAATTCAAAACATTAACCAAAATGAAGATATAAATTTTAATCAAGTGCTTGACATAGAAATATCGGAAAAAGAAATAGAAGATGCTGTCTTGTCTCAGAACAATAATAAAAGTCCCGGTATTGATAAGTTACCTGCTGAAATATTTAAATCGTCCATAGATATATTGTTGCCATTTTTAAAGCGTTTGTATAATCGTGTATTTTTCAGCCACATATACCCAGAATCCTGGAGCACTGGTATTATATCTCCGGTATTTAAAAAAGGCGATGTTAATGATGCTAAGAATTACCGAGGGATAACTCTGATTAATATAATAGCCAAAATATATTCTCAGATACTACTGAACAGGCTAACTAAATGGTCAAATGAAAACGAAAAACTAATGAAAAATCAGTTTGGTTTCCAAAAGAACAAATCTATATCTGATTGTATTTTCATATTACAATCAATTATTTCAAAAGTCATAAGTGAAAAAGAAAAACTTTACTGTGTCTTTATCGATTACCAGCAATTTTTCGACAGAATTGATCATGAATATTTATGGCATAAATTATTAAAAGAAAACGTCAGCTGCCAATTTGTAAATGCCCTTAAAGCAATGTATAACGGTGTTAAATCTTGTGTTCGTTATAAATCAAAGATGTCTATGTTTTTTTAATCATATACAGGGGTAAAACAGGGGGATCCTAGTTCTCCTCTGTTAGCGATGTTTTTTGTAAATGATTTGATTAGCAATATTAATTCAAACCTACCTGGAGTTATTTCCCTTGAAGATGTAAAACTATTTTTACTACTATACGCCGATGACATGGTTTTATTTGCCAAATCACCGGAAACGCTACGCTACATGCTAAAAGATGTTGAAAACTACTGTAACATGTGGGGTCTAAGGATAAATGTAGAAAAAACAAAAGCTATGATTTTTGAAACTGGAAGGACATCACATATTGATCTACACATATACGGCACCCAGGTGGAAATTGTAAATTCTTTTAAATACCTTGGTATGGACTTGTTTAAAAACGGTAATTTTCATAGGTCTCAGAAACGATTTTCACAGTACGCGAGATATTCATTAAGCAGATTATATCAAATACTCCAAAATGTTGAATTACCTGTTAAACAACAACTCAAATTATTTGATATTTTAGTGGGTTCCAAATTAAATTTCTGTTCAGAAATATGGGGCATGCATCCAGCTACTGATATTGAAATAGTACATGTCAAATTTCTTCGTTGGAAAAAAGGGGTTTAAAAAAAATTTAAATTGGAAAAAAAAATAACTTTAGATGAAAATAGCTTAGTTAAAAAAATGTATTATAAATTAAAAGAAGATGATTATAATGGTAAGACATATAGAAATAAAAATGTATACCAGAAAAATATTAAATTGGTTTTCTCAGATAAATAATTCTTCACGGCTTAATACATATTATTATTCAAACATTAAATAGAAAATTACTTAGACCTTATTCATGATAATAAACTTCGATATGCACTAACAAGGTTTAGAACATCGTCTCATAATTTAAAAATAGAAACAGGGAGACATACCAACATGGAAACCAACGAAAGAATATGTCCTATCTGTAACCTTAATCAAATAGAAACAGAATATCATTTTCTTCTGGTATGTCCTAAATATATAGAACTTAGACGCTCTTTTCTTCAACCATATTTTTGTCATTGGCCAACAATTAATAAATTTAAATTATTGTTAAGTTTAAAATCAGCAAAAACGGTTAATCGTCTTGCAAAATACATATATTCTGCTAATAAGTTAAGACAAACTTACCTTTAGATAAGTAATACATACTTTTGTCTATTATTATCATGGTATATGTGAAAACATGTTTATCTTTACCCTTACCCATAGTGTAACTTTACCTTTTTTCCATTACCATTATTATTTAAATATGTCTTATTCTCAACTGTTATTTCTTCATGTTTCGATCTTTGAAATGTTTTGCAAATGTTGCTTGCGTGTGAGGTGTGGTGTGATGTGTAGAGTCTGAAATCCATTTTGCTCATGTTAAAAAGTTTAAACTTGTGTACATTTCTCCATTCAATTACTAATATTTGCTATAAGCATTTTTGTAATGTCTTTATGCAATAAAAGTATCGTATCGTATCGTATCGTATTTACTTAAACAGACTTTTTCCGTAAAATAGCATAATATAGATTATTATAATATAAAACGTGGATCAACACTTTTCTTTCATATTTATATAATGCATTTAGTATGTTTGTGGTGATGATTATACTCTACATGTCCGTTTCAGTAAAACGTGCACATCAATTGTCTGTTGACATGGTGACTCGGTCGCACGCTTCGTTTTATGGCCGTGTTTTATGGCCCTGAGGTGCGATTTTATATGACGCTTATTCTGTTACAAAGGCTTGCCAGTGATTTCTTATCCAATCAGTTTAACACCACACAACTTTTCAATAACCGCAGTTGCAACCATTTCACGGTAAAAATGACAAAGATGTATTATAGAAATAAAAAATATCGCGGATCAAATTGGTTTAAATAGACGTCTTTAACTTACAATTTCTTTCTTATTACGATTGATTCAATGAAATGAGAAATTTAATTGGTTTATTTACATCAATATCTTTCAATTGAAACCTAGTTGTAATCAGCCGAGCGTATTCCTTTAATGCTTTTATCACAACCCCTATTAATCGCACTCATCGATCAGGATATGGTTCAATGGGTATTTGTGACGTCACAGAAAGGTAAACATGAACAAAGATGGCGGCGGCCATAGCCGATCGAAATCACAAACTTTAAACAGCTATATATTCACAAATATAGCGTGTATAAAAATGAAAGTCATGTCAAAGTGATCTACACTAAAAGGTTGTTGATGGTAAATTTTTCATTTCAGCCGAGCGTATTCCTTTAAAGTAACGTCAACGTGACCGAACGTTGACGTCGGCGTGCTTCAAGTACTACATAGTACTTTTGTTAAATGTTTCCTGTAAACTTTATTGTTAAATGTATCTGAATAATATTTGAGCTCTATGTCAGTCCTGAATAAACGTATGACGTGATATATATGGTTTTTCGTTTTCTTTTCCATATTTCAGTAATAAAGCAATTCCGCGAACTTACCAATCACCCCTCGTATATGCACAGTATTTCACTTGATAAAAACTGCTTTAAAGACAATAATTTAACTGGTAAATAATACGAAAAAAAGTTCCCTATATTTTCTTATATTTATTTTAAAGGCTGACTAGATAAAAAGAATATATATTAAAAACAGGAGCCTTAGTAAAAATAACATTTCTAATATCATTATATGGGTAACAGTTCATAATCACATGCATGCAAAAGCTGCTAACCTTTCAAACAGACCTGTTTCTATGCGCAGTGGAAAAACACTTGAGTGGAATTTGCTTTAAGATGACCTGCGGTTTGCTGGCAGTATGGATATGACATAGCTTTCAGTTCTAAATTTTGTTTGAAAAGCTAATAATTCCTTAATTTGTTACCTCCACTATTTTCTAATGATTGTATCACTCCACTGGCATATAAAACGTTCAAGAACCGCTGCTTTAATACAACTTGCTAGAGTCTTTTTACAATGTTCATTCTCAATACATGGTTCATTGCCGTAATACATTTTTTATAACTTCAAACTCTTTAAAAACAGTTGTTACAAGTTTTACTTTTTCAGCACAATATTTGCAACTTGCTTATTTCTTCTTTTCTCTCCCTTGTTAACGCATTTTGCCCGGAAGGCACAAACTGAATAATGCCGTCTGACTATATCTGGCTTCCATCCCACATCTCCAGTGATTACTGCATTAGGTGAATATTTACCAGTGACAATATAGAACCTCATTGCCCTATTAAGAACCCCACAAATGCACAAAAATGTTCTGGTACCCCAAATAGCAGCCCCATAATTAATATCTGGCTAGACCATGGAGTATAAGAAATTCGTAAAAACGTGTAGACCGAGATATTATTCCCAATTTCTTTGATAAAGTTACAGGGTTATCAATAAAACGGTTAAAATATTCGGTGAAACACAACGCCTTTGTCTAAGACCGACTGCGACATCGAAACACTGTGTATGCATGTTTTATTTGAACAAGATTTAACTGAAAATGATAAAGTTTTAATAACAGAAAAAGTAGACGGTTTCCTTTTCATTTTTGGTTTCAGCTATGGATTTTAACTATGGTACTTTGTTTAGGTCTAAATCCGTTTAAATAAAACAATGCAGTGAATTTATAGACTCAGCTAGGTCGATTCAAATTTTGAACAATGCACAAAATTGTGCATCCAGATTAATTTCTTTGCATCCTTTATTCTGTTTGCAATTAGGTGTAATTAGTCCCGTCAATGAGACGCTCTCGTCGCAACTTGCTATTTTTAGTACAATATCTAAAATTACGGGTACACCTATGTGGACTAAGGTTTAATGTTTCAATGATTGTATCGACATTTTGAGTAAAGATATCACGCCAGCCATTTTTATAATAACACACCAGTAAACATTATCCTGACAGTGGGTCAACCAGACATAAATGATTATAATGAGCAAGGGAGATATACCAGTACCATTTTAAACGGATTCGGTGTGTTATAATCACGGGTGTTTTTACCACTCACTCATAAGGACTGATTTCAGTCTAATTGATTGTATAAAAGTAAAAACAAATATGTATCAACATATGGCTTATACGCACGTTAAAATTATATTGTAATGATACGAAAATAATTGCATTTGAACTAGAGAAATGGGTTCAAAATTGTACATTCCAAATTTTACCAATGAAGGGATTTTTACGAAACAATAATTATGTGATTACCTAAATACAGGATGCATATGCAGTTTGTTATACAACAGATATTGCCCTTAATCTGTAAAAATAGGCTCCAAAAGGTACACCCAGAACCAGTCTGAGGTATACATGTAAATAAAGGATTTCGATAAATGTGTATTTATTACCAAAGTGCATGTTTACATACACAGAAAGATTGGTTCGATGCGAGTATATAACAACAGAAGTTTCAATCTTGAAGTAATAGAAATATGTATGAATTGTATGTAATATTTAGATTAATAGTATATCCTCAGTTTGGTTTATAGCACCGCAGATGCTAGATTTGAGAGTATAACTATTTTGTTGGGGGCTGCAATTTGATCAGGTTTACTATAATTGAAGTTCAAAATGAAAATAAAAACAACTCACAAACCAAAGCTTTTGAAACAAATGGACTGATTTCAATATTTCAACAAAACTTGTAATGAACATAATTTGAATTAAACACTTTACAGTGAAGTAACATCATAGCTGCTACCACTGAATAGAGGAAAAGGCATACACACAAATGTGTCCGCCGCAGTCTTTTCCGTATGTTTTTATTATTTTGCTTGGATTTAATATAGTTTTTCGTCACTGCAGAATCACACCATCGACAAATGACGATACACTACTGCTCAGTCTGCTACCTGGACAAACAGTCCTGGAACAAGAAAATACTAGTATACCAGTACCAGTTTAGTATATCTTAGCTGAGAAACAAACACCATTCGCTCACATTTTAAAACAAGAGGGCCATGATGGACCTGTGTCGCTCACCTGAGTAAAATGGCTGTGTTAGGCATAATGACAAAAAAACTGGCATCTAAAGTGTTTTTCTAACATTTGACTAAGTGACCTACATTTTGATCCTATCTAAATTTGCTCTCAACTGGGAATTCATACAGTTATCATTCATATCACTGGGACAAAAATATAGGCCTCAAGAGTGTTCACAAGATTTTTCAAAAACTTGCCCTAGTGACCTCATTTTTGACCCTATGTTGCCCAGTTTTGACTTCATCCGAGATTTGATGTAAACAAACATTCTGACCAAGTAACATTAAGGTTAGTCTAGAACTGTGGTCTCTAGATTGTTCACAATGTTTTTCTAAGATTTGACCTGGTGACCTAGTTTTTGACCTTAAGTGTTCCAATTTCAAACTGTTGCCTCTAGAGTGTTAACAAGGTTTTTCTAAGATTTTCTGCGATTTAACTTAGTGACCTAGTTTTTGACCCAACATGACCCAATTTCAAACTCATCCGACATAGCATAAAGGCAAATATCTTGGCAAAGATTCATGAAGATTGAGCCAAATATGTGGCCTCAAATATGATTTTTCTAAGATTTGACCTGGTGACCTAGTTTTTGACCCCACGTGACTCATCTTCGAACTCATCCAAAATATCATTTTAGACAAACGTCTTGACCAAATCTATTGAAGATTGGGCTAAAACTGTGGCCTCTAGAGAGTTCACAATGTTTTTCAAAGATGGTGACCAAATTTTTAATCTCACAAAACCTAATTTCGAACTCATCCAAGATAACATGTAGACAAACACCCTGACCAACTTTCATGAAGATAGGGTCAATACTATGGCCTCTAGAGTGTTCAAAAGGATTTTCTAAGGTTTGATTTGGTGACCTAGTTAGTTATTGACCCCACATGATCCAATTTCAAACTCATCCGAGATAATATGTAGACAAACATCCTGACCAAATTTTATGAACATTTGGCAAAAACTGTGGCCTCTAGAATGTTCACGAGATATTTTACTTGACCTGGTGACATAGTTTTTGATTCCGCATGACCCATTTTCGAACCCATCCAAGATATCATGTAGACAAACACCCTGACCAACTTTCATGAAGATTGAGCCAAAAATGTGACCTCTAGAGTGTTCACAAGGTTTTTCTAAGATTTCACCTGGTGACCTAGTTTTTGACCCCACATGACCCATTTTCGAACCCATCCAAAATATCATGTAGTCAAACATCCTGGCCAAATCTATTGAAGATTAGGCTAAAAGTGTGGCCTCTAGAGTGTTCACAAGGTTTTTCTAAGGTTTGACCTGGTGACCTAGTTTTTGACAACACGTGACATACTTTCGAATTCCTCCGAGATATTATGTAAGCATACATCCTGACCAAGTTTCATGAAGATTGAGCCAAAACTGTGGCCTCTAGAGTGTTCACAAGCAATTGTTGACGACGGACGACGCACGACGGACAAAAGGCGATCACAAAAGCTCACCTTGAGCACAAGTGCTCAGGTGAGCTAAAAATGGGGCCTCCAGCGGGTTATACTTGCTTGCATCATAATTATCACTTAAAATCTAATTTAGATCTTTCACGTAAACAAACTTATCTGTAACATTACAGTATATCAAAGGTTCTAAAGCGTGTCTACTTCCTCTACCAATAAGTAGCTGGGCGTTGTTATACGACTAATTCTTAGAGCATACTTTACTAAGTCCCGGGCTTTTCTTAAAAGCCAGTATGAAATTAAGAACAATATATGTAAATCCACCAAGTTAAAAATAGTAAATGGGCGTTTATATAACGACCGTAACATCGGTAAATTCACATGCATGACATACAACGGTCATAGCGTCGTGGACTACTTATTGACCCACCGCAGTAATTTCGATACTTTAATGGATTTCACTGTGCATAATTTGAATGAGTTTTCGAATCATACACCTGTTTCCTTTGCTAGCAAGTCACATTCTGTTTTGATGGACAGTGCAAAAAGGTGTCATAACGTCACGTATAGATGGAACCAATATATAGAGATAATTTTAGTATCGAATTAAATACGAGCATATTACAGCTAGAAAATGAACTGCAGGATTATGTTAATAAGTTTGAAAACCCCGATGTACTTGTACAAACATTCACCGACTATCTTAATGAACGTGGAAAGAAGTATTTCGAAAGAAAAATGGGAGATAAACAATGTCAGTTTGAAAATTTTGATAAAAACAAACAAGAATGATATGATGATAAATGTAGAGAAAACGGAATAATGTTCGTTCAGCGATAAATGACTTCTTACGGGACAAAACTGAGGTAAATAGACGAATACTTTATGAAAAAAGAGAGATTATAAATATTATTGTAGAAAACAGAAGACGTAGAATAGGCAGCTTGGTACGAAAATTAATGAAACGAGGAGGTTGAAATCGCGAGACTTTTGGAATCAGTTTAAACGGTCTAAGGTAAAAACAGCAGGTGACAATGTTACGAATCAAGAATCACCGCTGCTGTACCCATGGCTGGCTGGTTGTACCTACCTGTTCCCTATCTGGCTGGTTGTACCTGGTCCCTATCTGGTTGGTTGTACCTACCTGGCTTGTGTACCTACTTGGCATGGCTGTACTACAAAAAAGGTTGTCGAAACCGCGGTAGCTCCGGCAAAATTTGCGCTGTAGTATTCCCATATAGAGGGTGGGAAATTTGTGTACATATACCATGGCACCCAGACGAGGATTGTTCGAGGACCAGATCCAAGAAATCTCCTCTCTCCGAGGTCAGTTGTCGGCGGACGAGGCAAAGAACCCGTTTGGTATCGGGACCACGAGGCTCTACAAAATTTGGCGGGGCGCAGATGTCCACATGCCTGACCCCGCTGTTGTCCCCGTTGTTGTCCCAGACTCCGCTGTTGTCTCCGCCCCCAGCTGTTGCTCCCGTCCCCGCTGTTGTCTCCGCCCCCGCTGTTGTCCCCGCCTTTTCTTCGGAAGAAATATCTGCAGTCCGCCGTCCCACTGTAGAAGATTTCTACGAACGGCTGGGGCGTCTAGAAGCTATGGCGGATCAAACTACAGATATGCTGGTAGAAGTGCTGTCCCAGATGGAGGACGACGACGACGACAAAGACGCCTTTCTCGACGAGCTGCTGGTTGCTGTCGAAAAGCAACAAGAAGAGCTGGCTGCCGAAGACAAGAGCAGGTGCAGATGGATACGAAGATCGTGGAAAAAGCCAAAAAGTGGACCTACATTTCCCTCGTTGCGGTGTTCGTCTGGAAAGTAGTTTGGGCAACCCGGAAGCAATGCACGCCAACCGAGCAAAAATAGACGCCGCAAAAACAGACGCCGCAGGAAAACACAAAACCGAGAGACCCTTTCTACATGGAATAGCTGCCGAATGTGTGCGTTCGATGGAGTGGGGTGTGTTGTGTGTGTGTGCATTTTTTCTATTTTGTAGTCGACATGTCTAGCATTCTGGAGTAGAGGTTTTGTCCACCTTTTCTACCAGATCCATTCGGACACTTCGATCGTATTTTTTGTCTTTCGAAGTGGGAGAGTTTCTGTGTGCCCCCAGATGGCATATAAACATTTCTCCAGCCTCTCTATTCCGCCTATGTGTTCTTCGTTGGACAACAACAGTAACGCTTTATTCTTTATGTCGCGCCTCCCTACTGCAAAGTTCCTACAAATATATTTCCCTGGGGGCATGTCTCCTGTTTTCCTCCATGTTGTGCGTGGCGGCACTATTTCCAGTTCTTTTCCTCTAGGTATACTGTTGTTTGTCAGCCCTACAAATCGAGCTATTCTCTTCCTCCCTTTGTGTGTTGGAGCCAATTTTCTTGCACGTGTTTTCTCCAGCAATCTCTCGGAATATACATGTGTTTTTCCTGCACGGGCACATTTTTGCCATAGACTGCACTAGAAACATGTGCCGCAAAGTCCAAGCAAGGCAATCGTCGTCGTGTAGGGTTTCTATGTTGGCGACGCATTGGTCGATTTAGATTTCCTCTTGAATTTCGATAGGCACCCAATTTTCTACCTTTGTCGTTGGGAGATCTTTGTATTTCCAAAGAACACAATGCCTGCTAGCAATACAATGGTCTATTGCGCCGCATCTGCATGTAGATTTGTCTCCCCAACATACTCCTGGTATTTCGTGGATAGTAGCAATGCAGTCGACACATTTCTTCGAATGCCTTTGGGGTTCTGGCGTATTCTGTACAACTATTCGAAGAAGTCCAGAAGATGGACGAAAGTCGTTTGGTTGGTGTATTTGGACAAACTCCAGTACCATGCCTTTTCGTATGTATCTAGAAAAGCAAAGTGCGTATATTTCGAGATTTTGTTCCGCTCGTAGAACGTGTACCCCAACTTTTCTAGTTTTTGTTTTTCTGCAGCGGTAAGGATAAGATGTGGAAATTTTTACTACAAAGCGGCTCCATTTGTCTTCTATTTCTTCTTCTGGGATACCTTCCTCCTTTGCAGTATCTTCTTGTTCGTACTCGCTGTCTCGAATTCTATAGTATCCACTTCGGGATATGTTGTACTTCTCCTTTGCCTTCGGAAGTCTGCCGGACCGTATTTCGTCGTAGGCTTCTTGCGATGGGGTGGGGGGTGCTTCTACAACTTCTTCGGACTTGCCACGAATTCGATATTATCTTCTTTGGGAGATGTGGTACTTCTGCTTGGCCTCCCGTATAGACAACCTACCGGACCGTATTTCGGCGTAGGCTTCTCGCGATAGAGTTGTACCTGGTATATCTACTCTTTGGGTATATGCGTGTTTCTCCAAATGGAAGTTCGTATGGATATTGGTGGTATCCGTGTTTCTCCAAATGGAAGTTCGTATTGGTATGTATCCACGTTTCTCCAAATGGAAGTTCGTCTTGTTGTAGATGTTGTACTCTCCCCAGGACCTCCTACAATACCCTAGTATGTGTACCCCTTGGGGTTACCCACTTTTTGGTCAAGGTGTGTTAGTACGGGTACGAACATGCCTTTTTTATGCCACTCTGTATACTACTACTAGAACTTTAAAAGATAAGGCATTAAGAGCAATGAATTCATTATTTAATATTACACGTGGAAGAGAAATACCAATTAACATCATGTTTAATTTGATTGATTCATATGTTCTGTCAATTCTTAACTACGGATGCGAGGTATGGGGTCACCTTAAGGCTGATTGCTTAGAAATTGTTCATAGAAAGTTTTGTAAAATGGCTGCTGAATGTTAAATTATCTACAAATACTTTAACTTAATATTCAGAGTTAGGTAGATACCCACTGTACATAGTAGAACGGTATGTTAGAATTGTTAAATATTGGCTAAATTTTTTTGGGACAAAGCGTGAGAATGCATTGTTAAATAATATTGTAAAGTCCATAGAAGAGAAATCACCGAAAATGATAATATAGTTAATTGGTCGTCAAAAATAAGAAATATCTTGCAGCAGGCTGGTTTTAATGATGTTTGGTTTTACCCAGAGTCGGTAAGTGTTAATATGCTTTGTATAATCTTATTAAATCGCCATAAAGATATCTATTTTACCCATTTGCAGGCAGGTGTAAGCGAAAGTATGCCATTGTATCTTTTCAAAGAAATTAAATTCACTATGGAAAGATCCTCATATCTACATTTATTAGAAAATAGTAATGATAGAAATGTAATTGCACAGTTAAGACTGTCTTATCATAATTTATCAATAGAACCTGGTAGACATAGGCAAATTGCAAAACATGATAGGAAGTGCAAAAAAGAAAAGTACATAATAAATAATTTTCAGTCGATGGTGATTTATAAAATAAAAACAGGCCTTAACTAATGCTTATTAAAATAATATTCCCAATGCGTGTTTTCTTCTTCATTTCGTACATTGCGCCAGTAAATTTCCATTGCGCGTTTAAGGACAATCGGACAATGTCGTTAAAAAATGCGAGATTCGAAGTAACTCCCTCGTGTTATACTGAGGGACGTGTGGCCTGTCGTAACCCTGTTACAAAATATTGTTATTTTATGTTATTTATTATTCGTATGTGTGTTGTTTGTTTTAATACTTATTGCTTTATATATGAAAGTAAACATCGTCTCCAAATGACTGAAATACTATCGGTGGGACGTTAAACCCAACAAACAAACACAAAATGTCTACCGGTAGGTAAACACGGTAATTCGGATGACAAGAATTTTCGAACATTTCAGTCATTCCGTAGACCCTCGAATTATCGTAAATGGACTGCAGTTCGGACCAAAACGAAAGTTAATGGAGACAGTGAAATGGCAAGAGCTGGTAGAAACACTGCTAAAATGGTTAAGAATGCTAGAGAACATGGCTCTATCATAACAGGCGCAGTTCTCATGGAAAAAAAGCTGTCCAGTTTGCCGCTAGTTTTGGCATTACAGACTTTCAGGCAAATGTTGGATGGCTAACTCGTTTTAAGGACCGAAATGGCATCTCCTTTAAGGCAGTCTGCGGCGAGGCTTAGTCCATGCACGAAACAAAGGAGACAGTAGGTAACTGGCGGTCTAAACTGCAGATACATGTACTACTGCAAAGATATAATGCTGAGTGCATCTACAACGTATATTACAGGGGTATTCTATAAAATGCTTCCCGATGAAAAATGTCGATTGCCATGGCGGCAAGCGCTCCAAGGCGAGACTAACAGTGATGGTGAGCTCAAATATGACAGGCACCTGAATTACCCCAGCTTTTAATATGGATGTCTGCTAAGCCTAGGTGCTTCAAAAATAAACGCACCCTCCCAACAAAGTACACAAGTAACAAGAAAGCCTGGATGACTGAAGATATATTCTCCGACTGGTTGAGGGGTGTTGATGCCGCAATGAAAAAGAAGCACAGTAAATAGCTATTGTAATAGACAATTGTCCTGCACATCCTAATATAGATACAACCCATGGACCCGGGTGTTATTCAAAACCTGAAAGTGCATTACCGAAAGCGTGTGGTTGTGAGGCTGATCAAGGCTATTGAGAACAAGCAGGAGTCTTTTTTCCATCCTGGATGTTGCTTTAACAAAATGTTCCAACATAGATTATATACGTTTTCTTGTGGTCTATCTAAATATTTTTGTTGGGAAAAGGTTTTGAAGATGGCGTATATATCTCCTACTGCAAAATATATATATAGGCAAATATAATTGACGACAAGCCTTAGATATAGCAGATATTACATGCATTAACATGGCACATTGACACTTATTTCAATACCGTTAAAAAGAAGCGGGAAATCAAAAAGGTGTTTCCACATTAAAAAAAAAAACAATTAAGAAATATCAATTCAGAAACTAACACTAAAAATCATTTATTGGTTACTTATGTTTTCCACGGTACCGTGCTTTGAAGAGTACGTCTTAATTCATAGAAACTTCTTCCAACAAATAGACGGGTAATTATATTTAAACTTTTTGAAACCTTTTGTCTGTGCAACGTGCCCCAATTTTCCTGTGATTACAATCATTATGACTTTGTTTAAAATGGTGTTTGTTTTGTCACGCTGGGAGTGGATTTATATTTGTATACCTATCATTACGCCGGAGAGGCTAACGTATGTCACCTCCCTTTCGGGGCCCTGCAGTACCTGAACCGTAAATTATGCTATGGTCATACTTTCTGTGAATCAGCTGGCTTGTACCGATCCGAAAAATCATTTTGAAAAAAGACCGACTGTGTCCCTTGTAGAATAAGAAAGGAGTCCCGGGAAATTTCGGCCTATCTTATTTATTTACATGTATTTTCTATTTTTCATTTCAACAAGTATTTTGACCTCAGTCGGCAGCTGTTGGGCCGGCAATCGTAAGATATCATGCCGATGCCTTATTGATACTGCTGCAGTGGGATACAGGTCGATTACTAAATTACGGAATGGTTCCGTGTTTGGCGAACAACAACGAGCTCAGTAGACTTTGATTGGATTTCAGGTGTTTCTCATACTTGTGATTCCTAATTACTCTGCACACGAAATAACGCGATCCTCTTTACCCCCCTTAACAACTTGTTTGAATGACCTACATGATTTCTTATTTCGAAGACAGACTTAGTATGGCATTATAAGTGCCTATTAAGTCAAATGACAACACATTTTATCATTTAAAATAAGATTTTTTTCTCAAAAGAACCGTGTTTATAAATGAAGTGTTTTTCTAAAGAAATGTACAAAGTCACACAATATGTTTCAAAATCACATACAGTGTATAAATAAATTGTGTATGTGTTAAGCTATGTGTTAAACTATTTTTGTCTAAAAACTGAATGATTTTCAAATAGTTATGATTCAAAGAAGTATATATTTTTGTTCATTTCAACAACAATTAAAGGTAAAATTTACAATATCGTAAAACTTACAAATTGTTCTTAATCAGAGTATTATTTTAGGTAATTTTACAGTATTTTCTGAATATTTTATGATTACTTACGTGACTTATACTAATATTACCCCGAGGGTAAAAAGTTGGGGGTACTCATGGTCTTGATACTAAGGTTGATGATGGACATTGCTCAAGGTTACTGAATTCGAATGATGTATATTGGTTGAAATCCATCAGTTTATATAATTCTCTTTTTTTACCATTTCGAAAATCTAGTATATTGGATGATGATGATGATGATGATGATAAACGGTAAATGTATAAATCTAGAAAAACATATTTATTTCTCGGTTTTACTATATGTATTTATTTACTTTCTCTATGATTTCAGTTAAATTAATTATTTTATAAAATTCAAAGCCTAAGTTTCACTTGAAAACTACTTATTATGCCCCCAACTCCCATTCGAAGAAGTGTGAGAAAATTGCTTCCCACGTGTCGGTCGGTCCGTCGGTCTTTCTGTCGGTAGACCAAACCTTGTGCGAGTGATAACTTGAGTTTTGTCAGACCCTTAAGTCTCAAACTTGGTTGTTCCTTATGATTAGTAGAAGATCCCTATTGACTGTTGTGTCAATATCTCAAAGGTCAAGATCACAAGGTCTCATGTAAACATATTTTTTCATATAAAAGTTTTGTCCGAGTGATAACTGTAGTTCTATTTGATCCTGAGATGACTAGTAGAAGACCCCTATTGATTTAAGGATTTGTACCTCAAAGGTCAAGGTCATGAGGTAATAAGTTAAATTCTCATAATCACTGTGTAAATTAAACATTTTCCGACTGATTACTCAAAATCTAATTGACTCCTACGTCTCAAACATTATATAATAGTTACTTATGACTAATAGTCTCAAACATTATATAATAGTTACTTATGACTAAAAGATGAATTTTTGGATCCGTTCCTCAAAGGTCAAGGTCACAAAGACATAAATTAAATTCTCTTTAACATTATATTAAGGAGTCATTGTCCATCTGATAACTCTTAGTGTCCCCTTTGTATCAATTATTGTACAATTGTTACTTATAAGTAATAGAAAAACCTTTTTGATTTTAAGGTATGTTCCTCAAAGGTAAAGGTCAAGAGGTTATAAGTTGAATTCTCACAAAGACTGTGTTTAAGTAAGTAACCAATTTGTGACTTGCTCACGTTATGAGGTCAACCATCATGCGTATACTAAAGCTATAGAAATAATATGAGGGGGCATATATGTTTTACAACCATTTCTTGTTACTGATGTTTCTACTTCTGCTTCTATAATACTATTCGTACAAGTATGATGTAAAACATGGCGGGTGTCACTATTTGTGTGTTTAGATGACGAAGATCATTTTTAACTCGACTGTTCATAGAAGTCCGAGCTATTACGGTTATCCATTCGTCGGAGTTAACAATTTCTTGCCGGGACCAATACATTCTTACCACATGTGGATATGCATATAAAACTTTGTATATGGATAGAGGTATTGTGACCAAGAACCATAACTCTACCTGGTCTGATTTCTTGATTAGTTCCATTTCTTTTATTTACGAGTTTTTTTCCGGAGCAATACAATACAAACGATTGACTTGAAATTTGAAACATACACAGCATGTGAATAAAAGTGTAGTGACCAAGAACTATAACTCTGCCTGGTCTGATTTCATAACTAGTTCCCTTTCTTTTATTTATTTGTTTTTGTCCGGAGCATTACTCCAAAACTATACAAGCTATTGACGTTAAACTTAAAACATACATAGATGGTGACTAGAAGTGCACTGACCAAGAATCATAACTCTACCTGGTCCAATGTTTGGGATATACGTCACTATATGGAAAAGAAATGCAGGGTACACTTCGTGATTAATTGAGGATATTATGCCTGTTTAAAGCAGCTCCTTCACAGATGGTTATTGATTAAGAACTTGATTTTAAACTATGTGTATATTACGTCTCTCAATGCCCATCTACAGACGCATGGTCACCCAATGCAATCATCCGTCACTGGCAATAGCGTTACGAATGGTATTGAAATATCAGAATTATAAAACCTAAATTTAGATTTCCTATTTTCATTTGCCGCTATATGACTGATCCAATTTACTCTTCGCATATGCGCTCACTTCACAGACTGAACAAATGAATTCGCTACCTGGAAAAAGCTAGGTTGTGGAATGTGTCAAGTGTCAAACGACATCTCCTCTTAAACTGCTGAGTAGAAATTAATGAAACTTGGCATGGGTCATCCTTGGGTGAACATCGAGAAAGCTGGTAAAATAAACTTTATCCATGCAGAACTCTGGTTGCCATGGCAACCAACATAATTTTACTTTAAAAATTAAAAAAATCTTCTTCTATGAAGCCATTGGTCAGAATTTAATTTCATTTTGCACAAATAGTCACCTCATGCCTTTCTACCATAAGTGCAAAAATAAAGTTAGTCCTTTGAAAATTAAGGCCCTTGGAGGTTGCCTAATTTTTTTAATATAGCTCTTTATTGACAACTAAAAAGTATTCTTCTATGAAGCCAATGGCCAGAATTTTATTTCATTTCGCACAAATGTTCACCTCTATGCTGTCTACCATAATTGTTAAAATAAAGTTTGAAATATAAGGCCCTTAGGGGGTTGCCTAGTTTACCTTTATAGCTTTATATAGAAACATTCTTCTGTAGAGCTAATTCTTTTTGCACAAATGGTCACCTCATGACCTTCTACCATAATTGCTAAAATAAAGTTGATCCCTTGAAAAATGGGCCCCCTAGGGAGTTGCCTAGTTTCAATGTATAGCTATGTGTAGAAAAATATCTTCTATGAAGCCAATGGCCAGAATTTTATTTCATTCAGCACAAATGGTCACCTCATGACCGTCTACCATAATTGCTATAATAAAGTTGATCCCATGAGAATCACGGCCTCCAGAGATGATTGACTACCTTATTTTTTTTTCTATCTGAAACTTGAATCTGGTTGCTTTTGCAAGTAGTAATATAAAGTGATTTGAATGGCTTTAAATAAGCTTACGTACTCTGGTGAGCGATCTAGGGCCATCACGGCCCTCTTGTTTTGAATTTCTACTCACCAACGGTAAACGAGCTGCTTTAAATTGTAACGGTGAATCCGATTTCTATTTCAATATGCAGGTCATAAGGAATTAATGATACTGTCAAGGCGCTGGAATAGTCGAGCATGCTTTCTTATGACAGCTCTAGTTATAAAACTCGATCTGGATTTTTTTTTAATTTGACTTTTGCTTTTAACGTGTTTGAATGGAGAAATAAGTAGAACAACAAACAAATAAACATTTGTTTGTCTGAATTTCTTCTCACATTTTTTACATAAAACCCTATATTCTTAACATATGCTATTGTAACGTCGTGATTAACCCTGGAATTTGTTAATACTTTTCATGATTTTATTAAGCGTGTCTTCATTAGTGCTTATTTATGTAACCCTTTTAATATCTAATTACAGTTTTTGCTGTTTCGTTTAAACTGATTACAGCATAGCCAATGACAACAATGACAATTATTTTATATATTGTCTGTCATTTCATGATATGTCGATTATGACCTTGCTTGTTTCAATCGATTCTTCAATAGATTCCCAAATGTATATTGAATACCCAGCATTTGCATATGTAATAAAACGTTTCTTCAAAGATTTGAAGATAAAATCAACGTGGATGTAAATGAATATTTTAAATGTTTAGTCACCCATTAAACGAACTTTCGTTTCCATCAACAAACAAACCGCGTTGGGAATAATGCTTGTTCTCTCAAATGATCCGTCTATGAATACAAACCTAGCTTAAATGCTATTTTTACAATTTTGCTTGATCTGATCAGAAAAGCTTAAAAGTATAGATATTTATTTAGGACTGGTCATGGAATCGGCATGTATCTTTTTGTTGTGGGTCGCTTTAAATGTTGGCGGAACATTAACAACTACTGATGAACACTTCTATCGCTTGGTAGAATATAACGACAACGTCTGTATGGACAACAGTTTGCTATTTACTTACGTTGTGCCCAATTTGCTGACGTGCCTAAGCTCTTGTAAGAACCATGAAAGCTGCACAGCAATAATGTACAACCAACATACATGTTTTGGCTGCTTAAACTTGCTGACTCTGGGGAATTATGCAGGGACTCTAACTTACAATAAGCACTGATTTTGTGTGTGTGTATGTGTGTGTGTGTGTGTGTTTCCTTCAGAAATTTGTAATGAATATCGACAATTTACATTATGTTTTGTGTGTGTGTGTGTGTGTGTGTGACTTCGTGCTATGTCATTTTCAAAATTTCAAAATAGGCCACGGACGTATACAATTAGAACGTCCATTTGTGTAAATTAAATTTAAACTTACATCTTTTATTGTTCATTTGGATACATTTATCATTTATGCCGACTATTAATTTCTTCTTTGTATTATTGGTGATTCTACTGTTACAAAACATATTTTTTATGTATAAAGTCATGTTGTTGAAGTCTGAAAAAAAAAGTTTGTGTAACCATTCGGATTGATATTAAAGTAATACGTTACAGTACAATACAATGCAATCATTTTCTTATTATGACTGCGACTTGCATACAGTATTCAGTTTAACTTTATTGTTTCATTTCTGTCAATATTTATAGACAATGTACGATACGGTGATGATACCAACGATGAATTGTCAATCCCATTAAAATCATATCCTAATTTGCAATTTATATGTACAAACAAGTGCTCGATTTTAAACCAATTAAATAGCGCGTTTCAAACTGACATCGATAAAACATTAAAAATAGATGCCCACAGATACCTGAATTAAAGCCTGAACAAAAAGAAGTTTAATTGGCACTCTCGGGACTGATAGGTAATTCTTCCAACAGGATATTATCTATATACATTGTATATATACTATACTAAATATTGATGCGGCTGTTCATCTGGATATACCGAACGATTTTGTAGGCGCCGATTTGATTGGCTCACACAATGGACAATCTGAGACGACCTTCTACATGATGTGGTCAGATTCAGTTAGCGAAATATGAGATTTTAATGAGATTGGTGAATTCATTATTTCCTAACGTCAGGACCGATATAACGAATGGTACTCGTATAACAATGAACGCAACAAATATACACGATTACCCCTATAATATTTATTGTTCTTTGTTTATTTAATTTTTAATGTCCTTAGTTTAGGCGACTTTATCGAAAATTTCGATCTAATTATCTTGTTCCTCAGTAATGAATATGATTTTTATTCGACTTGATTTCATATTGCAGAAATATTATGTATAATGTTTATATATATAATGTTTTATAAACAGCTAAAACGAATTAAACGAAAAGCAATGAGTGATAGCACATTTAGTCTTCTGGGGCGTAATATATTTATGTTCAAACTTAAGCTTAAAATGCAATCAATATAGGTAACAGTATAGATGAAATGAATAAATGTACCACGCACCAAGTTCAATTGCAAAGGCGCATTGGAGATATTTTACTTCTTAGGGAATGTCATTTATCTATTTTAAACATTTGTCTGAATATTTTTTCATCCTATTTTCATTATTATTTATAACATTTGAATTGCATTAGAAAAATCAGTGGGGCGTTTAGTCGGAAGCATCTGCGCAGTTTTTTGTTTCACCAGGGATTTTGGAGTCACTGGTTTCACTTAATAAATTCATATACTTTGCGCACCTGTAACGTAGTGAAACGGGAAACAGAATCGTTGCCTCTGAAACGGGCCAATCTTTACAGTGCATGTAGCGTATTTGAACGGGTAAAAATATTGTTGCATCAGACCAATCTGGGGCTAAAATGGGGTCAGGTTTTGATGAGAGAAACATTTACATGTTAAAATACGTTACACATGCATTCACTGTAAAGATTGACCCGTTTCTGAAGCAACGATTATTTTACCCGTTTTAATACGCAACAGGCATTCACTGTAAAAATTGACCTGTTTCTTGGGCAACGATTTTTTACCCGTTTCAATTGTAAAGATTGACCCTGTACGCAAAGGATATCAAGATAATACATATGCAGCCATAAACACCATATGAAATAAGTGTAGCCTAAGGAAAGCCCATACAAATTATAACCGCGGGAATAATACCTCACTTATTATATATATATATGACATTACTAAGTCGTTACAAATTGTTCTAGTTTAACGTTCTTATATGGTGTTCAGCGTATAAAGTTAGTTCCGGGACTGGTTTGTTCGGTGTCAGGATCATTGGCAGTTGCCTTAGGCCGCATGTAAACAAAGTCTGAAAATGAACGAAGCACTATTGAGTAGACGCTAATCAACATAACTATGTACAGTATATTCTATGACATCTAAGAAAGAAGATGACTTTTTTTCAGACCGGAGAATATATCTGGTGACCGGAAAATATGGTATTCCAGACAGTCAGCTCAGTGCCTCTAGCAAATTTGGTCCCACCTCGGATGACTACCACGCGGTTAGAAGAGCCAGGTTTAACTATACATTGGAGCTCATTGAAGGGGACTCGGCATGGACCGCTGGTACACAGGATCAGAATCAGTATATTCAGGTATGTACTTTAAGTTAAGTTATAAGATAAAAAACATTTTATCATAGTGACTTGTGTATGACATAAATAAGCAAGTAAATCAATATAATACATTTTACACACCCGGCCCATTGGGCCTATAAATCACCTGTATATCAAAACATGTATACAGTTCGTATGGCCCATAATATCACACTTATGAAAACAATTAGTGAAATGACATTTCACTGGACATTTAAACATATCTAATTGTACATTCTCAATTTCTGGCTGTAAGATAAAATTAAAATTACAATGATCTATTCGAAATTCATTTATCAAAGTCAAAGTTCCTTTATGCGCACCCTAACATCAAATTGCAATAAATTATCATATATTGATAACAGTGTAGCATAAAACTATCTCTATTTACATATTTTGATACGATAATTTTACCTTCTGGTCAAAAAAAAAAGACTGACGACAGTAAATACCAAATTCCGCCGCAGTAGTTACCTCCCCTTACAGTTGTCGATAACCACTGCCACCACAAGTAGATTCCGGATTTACTTTTATCACCTTTGACTTTAGTTTTGAATATATCATATCAGTTCCGATATATTTCACGAAAATAGCATTCATGATTGTGAGTAAAGTAAAACAAAAATCAAATTACATTAATTTATTAAATTGTAAGTGTTGATCACATGGTTTCAACTATCCTCACGTGACTTGTGTGGTGGCAGAGGTTAAAGTAGCGTAGAGTGACGTAACCGGTGCGCGGAGGTTGAGTAAATACCCTGGCGAGCATGGTTATTTAACAGTATACTAAGAGTTTCCTGTTGACTTTAAAGGAATCAGAATCCTGTATTACAGTACAAAGTAGCTCGCTGCGAATTTCTTTATAATGATCACATTTTAATAGGAAATGAGTCTTTGTCTCAACATAACTGTCATCACAAAACATACACAGTCTTTCTTCAGGCGGCTCCCGGACCTATCTACCTGTCTTATACTCTGTTTTAAACAGCCTATATGTTCTGTGATTGTCTTAAATCAAGCACCAAGTTAGTATTGGTAGACAATCAACTACCTTGCCTAACATTCGTCCCACGGCACTCGAGACATTTTGCCCGAAGTAGATGTTATATAGTTACATATAAATTATAGTTTTAACAAAAGAATTTTCTGAATGTGATAATACTCGCTGCTTTTATAAGAAAATATGAAGAAATACATGATAATTGTTTCTTTGACATGTGGTTTTTTTTTACTTACTACTGACCAAATTTAAAACATTCCCTTCTATAACGAATATCGCACAAGCATACCTTAAACATCCACCAAAAATGATATTTAAAAAAATTGTGTTCCTATTCAATTGTGTTTCATATTGTTTATTTCATTTTAGGCACAGTTTACGAATTTGAGACTTGTGGTTGCTATAGCCACGCTAGGACGTATACGTTATGAACAGAAGGTGACAAAGTACAGTGTCCTTCACAGCAAGGACTGTTTGAACTTTGTTGTTATCACACATTCAGACAGTACAAAACAGGTAAATGTTGAAGATATCAATAATTGAGATTCGATGAACATATTGGTCAACGATTGATATAACTATTATGACGAACTGTTCATATTTTATTCCTTATCAGACACATTGCAAAGTTTGGTCTACTTTAACCAATATGATTATATTGTTCATTCCATTCGGAAAACAACAGTTAAATAATGATAACAGCAACGTTTCTTAAGAAATAGATTAATACATATCTAAGAATACATATAATTCGGTTCAGGTTACGTCAGGTAATATAAAACAATGTTTTTGGCAAATTCCATGTCATGATTCTGCTACATTTCGGACCTAATGACCTTTCACGGAGATAACCAAGGTTCCTTTTGTTTCATTAGGGTACCTTGGTTATATTGGTAGAGGTAAAGAGGTCCAAGACGAAGCGGAATCATTACAGGGACTTTACCTTAATTTAAATAGTTTTCTGACGAGCAAGAATCAGTATGCTTAAGAAGGATATCAGTATTCAAGTCACCATCTCGAGTATGAAATATTGTGGTTCGTGAAAAATATGTTTAATTCAGCATTATTTCATAAAGAGGCACGGGTTTGAATAACAGTTAGAAATCTATCAGAATAATTACAAAGATTTCTGTAACATACTCGATTTAAATGGATATTACACGTAATGTTCCGAGTAGACCAAATGTGATATAACTATATACTCAACATTTCATGTAAGAATAGTTAAAAAGGCAACAGTATTGATTACAGAGGTCTACACTACTTTGAATAATTAGGAATCTAAGAAACTGTCGGAACAAAATAGATTTATAAGACAACGTTTTCCTGTGTTCCTCTGTTCCTGATTATTTCTTTCAAACTAATTTGATTTTAATTGCTTTAGATAAATAACTATACATGCAGATGTTCATTTCTTCTTTGCTCATATCTACAGGAGTATCTGGGAAACTCGGACCCACTCCAACTAGCCATCAACCGTCTGACCCCTCCAGTGGAAGCACTCTGCGTCAGGATCAACCCTCTTGAGTGGACGTATTATATTTCATTGAGATTTGACTTAATCGGAAACCCACAATCGGTCACAGCCTGATTGTTAATCAGTTTGTCTTGGAATTAATTCTGTGAAAATTGGAAATTGTATGATGATAAAATATTGCAAATTATAGCGGAGTAAGCTTTAGAAATATATCATCATTGCGACATTTTCTACATTTTTGAAATATGGAACACATATATTTGAACAGTAAGTTATTTAGCAATAATACCAAACATATACCAGGTATTCAATGACATGTCATCTAAATTTCTTAGGAAAACATTAAACTCCAAGATCACCAACATAAGACAAAATATATCCTTGGAGAATACTAGTACACAAAGCATTTATCGTGAGGCCATAGAACTGCGACTTCTTGACAAAATATCATTTTTCTTAAATATACACTGATATATCCGTCAAGTAACGAACAAGCATACAGCCCCATAGATCCGATAATTTATAATTAATAGAATAAAAACCAAACGTGCATTTATTAACATTCTTTTGCAGAAATACAAAATGTACATACATGTTTACATATCCAAATACATGTAAATGCAATTGCTTAAATATTCATAGTGCTTAGATGTTTATCAACTTTATTACCTTTTCTTCGTATCCACATACCACATCACACAGACATTCCAGTCCTTACCTGTAGTTACCAGACAAGTATAAAACAATCTGTAACAGATTCAAACAAACACCTTGTATAGTAGGTTTAGAAATGCACGCATCTTTAAGAAATTAAGTAAAAAAATGCAATATCCGATCATTGATTATTGATACCATGCCTTTGTCGAGGTATACATTCCTTGTCCTGGTACAGAATCCATTTTTAACTTAAAATTTTTCAGAATTTTAGCACGTGTGTTGTCCACTTTGATTATATAATTGTTACATTCTAGGTTCGAATTCTACGGAAGGTAGATAAAATGCATATATATATATATATATATATATATATATCATTTCAAAAATGCCTATATATATATCATTTCAATTGTTAGCTGTAAAAGTAATAATTTAAGTCAACTTAGTCATGCATTCAAACTCGAAAAATAGAGTGGTGGGATAAGTTTCTATAAAATTTAACTATTACTGCTGGATTTACGCTACACATGACTGGTTTCAGTTTTAATAATGTGAAGTTATGTCTACCATATTCAACGATGACATTGAAAAGAAGAATGACATTAATTCCATCCATGCTCTGGAAGGAATTTTTGGAAGGCTAAAACCTGTTTGGTGTAGGATGGATAAATTTCGAGCTACTGTCAGCGTAAAAAAAAAAAAAAAAAAAAAAAAAATGGAATGGGATATCCGCCAGTTCACTCATTATGCTATTTAATATGCTACCCTTTGTTTTAATTTTGCAACTTTCAGTATCACGCCGTAGACACGTGGCATGTTCCACATGTACATTATCCTGACACCGGGCCAATTAGGCCTGGAACTACTATTATATGCTGAGCGCCAAGCAAAGGAGCTATCTATACCAGTATCATATTTATGACTTTGGTATGTCGCGGCCGGGGATCAAACTAACGACCTCGCGATTCAGGGGCGGTCGCTCTAACCACTCGGCCATCGAGCCCGTGATTCTTACAGTAAGAGTTTGTAATTTACAGTTTTTCTTTGAAAGTATGTGTCGAAAAATAAAGAAAATACTACAATTCAACTATTTATCATTTCACAGTAGTGAAGATAGCTGCAGTTCACTCGTTATGCTATTTTATGTCGTTTGTTTTAATTTTGCAACATCGAATTTCTTCTTATATTATTATAGAGTAAAACATTATTCAAATTATATGTTTTTATTTCTATTCAGGTGACATTAAAATATAATGCTAATTCAGTTCGTTTGTTCTTGTGTTCAGAATGGTAACTCTTCATTGAAAATTTGAACGCAATGTTAGTGTATTGCTTAATGAAAGATGTTTAAATGTGTAAATGATTATTTTCAAAATTTAGATCTCTCTCTCTCTCTCTCTCTCTCTCTCTGTTAGTTTTGCATATTTTATATTGGACGTATTAAAACTGAAATTAAATTGCTTGTCTGTTGACTTTTTTTTTTTTAGTTTTTTTTTTTTTTTTTAGTTTTTTTTTTTTTTTGTTATTTGTTTATGTATATGTGAAGTTGCATTCATGTCAGTGGTATAGAACTTAATTTCTTATTATATTTAATACAATAATTACAATATCGACCTAGGTCAGTTATGGCCTTTGGTACACCAAATCTAGCTATAAATTCATTTAATAATTTATCAGCCACTATTAGGGACAGGGTAGCATTCAAGTAACTTAAGTCTTTAGAAACCTAATATATATTTTAATAATTTTCAAACAATGGCTATCTTAGGGGTAAATTGATATGTTACCTCCCCTTGATAATTTTGCTATTATGAGTTACCTCCCCTGAAAACTAAAAAAAAAAAGTGACTTTCTCTATTTTTCTACGGTAAACCTTTTTTTTTCATTAAATTTGAAACAGAATCATATAATAGTGCATTCTACCGTGAGTTCTTTCTGATAAATCAATTTAGTTTTTCATATTCGCAGAAAATGACTGTATATTTCCCATAGGCTTCAATGTTAACTTAAATGCAGATTATCTTCACAAAATTAGATAAATGTTAAAAAAACCTTCGTAAAATATTTTCAGTTTTGAATGTCTTCAAAGTGTCAAAGTTTCATGGAAATATTACCAGCCGGAGGCAAGATATGGAAAATGGCTACCTTTAGTTAAACCTGATTAGACTGCGAATAGCTGAAAAACTGGCTATTTGGTGTTTGTCGTGTGTTGAAAACACGCAAGGAATAAAGTGACCCATACAGGAGGCCCAAGACCATACGATATATATATATATATATATATATATATATATATATATATATATATGCGTGTTCGATACGTTCCATTCTTGGTTTGTCGCTAATATCTTCCAAATCATCTCTGGACTTTTTGTGACAACCAAACACATGGCTTCTTGAAACTCCTGTTTTCTCCGTTTCTTTCTGCATAAACATGAATGATATTCACATCCATGCAAAACCTGATGACGAAACGACTTCGTCATGTTGTGTCCGTGTCTACTATATCTACAACGGCTTAGTTACGCATCAATTGACATCAAATTTCAAAAATTATGACGTAACAACTTATATATATTCCTTTTTCGCGCATTTTTGACGCCGTTTCTGCAGAAGTAAATTTTTAGAATGAATGACTAAGTTTTTAGTTTAAACATATTTATTCCCATCATATATTAAAACATAGTATACAAAAATTCAAACAATTGTAATAGGATGTAAAACGACAGCAAAGCTTACAATGTTCTTCTCCTAGAAACACTTAATTACACAAGTAGGCAGCTTATTAAAGGATATATGGGAAAACTAATTTTTTCAAAGTACGCTGTAATTACGAGGGTCTGTTACTATGGCAACAATTATTTCTAACTCTGGCAGTCTTCGAAATAACCCACATGCCCGAAGCCAGGGACAAGTAAAATCATTGGCGGACAAGTTAGAATTGTAACCTATCTGCCCGATAGGGCAAGTTAAAAAATAGAGGAGATTGAGAAATATATATATATATATATATATATATATATATATATATATATATATATATCCATGTATAGTGCGCAGTTCGAGTTTGAGGCTCGAAACCTTGAAAAAAAAACACGTAATTCCCTTCTATAATGTACATATATCTTTTTCGTACGACGAGGAGGCAGCCATCTTGTTTACTCGCGGTTGTTTTGCGGATGTTCGATTGCACAACGGGTGGAAATGTTCTACTGCTTCCGCAAGTCAGGTGTAATGCAGCGATTTTTTTCACACCTTTAGTATCCACGTGCATTTGCATTTGCATTGTTACCTTGTTAAAGCTGATAGTTTGAGTAACAATCTGAAACTACCGACACCTTCTAGTTTGTTTTTCGCAAGTCTCTTAAAAAGGGGTATTTGAAGTACACAATTATCATGAACCAAACATTTCTGTCCAAAACGAAACTAACTTGTCAAAATTTCGTAGGATTGAATTGAATAATTACTGTTTATTTATTCGCGGCTACAGTAATGACGATGCAAATATCGCATTTGCCTGTACTGTATGTCGTCAAAATTTAATTATGTACAATACAGTACAGGATTTTGCGGTTGAAGCGTCAGAAAATGTAAACACCAATATGAAAAAGAGAACAATGATTTCGTAGCATTTCTTGTACATAAACAGACAACATTTTGCTGGTATGTACATGTATACGATCAAGCTTAATATCAATTTTGCGCATGAAAGATACCAATAGACTTACCGGTATGGCTTCCTAGTGGGTGGGGTAAAGGGAAAATACGAAAATATAGAGTTCTCTTGTATTGTGCGTACCCCCTCTTTCAGAAACAAAATATAAGTTAAAAAATGTGCACAATACATGGCATTTTACGGTACATCGCGATCTGAATTGAAATACTGCTTACTTTCGTTTAGTCCATCAAGAGCGTGATTATTTAGGGAATGAATTGTTATGAAAATGTAACACATATGAAAAATAAATTTTTTAACGAATTTAAAAGTTCTTCTTGTCAATGTTTTCGGGCAAGTGAAAATGGATTCGGGCAAGTTGAAATTCCATGAGGTCTGCCCGAATGGGCAAGTTCTTAAAAAACAATTATAGTGAAGACTGCTCTGGATAATGCACCTAAACAACTTTCTATCTTAAATGGTGAAATACGGAGCTTTATTGTAGTATGTATTTTAAGAAGTTTACTTGCATATTTTATAAATAACAAACTTGTCCACGAACTTTTCGAAGACACCTCGTATATTGCTAAACGTTCACGCAAAGCAATCTTTGCAACCGTTGTATATATCTACTTGATAGTTTACCGTTATTACTTCCGGTCTGGAAGGACGCAAAATTTAGAACATCAGATAAGTGAATAAATTATTTAATTAAAAACAGTCAAAAAGGAAATAACAACACTAATACACTGAGTGGTTAGTTAACAAAGCACGAGGAACAAAAAGGAATGGACGATTTGAAATAAATTACCACGTAGGAAAGATGTAAAAGGAAAATAATGAGCCACACAACCGCGTGGTCCGACGACCATATTGGATTTGAAGAAAAAACAAGAGGGCCAAGATGGCCCTGTGTCGCTCACCTGAGTAAGATGGCTGTGTTAGGCATAATGACAAAAAATCTGGCATCTAAAGTGTTTTTCTAACATTTGACTAAGTGACCTACATATTGATCCTACCTGAATTTGCACTCAACTGGGAATTCATGCAGTCATCATTCATATCAAGTTTAATGAAGACTGGGGCAAAAATGAAGGCCTCTAGATTGTTCACAAGATTTTTCTAAGATTTGACCTGGTGACCTAGTTTTTGACCTCATGTGATTCATTTTCGAACTCATTTAATATATCAATTAGACTAATATCCTGACCAAATCTATTGAAAATTGGGCTAAAACTGTGGCCTCTAGAGAGTTCACAAGGTTTTTCTTAGATTTGACCCGGTGACCTAGTTTTTGACCCCACATGACCAAAATTCAAACTCATGCAAGATATCATGTAGACAAACATCCTGACCAAATTTTATGAATATTTGGCCAAAACTGTGGCCTGTAGATTGTTCACAATTTTTTTCTAAGATTTGACCTGGTGACCTTGATTTTGACCCCACATTACCCATTTTCGAACTCATCTAAAATATCATATAGACAAACATCCTGACCATTTTTCATGAGGATTGGGCTAAAACTGTGACCTCTAGAGTGTTCACAAGATTTTTCTAAGATTTTCCCTGGATTTTCATCTGAGATATCATGTAGACAAACATCCTGACCAAATTTTATGAAGATTGGGCCAAAGTTGTGGCCTCTAGAGTGTTCACAAGTTTTTTTCTAAGATTTGACATAGTGACCTAGTTTTTGATCCCACATGACCCAATTTCGAAATTATTCGAGATATCATGTAGATACAAGATACAAGATACAAGATACACGTTTATTTTCACGTAATACAAGGCCCAAGGCCCAAAATACAAATTTAGTAACATAATAATAAACAACTAGTTGTGTCGTAAACAATTTACCAATGCTGAAATACATGAAGACTACATAACATTATCAATATTTCTCATAAGTTGTGTGACATACAATGCTATTCGCTTTACAGTAATATAGTGGTCAGTTTTCATTAGATTCGCAAAATGCATTACGTCCAATCCCCCAGTGTACCAGTTAAATAAATATTGCTGTCTTATATTTGAAAATTGTGGGCAAACAAAAAACGCATGGTATTCGTTTTCTATAATTAAACGGTTACTGTGAATAAAACAATACAAACATATTCTATCATGTCTCTCAATATTATAGCGTCTCCCCAGTTCAATGTTTAACCTATGATTCGAACATCTAAAGCGCGCTAATGATTTTCGTACAAAAAAGGGAAGATCAATGGTTAAATATCGTTCAACATTAAGTAAAGTTTTAAATGTACTGTATGTATCACATCTAGATGAAGCTCGGATATCCTCAGACCAGGTTTGTTTCATACAATCGCATATTCGCTGCTTGAACGATGAGCAAAACATGTTCAAATCACCAACATCTTGACAAATCCAGACATAACCATAACCATATTTAAATAAAAGCTCGCGCACATTTGTAACCCAGTTTTTTCTACCAATATTTTCCTGTAAATTAAGCATAACATAACAACATCTAGGATATCTAATATTTGGCATTTGCAAAAGTTTACCCCAATATTTAATACATTTAGTGTAATACGTAGTACATAAGGGCAGCCGCCCACATTCACCAAGTACCATGCAATTATTCACTGAAGTGTTAACTCCCAGAAAATATCTACAAAATTCAATTTGTACTTTTTCAATCACTAATGAATATGAATGACCCCATATTTCCGCCCCGTACGTCAATATAGGTACAACCATTGAATCAAACAATTTAAACATATCTTGGTGTGAAAATTGACCAAATGGCAATTGATAACGTCTAATAGCGAAAATAGCTTTCCTAGCTTGTGATGCTAACCTGCATTTAGCAGCAGTCCATGTTAGTTTTGACGTAAATAAGAGCCCCATGTACTTGTATATAGATGTTACGTTTACGGTCTTGCCATTGAATGTCCAGTGCTCCGAGTTTCGTAAGGGGCCTCCATTTCTAAATACGATTATTTCTGTTTTATTTATGTTAACAGACATTTCTGAACAACTGCAAAATTCTGACAATGCATTTAAATGTTGCTGTAAGTTATTAACGGTATCGGCTACGGAGGCGACATCGTCTGCAAAAAGTAGGCATAAAATATCTGGTATATCAGAAGTGATAAAAATACCGCTACAAGTTTGTCGTAATCGTGCAATCAAGTCATTTATGTAAAGTGTAAAGATTATTGGGGAACTGACGTCACCTTGCCTTGTGCCAATGTTACAGTTGATTGGCCCAATAATATGGTCACGTGATGTATTTTCCCGCCTATTTTCATAAGGTTGGTCGTTTAAAGAATGTCTTGGCATTTTGATGTAATTTTCTAATTTAGAATACATTGATATCAACACATTTGTTAGTTTTCCGTTTGCGCCTTTACTTAAAATATTTTCGAAAATTTTATAATGTACAAGTGAATCAAATGCTTTCTTAAAATCAATATACAACACATAAAATCTCCCGTTGGGTCTTGAGATATACTTTTGAATCATAGCTTGAAGTGAAGACAAATATCCTGACCAAATTTTATGAAGATTGGGCTTAAACTGTGGCCTGTAGAGTGTTCACAAGGTTTTTCTAAATTTTTACCTGGTGACCTAGTTTTTGACCCCACATGACCCAATTTCGAAATTATTTGAGATATCATGTAGACAAATATACTGACCAAATTTTATGAAGATTGAGCCAAAACTGTGCCCTGTAGAGTGTTCACAAGTTTTTTTTTAAATGATTTGACATAGTGACCTAGTTTTTGACCCCACATGACCAAATTTCAAAATCATCCGAGATATCATGTAGACAAACATCCTGACCAAGTGTCATGAAGATTGGACCAAAACTGTGGCCTCTAGAGTGTTCACAAGCAATTGTTGACGACTGACGACGCACGACGGACAAAAGGCGATCACAAAAGCTCACCCGAGCACAAGTGCTCAGGTGATCTAAAAATCAGTATAAAGCAGATAAGTGGAACACATTTAATTTGGTTAAAAAGGCATCTAGTTTGAATAATTAGGTACATAAAGACAATAGGATAAAAGAAAAACATGATATTTGAAATAATATATAAAACAGGAGATAAATAAAAAGGCGAGAAACGGCGGACATATTGGATTTGTTAAACAAAGTTGAATCTTACGCAGCTTAGTTCTCTGACTCTGAATAATTTTAGTAAACAAATATATGAATAGAGGCGGATATGGATAGGTGAAATAAGAGAAAGGCATATTATATGGGCAATAAAAGGAGTAATTTAGATATAATTAACTTTATCAGATAAGCGGAGCGAAGGTTAGAGAGTAAAAAAAACAAATACATGTACATCACATAAAGGGAGAGGAGGAAGTTATTTAGAAAAGTTTAAAATAATTATAGTCGGATGTCCCTAGGCAAAGACTGATGTGGATAGGAGGCAGCTTGAGGAGGTAGAAAGAAATCATATAAACTAGTCTCTGACAGTAAAGGTAATTATTTGAAAGGAGTACAAAGAGGTGAGAGTGAGGGGTGGAATTTATAATTAAAGGAAGTGCTAAAGTTACCGATAGAGGCTTGAAAAGCATCATGTACCGAAAAATTAGAGTGGTCAGAAATCCTATCATATGTGTGTAGTTCGGGACTTGTGAGCTTACAGAAAAGCGTGGTAAGGCCATACAAATAGTTGAGTGACAGTGCGAAAAGGTGTTAAAATAATTTATCAATATCTTGAGCTGAAAAGAGGAATCCTGACACAGAACAGAGCGAGCAGAATAGTTTTTCTTGAGTATCCATACAACTCAATTGAACAATGGAATGAGTGGAAAGGAGAGAAAGTATCTGAGGATCCTAGGAAGAAAGACAGTGAACTTAAGGAACTTATAGACATCTATAACAACAAATTAAGTGATATAAATAATATTAAGAGTCCAGGATCTCTCAAGATCTCATCACAACACACAAATAGGGGGACAACAACAACAAACATGTCACAAAGTTAATTACAACCTCTACTTAGATGGAATTCACCAAGGACCAGACTTAGCAAAAATGTGGCTAAAAATGTTTCAGATACTAGCATTAAACATACTGAACCAGTCATAATCATATGCAGTTTTTGACAAGCCCTATTTGGCCTTAAAGTTTAATGTCAATCCACTAGGTAGGGAAACCCTATTGGTGTATGACAAACAATAGATATATCAGAAGCAACGTGGCAGAAGGGATTGCATGCTAGTAGTTTAGTGAAGGATTATATTTGAAAATAAAAGACATTAAATAATTCTGAATATTTTACTAAGTAGAGATGCCCTATTGGTATTGTAAGAAGGTATTAAGGGATGTTATAAATCTATAAAGTGGGTATATAAGGCAGTGCGTTTCTATTTTAACCATCAACAATTAAGAATTGTGCTGAATGCTATACTACTACTATGGTTATTTAATAGAATAATTTCTAAGGAAAGATAAAAATCCTTAATGCATAACTAGTGGGGAAGCCCTTCTGGTATGCAGAAAGATTGTTTATGAAGTAAACGATACCTCATCCTAAACAACGTGTTAGAAAACTGCTAGCAAAATGTCTAGAAAGGGATCTACACGAAACAGGAGCCAAAAGTCTGATGAAGAATTGGTCTGCAAATTATTTGAGGCAAAATTCACAGATGACAAATCTGAATTAATGGAGTGTGATTACTGTAAAGGACATTTCTGCAGATCCTGCCTCAAACTGACAAGTAATGAATACAAAGTGATTTGTAAAAGAACAGACTTTCATTGGTACTCTCCACCCTGTAAAGATAAGCAGTAAAAAGCATCAAAGTGGAAAAAAGATGGAAGATAGATGTAAAGATTAATTTAATAAACTTGAGAAGAAACTGGAACATATAGAAACCAGACACTGAAGAAGTACTGGAAATGATAGAAAATTAATAGATGGAGGGGCAAGGTCGAAAGATAATGAAGATGCAAGAGACAATGCAAGCGAAAAACTAGAGGAAAGTATGGAAAGACGGAGCAATATACTTTTCAAAGCAGAGGAATAAAAAAAGATAGAGGCAGAGAAGAGGAAAGCAGATATGAACCTAGTGAAAGAACTATGTGAGATTATGGACACTAATCGCCATACACTGACAAATATCACGAGATTGGGTGGAAAATACAACAAGGAAACCCAGACCAATGAGAGTAATGTTTGAAGATGTCAAGGCCAAGTGTCACTTCATGTCCAATGTGAAAAATTTAGCAATGAGCGACGACATATATGAATATTGTTTAAGATATGACAAGAGAGAGAGAGAGAGGCAGAGAGATGAACAAAGAGAAATGGAGGAAGCCCAGTCAAAAACGCAGATGCAACTTCAGGGGACTACAAGTTTGTACTGATAGGGCCACAATGGGACAGAAGAGTGGTCAGAGTCAAAGTGTCATAAATAAGAAAAGGAATAGAAATGTACATAAAAATATTTTTAATAATGTGCAAAGCAGTGGGAAAGGTTTTTAATGAGTTAAACTGTTTTAACACAAATGCTGATAGCCTTATAAACAAACTTGAGTTGAAGATCAGAATAAAGAAATTTTCAGAGGAATATGATGTGATTGGAATATCTGAGGTTTTTCCCAAAAGATGCAGGTTCCTGCCAAGTAAAGCAGATTTACAGATTGAAGGATATGATTTGTTTTTGAATGAGAAAATAGAAAATGCAAGAGGTATAACACTATACATAAAGAACAGCTTACAAGCAGGCAAATGAGTATAAAGATAGCAGTTGGGCAAAAATTATTAAAAATGAATGTATGAAATCTATGCAAACAAAAAGGAATTTTCGCATATAATGATTATGGGAGATTTCAATTTCAACAAATTAGATTGGACAAATTGGAGAAAAAATATGGAAAGCATTTAAGGGACAGTTATCTATACCAACATGCGAATGAATTTACAAGGACTAGTGTAGGCTGTAAACCAAGTGTTTTAGATTTGATATTTACAAATGAGGAAGATATGGTGGAAAATATACATTATGAAAGCCCTCCAGGCCATAGTGATCATTGTGTTTTAAGTTTTAAACTCAGGTGCTGTCATGAGCAGAAAGCAAATAAAAACCGCGTTGGGACTTCCATAAAGGTGACTACCAAAAAATGAAAAAAGAATTAGACCATGACTGGAATGAGCAGTTAATAGGCAAAACATCAGGAGAGAAATTCGAGGTGTTCCTAGAAATATTTTACATAGCAAAGAAAAAGTGTAAATAAGCAAGTGAGAAAGTTGTGGAAAAAGCCAAGAAACATAATTGTATGCCCCTAGACGAGAAAGTAATTAGAAAAATAAAAACAAGAGCTCCGCGAGTCGAAACATAATACGCCCGTAATATGTGCTGTCCTAAAATACATCATGTTCAAATGGAAGAAAAAATGATCGAGATATTGTAGGGCCCGAGCCGACGTTTGATTCTCCTCTACAGGTGTGTGTGTGTGTGTGTGTGTGTGTGTGTGAGTGTCGTAGGGGTAAATTCAAATAAAGCTTAACAAAAGTTGGACTCCCTTTAATACTTACCTCTTGACTAAAATAACTTTCTCACTTAATAAATGGGAACCTTTTAACAATACAGAATTGTTTTAAAATCTCACTTTTATTATACCTCTCAACAAATCAGATTTACAAGAAAAACACACAGTGTTCCAAGTACAGAAAGTTAATTAACCCCTATTTCCTTAAAGTGCCAGAGCCACAACTACTAAAATATTATAAATATTACTTAAATGCTATATAATTAAGCACTATTACAGGTTAACACAATAATATATATGAATGATAACTTCTCTAAATCTTAACCTTTAAAATCCTATCTACTTCAATATATATATAGACCTTTATGTTATATTAATTATTTATTTAAAAGAGACGAGTTTGCTCTTAATGATTAATTCCTTCAAATAATTCAGTTATAAAATAAACCAAAACTTACTAAAATCAAATAAGATGAATGAAGGTTACTGTACAAAAACGGATGTGGGAGTCCCAGATTCCAACTGTGCATTCCCTTTTATACTCTCAGAATCAAACAATCCAACAATCTTCCAACAGTTTTCAAACAGAGGTACACAAAGAGGTAACTAACACTTTTTGTTAGAATCTGATAGGTACAAGGAAAATCATAACTTAATTATAAAAATTAACATGATATTCTTGTGTCATCTATAATATGTTTCAGGTAAAATATGATTTAAAACAGGCTAAACAAATGCCTAGGACTGTGAATTCAGCAATTTAAACTGATTAATACAATAAACATCACTATCCAACAGTCCCTAAATAAGCCTCATCTAACATATTCTGTGAGATGATTATGATGTCACTGTGATGTCATTATGATGGCGTCATCAATACATGGGATGCACAAAGCAGCCTCTATGTTACATTGTTAAAAGTTAAAGTGAATAATCATGATAAATAATACTAGAAATGACTTTAAAAGAGGATTAATAGAATGGTAGAATGATGCAATAAGTTGCAAAAAAAATGAAATGCCAACACAGTACGAGTTAAAGCAATTAAATGACATACATTTGGATATCAAAAAAAGCAAGTTGAGACATGAGATTTCACAAATGACAGATAAAAGTAAACAGGTAATTCAATTTTAAATCAATGAAAAACATGATAAGGCTAGGGCCCAACATCACCCGGCGGTCCAATCGGCAACTCCCGGTGCCGCCACCACTGCACAATCCTGTGTACATCCTACACTAATGGCGCCTCCAGTTTGGCCTGGACATCTTCATAGGTGACCAGTGGTGTCTTTGCCTGTCACTGTCAATCCTCTTCCTCACTACCCCTCTACTCCTTTCCTCTTGTCTTGCCCTTCTTGTGGAAGATGCTTCCGCTCGAGATGTTGGCCTATCATTACTCCTGCTCCGGGCATCTGTATTGGTAGGTCTTGTGTCTCCTCTTGTAGAGATGGTACGCTGCTCACCTCTTTTGGGTTCAGTAGCTGTTGGGGAGGGCCTTGGGTCCTTAACTGTAGGGGCAGTGTGCTGACCATGTCTCCTGTGTTCATTAGCTGCCAGGGTGGGCCTTGGGTTGTCAACTGCAGGAACGGTGTGCTGTCCATGTCCCATGCTCTCAGTGGTTGCCTGAGTGAAGCCAGGTTCTTGTTCCATAGAGGCGGCGCACTCTTCACGTCTCTTGTCCTGCAGCTCAGAGCGAAGCAAGGCCACCTCTTTCCGTAAAGCTGACACATCCTTAGCCATGCTGGTCAGGGCCTGGTCAAACTTCCCAATCTTGTTCAGAATGATTACTTGAACTTCTTCGAAGTACCCACCAATCAAACTGGCTACCCTAGTGTTGGGAATGTCTTCAGATGACGAAGATGAACTTGGGGAAGATGATCTTGACCTACTTTGCACATGGACTAAACGAAGATCATCTGATGTAGACCTGTCTGATGGCTTCGTAAGGTCAAGTGGCTCATCCTGGTTCTCAGCTGTAACTCTCCCCTGTTGATAGACCTCACTCGTGTCTTCAGCGGGTGTCACTTGTTCATGCAAGTCTGCAAGGACCATCGGGCTAACTACTCTTCTTGCCACTGGATCATGCATACCGACAAGGTTGGGGCTTTTTCCAGGCGTCACGGTCTCATTGTCTCTGGTGGGTAAAGTTGCAGGGACAACTGGGTTGACCGCCTGGATCCCAGAAGAGTGCTGACGGGGTTGATCCACTTTGAGATCATCTTACCTAAGTCCCGTTTTGCCTGCGTCACCCTTGCAGTCTGGACTCTTTTCTGTCCACTCAGAGGGTATCTCATCGGTTATGGACAGGACATCCTCAGGCCAATTGGTGAGAACTTCAACAGCCTGACATGCCCTTGCTAGAAGGTCAGGGGAATCAGTGTCTGCTCTCCTAAGGCCCTGCCACCATTGGTCCCTTTCCTCCTTGGTAAGTATTCCAAAGTCTGCAGACCCAACTTCATAGGGGTCCCTGTTAATGACCAGAAAAGGTGTGGAGTCAACCACAGATTTCTCTCTGACCAGATCCCTGTGGCGCTTGTAGTTTTCAGTGTGGTCTAGGAGCTTCCCATTCGCCTGACATCGAAACAGGCAAAAGACGGCAGAAGAAGGGCTGCTGGTCATTGGCCACATGGTGCTTGTACACGTGCTCTACCATTCGAGCTCGACTGTTGATGGTGACCTTGCCACTTTCTTCGCACCAAAAGCACTTGTATGCCCTGCCTCGCTTTGCAAACATGACTGAAACAGACAACGTTTTGCATCCTAAACTGCAGACGTTACTGAAACAAAGTTTTGCATCCTCAACTGACGTTAATTTTGTATTACGGTGTGACTCTGGCACTTTACCCTCCCACTTAATAGAAACATTTAAAAGATGAAGGTTTTATCACAATTTCTATCATCATAACAGGGTTGAAACTTAAATCTTGATGACTGTGCACACTATGTATAACAACAAAGTGGAACACGTTTATTCTATCAGCAAAAGTAAATAACAGCAAAACAGCATTTCATCTATGACAACTTCATCAGCTTTCTCCTTTTTCTGAGGATCCAGCTAGGTATGTTGTTTCCACGGTAGACTTTAAGCTTGTTGTGGTGTATGGACCTCTCCTTGCCACTTTTGTCCAGCTGTATCACAAAACTTAGATCAGAAAAGCGTTTTGTGACCAGAAACGGACCTTCATAAGCCATCTCCAACTTGGGGTTTTGTCCAACCTTCATGCAAACATGACTCATGCAAACACCAAACAATATCCCCAACTGCATACTTGTGCAAAGAAGCATTGATATCGTAGCTGAGCTTGCTGTAACTCGCTGCCTCCTTAATGTGCGAGCGTGCAATCTCATGTGCTCTGGCCAGCCTCGACCGAAGTGACTGGACATAATCTCAATCTTGTACTGGTTCACCTGGAAGGTTTGCCATGAAAAATGCATCAGCTAGGAGCCGCACCTCTCTTCCTATAGCAAGCATATTGGAAGTCAAAGACGTAGATCTGTGTGGTGTTGCCCGATAAGCGCCAGCCAAACAGCCAAGGTGAAGGTCCCACTCATCCTGTTCGCCACATATGTGGGCACGAACCATGCGGAGTAGAGTGCGATTAAATCGGTCAACTTGACCATTGCCCTGGGGATTTCGTACACTCGTTTGGATTTTCCTGATATTAAGAGTGTTGCACATCTCCTTGAAGAGGCGGCTTTCAAAGACTGATCCCTGGTCGGTATGTACTGAAGATGGTGTACCCCATCTTGCGACAATGTCATTGAGGATTCTGTTGGCACACTCCTCAGCTGTCTGGTTCGGAACTGCCCAGACCTCGACATACTTGCTGAAGACGTCTGACGCTACAAGGACATACCTATTACCTCTTGGGCTGACTGGAAATGGTCCTGCATAGTCCAAAGCGAGGACATCCCAAGGGGCACCAGCTGGGACATGTGACATTGGGGCCTTTGGCTTTCTTGGGTTTTTTTTTTGTCAGCTTCACATACCATGCATGCACTTATGAAACACTGGATATCTGACTTCATGTCGAACCAGTAGAAGAAGCGTGTGATTTTCGCCTTCGTTGCCTTCACGCCCATGTGTCCAGATGAAAACTGATTATGATGCAGCTCAATTATCAGTCTTCTTACACTGTTCGGAGTTATGCATTGAATAGTAATGCACCCACTGTGGTCTTCATGCTTGCGACACAAAATACCATTCTGTAATGACAAAGAATCCCAAAGAAGTAGGTAGTGCCTTGATTCAGGGCTAAGTGGTGATGCAACTGCTTTGCCTGGCTTGTCACCAGAGAGAAGTGCATTGTAGACAGAGCCTATGTGCTGATCCTGACGCTGCTCTTCAACCATTTCAGATTCAGTCATAGTCTGAAACCATGGAGAGCTTGCCGGGTTGGTGATAAACCTTGTAGTTGAAGTGGATGGAACTTGACAGTCGTCTTCACTAACACTTCGCACGATTTCAGCCTTATCATCCGTTGACCTTAGAGCCAATGAACCGTGTGTACCTGATTTTAGCTTCATTAACTCTGCCCGCCTTCGGCACTTGGAGCATGGGCCACATTTTAAAGGCTCACTCATGTCAACATCATCACAATGACAGTCCCTGGGCTGGGACACCTGGAAAGTGAGTCACAATGACCTTGCTTCAGACCTGGCCGGTATTCAATGCTGAAGTCATATGCAGCCACAATTTCTATCCATCGGGCGATTTTGCCTGTTGGTTCCTTAAGTCTAAACACAAGAGGTTGATGGTCAGTGCGCACCACAAATTTACGGCCGAGGAGGTACTGTCTGAAGTATTGTGTGAAATAAACAACTGCGAGTAACTCACGCTCTGTAACGCAATAATTGCGCTCCGCCTTATTTAGATTTCTGCTGGCATTGCCAATAACTCTCTCTCTACCCTCTTGTACCTGTGACAAGACTCCACCTATCCCTACCCCAGAGGCATCAACATCCAACATGAAGGCTCCTGCATCATTCTGTGGATGCCCCATGACATCTGGACTGGTTAAGCAAGCTTTCAGTGTCTCAAAGGCTTTATTGCACTCATCATCCTACAGAAAGATTGTGCTAGGCTTGGTTAGCTCAGTGAGTGGTTTTGCCAACTTGGCAAAATTCCTAATGGAACGTCTGTAATATGAAGCTGTGGCAACAAACTGCTTCACAGCATTAATTGGAGTGGGCCAACTCACAACTTTAGCTATATTGTTGGTATCAGGCTTTACACCTGC
>CM037779.1:26309024-26340866 GCA_021229015.1 Solen grandis | reverse complement strand
CTTTTTAATATATCAGATAATGTATTTTGTTTTTGTAACTTTATCATTAAACAAAGGTAATGAGACACGTCATCTAAAGAACGAAAAATCGGCATTAAACTTAAATATAAACCATACTCCTGCTGTATAAATATTGCTATAGTCATCGTAATGATCGAAGTCTACATCCGATTCTTAGTGAAATGATATATGTAAAAAGGTAACGTATCTGGCTGAGATATCACGTTTTGTGAAATAGTGAAAACAAGTGTGTAGACTGCCAAGCAACAAAAAAAACAAAAAACACACACACACACACACAAAAAAACAACAAAACAACAACAACAAAAAAACTTTAACAAGAACTATATTGTAACACATGGTACACAAACTGTTCTACCTTTATCATTAAACCACATTGTTTCATAGCTGGTAACTTATCTCGTTATTACAAATGTTATTACAGGCATTGGTCACTACAAGTGCTTTCTTAGACCTTCAAATTGGTTTTAACGGCTCTATTTTTTTTTCAAAATGGCATCTGAACGCATCCACAAAACATTCTCCGGATGAAGGCCATTTGAATGTCATCCAACCTTTTGTATTGTGCTTATCGAGAAATGTTACTTGAATCTCTCCATCATTCTCATCATGGCCAACGGTGGTTACCTTGGTAGGAAGCCAAGCAAAGTTTTCATAGACTTCTGACTCTGTAAGCATCGAATTACTGATTTTAAGTGAACAAGATATTCCAATTAGTGTTAAGAGTTTCTCCTGGCTCTTCAGTTTGGTATTGTTTGTCAATTACGACGACTGACAATTAAGACGATCAGAGCGCTTCTTATACTTCATTTCTGATGTCTTGTATGGTTTTATCTTACTTTCAAGCAAGTGGCGTTGGCTCTTCCCAAGGCTTTAGATCGTTATACTTCCCTTTTTTTCTTGCAAACGGAATCCGGTATATTTACAACCAATTGTGGTTCTTCGTATGGCAATTTATCACATGACGTTCCTTGTTTTCCGTGTAATATAACCAATACGTATTTTCTTATATTTAACATGTGTAATATAACAACGTCATGACGTCATTTAACCCTATAAGATTCATAGGATAAAAACAATGTGCAAAAACGCGCGAGAAACGACAAATATTATTATTCCGTTAAATCCCAAGTCATGTGATAAAAGAATCTCACATGAGATTTCATATAATATAAAATTTTATTAAACTCGTCCAAGAAAATGGCCAGAGGCTCGCTTTTTACCATTTTCTTGAACTCGTTTAATAAAATTCTATATTAATTGACAACTCGAGTGAGATCTCTCCTTTTCAAGGAAATTACCATCGTCAAAAACCCACGGTGTATATTCCATTATCACTTCTGTATATACGTTCATTTAAGAAACAAAGCGTATTGAATAATCATTTTAAATATTGTTTTATTTCTTAAATTTTGGACCAGATACGTAACATTTCAATGTGTTTAATTATCAGTTATTTATTGTAGCACATCACCCTTTCTTTTATTCAATAACAATCATCCATTATTTTTGTCGTAATTTACAAGGGAAACATTGTTGCTTAACTTTTTATTACATATAATTTTAGAACTGTGCAATTGAATGACACTCGTACAATGCACAGCTCTGAAACTTTTATGCTTGCTTTTTGATGAATGTTCATTATTAAAATTGCTGAAAAAGTATACGATGTTGTTGAAATTTTAAGTATAAACAACTATTCAAACATATTCGCACACACATAATACTGCATTAAGTGTAAATTGTCGATAAATTAAAGCTAATATTCATTTTACTGTACAACCAGAAACGTTACCATCACGACCAGATACCTTACGGACAAAGCTTAGCTATTTATGTGGATGGCATTGCAAAAGTTCCCACATAAACAGTTTCAAACATTTCACATATATATTGTCTTTCGTAACTAGCACACAAATTTTAAGAAAACATTGTACTTCTCGGTAAAAAAGATAACAATATACTCACTCTCTGACAGCAACTTATCTGCACATCATTCCGGAACAGAAAATGGCTTCCATTAAGAAATGTGACATGTGTCCGATGTCGGGTGACATCAGCAACGACAACTTACGTAATACGTGAAGTTCTGCTCACTCATCCGTAGAGAATATGTTAATTATAGTTTTATGGGTAACGTATCTGGCGGTAACGTATCTGGGGGACTTAAAGAAAATTAAAGATCTTTCAGAGCTGTCATGACATTTTGATATTATTTTTTTTTATTTAAAAGAGTGTCATATCGTCTACAATAATGTTGTGGTATACCCTTCGAAAATTAGACAGTTAACCGTATACGGGATGATGTTTTGGTCACGTATCTGGTGTTCTTAAGTGTAACAATGAATATTTAAAAAATATTTATACTTGTATTATGTAGGGGTGCATGCTATACAAAATAAAAGGCAAAACTTATTTATATATGACACTAAGCTTGATAAATACTCACCAGCAGTCTGTTTATACACAATTGGTTAAAAAGTCCTACTGGTAAAATAATAGTCACGTATTACTATTTAAAAAAAGACAGTCAGCCATCAAGTGAAACGTTTTTGGATATGTTCATCATTAAGGCTTTGAAAAATACTTAAAACAACATCGTTGTAATGTTACTGTAGAAAACAATTAATGATCATTTTAAAATATATTAACAGAGACAATCATAGACTTTTCCCTCTAGGGGACTAGTCTATGATGTCTACAGGTCACTTTCTGAGCGATTTTCATGAAGGTTTTGGGGTTTTTCGTCAGTCCAAATAAAGTGTAAATAATTTAAACAGTCAATCAGATGTGATTTATTCACGTAACACCATAATATCTGTGAGACATTTAATTTCATAATTCGACATTCTTACGTAGAATGAATGTTAAGTGCTGCCTTGCTGCAGTATCAAGTTGTAGACAAGTGGCATAGTATCAAACATGAAACAGGGGTAGCTTTAGGGCACCGTGGAACATCGCTGATGATAACCATGGCGTTTATCAATGAATGTTTTCCAGTTATTTTGTACATGGCATTGGATATATTTAAAGTGTTTTTCCAATTTGTCTTAAAGAAGAAATGGGACACACCTGTGTAAGTACTTGAAATTATGCATTTAACCTTTTTGTGTTCAGAAAGTTGCCATAGCAACGGATGCGACGGTACTGTTCAAATAACATAATTTTCAGTAAACTTTTATATTGTACAAACTGTGTGTCGTAATGTTATTCACTTTCGAAAATGGGCCATACTAGTATTTGGCAATTATGCCTCCGTCATATTACCTTCGAGCCCCACCTGTTTTCCTTTTTACAAATATTGACTGTTTCGCAAGAGTGCCGTGCGAGTATCGGCGACTCGTGCGATAGTCCTGTGCTTTGTGAGTTAAAAGCCTTTAAGTCCTCGTTCGAACTTCCACCATGACAATTTTTGAGGTCGTAAGAAGCACGTGTTCCGAGTCGGAAGTCCTCACCGCGAGGATATCGTTGGATCGTACGATACTCGAACGATTTATACTAGTTTGTTTTTATGATTTCATAACGACATATGTACGATTTGCTTCTTCAGCAATCCTGCGAGCCCTGTATCTATAATGTGATCACACACAAAAATAAGTGAGAGCTCGTATACGAATTTTGCAAATGTCTACAAAGATTCCTGTCACGATAACAGCCTCCGTCACCTTGAAATATACACAAAACTGACTCTCCTGGCGAGCGAGTCGGCTAACTCCGAGTCGCAAGGCATAGACATATAATTTTCACTGCACCAGTTCCTAATTAGAGGACTTGTAGCGCGTTCCTGTTGCATCTGTCGTTGTCAGCTAGATTTAATAAAGCCCTCTTGATTGGCTGGACAGTTGTACTAATTCGCAGCTTTCAATGCATATTATGAAAACGTCAATACACAGACTAATTTACCCACGACTAATGAATTACATAAATGGATTCCAAGACCGCGAAAATATCTGAAGAGTGTGGTTTAACTTGATTGAGCTCTGGGTGAAACACACTGATGAGTTTTGCGGCCTTTGTATATATGGTACAACCTTTGCAAGATTGCTTTAATTAATTTCACTATTCATCATTATGTATTTCATACTGCTGGTAAATAAAATCAAAGCGCACAATGCGCTGAGAGACGGCGATGGGATAATTAACATTATAAACCCAGAGTTTCTGAAGTTATTGAAGCAGTCATATGACGACAAAAACTCCACCCGCTGTTGCTACAGAATTTCTGTATGTAACATAATAATCCGGAGTAAAGGTCATGAACCTTTCATTCATATAGAGCTGCATACCTAAGTAGGGGTATGACTAAAACACGAAAGGAACGAAAGGGTCGAAAGGAACGAAAGGAACTTATTAAAGTGGTATTTTCAAGAGAAAATTGTTAATAGTCATGTTTTTATTGTGGATTGTTAAAATACTAAATAATATTTATAAAATTCGTAAACTTTAAGTCCAGTATTGTTCAATTTTTGTTAATATATAATTTATATGACATGCGGCATGCGAAAGGAACGTTTTTCTTCCAGTACATTATTCTAGGCGTTTATCTTTTTCATGTATCACGCTTACTTTTTCATGACTTTGCCAAATATTACAATAAGATAAGTGTTTAAGTAACATATATCGCATTTGACGACAACAGTTACAAAAAATACACAAGCCTTCTTCAGTAGTTCAATAATGAGTTCCTTTCGTAGCGAAAGGGATACAGCAGGCATATCTAATATTTGTAATAATAGCTCAAAAATAACATTTAATCATCAAATTTTATTAAACGTGATGGCTTTTCATATTTCATAGATCAAAAACTAAAGTATTACATTTTTGTAGTGATAAAAAAATCACTTTCATGTTTTTTGTTAGTTCCTTTCGTCCCTTTCGTTCCTTTCGTGTTTTAGTCATACCGCCTAAGTAGGTCATTCTCTTTCTCTAGTGCTAGCGAATTCTATCTGTTGTTTTGTATATGTAGAAACTGACCAGGTATTTGATTATTTAAGATACTAGAATGTTTGCCTATCTATTTCCAAGTTAAGAAATGCCCTGGGAGGAACCTAACTCGCCATCATGCAAAATATTGTGTGGACTACTTTAGGTCAATTACATACATACGGAGCACTATTTTTCTTTTACAGGAGTAGATCTTCATATACGTAAGATGGGTTGCTGTTCTGGTTAAGAAATATCACGGATATTTTTTTCACGCTTAAAATTGATGCTTCCAATGCAAAATAATGGCAAAAGAAAACATGTTAACAAACAATAACACACTAAAAGCGGCTACGGTTATGATTTAAACGTCTGTGTGACATATTCCACTCGTATTCGTTAGTGCAGAATCGCATTGCATGGATCCGCACTAAGCGCGGAGAGGTACAGTAAAAATTGTTGTGGAAAATATGCAAAATTAGCAAGGCCTGATTTCGTTCTTCAGCATAAGACGGCTAATCGCCGTCTAAAAATGAACATTTATAGCATACACCAGTCATATAAGGGATGTAATTATCGTTATTGCGAAAAGTGTTTCGCTTATTTAAAATTAACATCGCGCGGACGAAGCCGGTTTAAAAAGTCAACCAGCCCTTCTAAAATTTCTGCGATGAAAAATATTCATTGTTGACGTCCCATCACAGGGACTTGCTCCTTTATTATTATTTATTTATTTATTTATTTTTTAAAGAAAATCCTACTGTACACGTTAATACCCATATGCCATAGGACGTTTTAATCACACTGGAGCAAGTCCCTGTGGTCACGAATAAGGAGGCATAATAGCTCCACATGTGAAAATAAAAATAAAGAATTATAAGCAATGAATTGATAAATTACGGCGTGCTCAGATTCGTACCTATGGCCTCTATCACTGGATTCCGCCGCTGGCTAAACATGCTTAGTAATGGAATTATAGACTTACAGACAACACCAGGATTCAACAGGGACTTTTATATTTGTAACAATAATCGATGTAATCAACGTAAAGAGCTTCTGAATTACATTTTAAGTATGATGGTTTCTTGAACGTGAGTTTGTTGTCCCGCTATGAATTATACCTACGTGAATGAAAATCTGTGAATATGTTTCACTTTTTTTTTATTGACATATGATATGCCTTTCGATAACTAGAAGAACAGATGACATTTCGTGATTCTTGGTTTCATTTATACGGCACTTTGTGATTCCCATATCATCGTTTTCGTAACATTTCGGATATGTTGCATTTGTTACACAATCGAGATTATCCGTTCGTGTACACGTCATATGCGGGTTCCCAAAGTAAAAACAACCAGAAATAGACTGCTTGTTCTGGTACTCTGGTTTGATTTTATTCATAACCGGAAACCATTCTATTATGCAGTACAACATTTCGCACGCTTTTTATTCTGGTACTCAGCTTTAGATTGATAACATTTACATAACCGGACACCATCCGGTCCCCTTTTAATATTAGGAAATTTTGTTGTCCTGTTAAGGTAAAATTCCTGTAATGGTTCCGCCACGAGGTCCGAAATGTAGCGGAACCATTACAGGGACTTTACCTTAAATAACATGTGCACTTTCAAAGAGAACTTCAAAATGATTTACCAGTGCTTATGCTTCGAGAAGTAAACATATTAGCTCATGATATCCTATGTGTAAATTAACCTTATTTGCCTCACACTGAATGAAAAGATTATCAGTTCGAATGATTTTATTTGCTTTGCATACTGATGAATTGGATTTGTTTAATACTTTTAATCGTAAATTACATAACTATTATTAATGTAAAAGTGAATTATAGGCCCATGAGGCCGGGTATATGTAATTTTTTATCAGTTTATTGTAAACATTGTATAACACATGCCACTTTAATTACTTCTTGCTTCTAAGATAGCAGATTACTGTCATTCGATTCTTTGAAATTTGTGTAATATCACTTTTTTCTAACAAGCAATGAAATGAAATGTTATTTTAATCTAAATGATAACAACGATCTTTTATCATGTTACATACGTGTCTATAGGTTACCATGACAATGGTGCAATACCAGGCGGTCTACCTGGTAACGCCAGTCGACACACGCCTAAGTCTTGGTCCTTTTACTACAATGAAGGCTTAAGGAAAACAAAATGTAAAGATCTGGCAAATGCAGCACATTGGAGTAGGTAATGTGCGGCACCCTCCCTCCCTCCTTAAATTAAAAAAGAATAATAAGAAAACAATAACAACAACAGAAAATATAAACAATATCAAAACAATGACAAAATGACACCAACTATAGGATTAAAAATCATTTCTCCTAAAGTGTTTAAGTTGGATTGGTAATTTTCACTAAAAATAACATCAGTGCCTTTGAGGAGTTTAGTATTTATAAACTGACGCCTTCCGATAGTATATATGTCTAAGTTAGGACGGTCAAAGATTGAATCAGAAAAACTGAAGCTTTTTTAAGTGTAATTCAAGGGCTGGTTGGCACCAAAGACATATTAAATAGAGATAGGAAACTCCTGTAAAAGCAAATGGAAAATATTGTTTAGGCACACAGCAGATCATTGAATAATGCAAACTTTTAAAATAGAATGGAAAAATCACAGAGGAAATGTTACCATATTATAAAATAATCATTTTTGTACTACAATGAATTATTTTCAGTTTTATTAATTTGAAAAGTCCCTTTAAATTTTGATTTAAATTTAATTAGTGTTGCAGAAAAACAACACATTTTACTTAGTTATTATCATGCAGGTACTTTTCTATTTTACATAAAACAATTTTATACCGGCACCATTTAAAAAAAATGGCGTTTAAGTGTAATTCTAGGGCTGGTTTGCACCATAGGCATCTTAAATAGAGATAGGAAACTCCTGTAAAAGACATTTAAAAATAATGTATAGGCACACAACAGATCATTGAATATTGGAAACTTTTAAAGTATCGAAAAACAGGAAATGTAACCATATTATAAAACATTTTTTCTACTACAAGGAATTATTTCAGTTCAATCTATATAAAAATTCCTTTAAATTTAGATTTAAATTTAACTAGTGTTGCAGAAAAACAACACATTTTACAAAGGTATCATCATGTAGGTACTTTTCGATGTTACATAAAACAATTTTATTAATTTCTTGACTTAATTATATAGATAAGGTGTCATTTTTGATAGTTATGTTGTGTACTTTTTTTTTAGATACAATTTACATTCAACATTCCTTCAACAGAAAAGGAGGTGATATTTGAAAACTTGATTTTGCGAGAATTGGACAATTTGTAATACGAGTTTTTGTGAGATTTAGACTAGTTGCCAATCTTTGTTTAATAGGTCTTTGTTGAAACAGTGCCAGGGTTATAGGAGTAGGTGTGATATCATGCCACGTGTCTATGTCGTGATACTGCAGTGTAGCAGCACTATGTATGTCTCAACTAGGCATCGTCTCCAAATGACTGAAACACTGTCGGCACGTTAAATTCAACAACAAATTACTGCGACCACGCCTGCTTAATCCTGGTCTGCAGCCCAAACATGTTCTCTAACAATCACCAAGACCCGTCTGAGCTTCCATTTACTATTTAAATCACTACGGACTTGCATCTCTTATACATACTCTACCTTTTAGATTCTATGTAATAGTTAGAACATATCGCGTGAAATCTTGATTAATAAGAAGAGGCGGAGCGAGAGAAACAAGCCGTGATGTCGACAATTTGGATTTCTTACCAAATAATGATTATAATGAGGAAAACATCTCCCTCTAATCCAGCTAATGAACATTTCAACAAAAGACCTTACAGTTAAATTTGCCGGAATACTACTTGTGAAAGGTGATTAAAACACTGATCTTGTGATTGATTGATTGATTGATTGATTGATTGATTTACTGTCGCTGCGACAGTCTTTCAGTCATAAAGCGAGGCCAGCTAATTACAGGTGGGGGAAGACCCCGACTACCGCAAGCCAGCTGAAAGGCTTCCTCACATGAAAATCCGAATTACCCTGCCGGGATTCGAACCCACGCGGTGAGGGGTTGAGTGGAGTGGTCATTTAAATTTACAACTACTATGAAATGTGTAGGGAGACAGAGAGAGAGAGAGAGAGAGGGGGAGAATGTGAATGTTTGTTGGCGTGTTCTAAAAGGTGGTAAATTCAGATTTAATTTTCGAAATATCAAAAGTTTGCATTGAAAATTATATTCAAATATAAATTGTCAGTTTAAACCATACCGTATGAAAGATTTCATCATTCCAGTGACATTTTATTTCTTACTTTGTTTATTTAAGAAAAACATGTCTGTGACGTCATATATTCCCCGAGTTAAGAATGTAATGGCAATGTGTTTGACCATAGAAATATACAAGAGTGATAAAAGTATAGCTACTATTATGTTAATATCAACAGAGCAGACCAGAACATATCTTTCAATTCATCCGAGTATAATATAATACAATGAGGGGCTTCATAATATAAAATCTCAAAAGTATTGTCACATATGTCTGGTTATAATACACTTCATACCATACCATGAGAATCTAAAGCAGAACAGGGAAAAGCTCATGCGCGTGGTGTGTGTGTGTGTGTGTGTATTTGTGTGTGTGGTGGATGGAATTTTGTTACATATAACATGACATTCAGATATACAATTGTACAACGTGAAAATATATGAACGTTCCTTTCCTTTAAGGTTCACCCAAGATGATCTCATTACAAGTTACGGTTTGAGACACAATACATTTATTATGTACAGAGAGAGAGAGAGAGAGAGGGAGAGAAAGAGAGAGAGCAGGAAGGAGAAAAAGAAACTGTAATGATAAAAATTATGATTGTGGTTTACGATTTACTTAATCATGGTCGAAAGAGAATTGTGGTAGGGACATAATATCACAAAGCGGAAAGGGGTCTAAAGTTGATACCAAAGGTCATTGTCGTGTTGACATATCGTCTCTAACTGCGTGTCATGTGACGGTCAGATGCGGTAGCCAGTTAAAGCAATCAATGTGTCAACATCGGTCTGACTAGTGCTAGCTAGTGACGTCACAGTCTCTATCTATAGATTGGTTAAGCAATATTATGTAATGTAGTGCCGCTGAAACCGTTAAAACACTTCCGGGTGAGAAATATGATATGATCAGATAATGTGTGTGAGGAGTTTGTATGATTGTGCAGTCATTAGAAACAATGGCTACGCTAACCATTATAGATCGAACTGTTCATATATATTGCGAAACATATCGATTATCAAATGGATTTTTTATAACCTCAGTCATGTTATTGCCATTTTTTATGCTCAATAATAAACAATTTCACTCCGAAATGAGACTAAATGAACGAATACTCTCCGAATGCCCAATCTACTGTTACTACCAAAGGGGTTTGAAGCACCCGTTGTCTGTTATCCATTTCACGAATGTAGTATCAAAATAATAGAAAGGGCAGCAAGTCGATAAAGCTTACTTTTGACAGTGACCTTAATTATTCTCCGATTTTTTTCGCAAATACTTAGAATAAATCGATTCCGTAGGTCTCGATCGAATCAGAAATAATTTATCTTTACGAAAATATATACATTTGCCATTCTGGAAACTCTTCCAACATCTTAGTTGTCTTTCATTCATAAAAAATACCCGCTTTTTGTTTAGTCGGACAAGAAATCGTAAAACCAAAACACCCGTTCCTCCCAAAGTAAACCGCATAAAATAGCCAATCACTCGATAAAATCGGACAACACATCATTAAAATTTAATAAATCTAATCGATTGCGTTTGAAATACAAGCCCGGGCGTTCCATACCGTGCAACAATCAACGAAAGTTTTTACTGTCGGCATTTATATGTAAATCACTTTCCATTATTGTGTCACGAGATGTATATGTAAGACAAAATCCGATTGGCTTACACCTATTGTCACGCCCCAACTTTGTTCAGCCAGCCAATCAGAAAGCTCGTTTCATGGATGTCGATATTCCTGTCATGACGGACGAGTAGTGAAAGGAGTGTTTACAGCAAAACTTTCGCCGATTGTTGCACGGTGTGGGACGTTAGTGCTAGTTTTTTTAAACGCAATCGGTTAGTTTTATTTTATGATATTGATATATTGTCCGGTTTAAGCGAGCTGTTGCGTAATTTTTGCAGTTTACTTTGGGGAGAACGAGTGATTTGGTTTTACGACTTCTTGTCCGACTAAACAAAAAAACGGGTATTTTTTATGGAAAAAAGACATCTATAAGGTCTAGACAATTTCCAGAGTAGCAAAAGTATATATTTTCGTAAAGATAAATTATTTCTGAATCTACTGAGACTAACGGCTCCATGTTATTCCTTGTCTTTGCAAAAATATCGGAGCGTAATTAAGGTCACCATCAAAAGTATGCTTGAGGGACTTACTGCCCTTTCTATAATTTTAAGACTTCAATCATGATAGTGAAATAAAACAGCGGAAGTCGACAAAGGGTGCTACAAACCCCTGTGGTTACTACATGCTGGTGTATAATTTCACACAATGAGATTTTGCCCCAGACTCTGACTGGTCAGTTACAATCAGCGAATAATACCGGGTAATGCAGTTCCTCTGCTAAATGGTTTATTAGTCAATGTCAAAAGTATCAATTGACGCTGAAAAAAAACAAAACAAAAACAGACCTCTGAATATTCATCCCTTGAGAAAGTATGCAATGCCATCATCTTTAGCTTAGTTTTATTGAGAAAACGAACACAATTTTTTTTTTGTTCATAACCTAATTTTGTAAATGAATCTAATAAATCCACTTCCTCTCACCCCATTTCGTCCTATTTCCTGCTGTTGTAACGCTTATTACAGTATATCGGCCACCATTTCCACTCTAAGGCATCTCGTTCACAGATGTTAGGTAGAAATAAAAAAATAGCTCTCAGTCGTAAACATTGGTGAAATCTTTGTTTCCTAAATAAACTGGGTAAGTGTAGGTCACATTACTAGGGAAAACGCTATTTTCTTGAACGCAACTTCAACGAAATCGATTAAATATAGAATACAATATCCCTGTGATTTGGCGCCTTCACAAATTCAGGTTTCGATATCATAAGTTAAGTCTATGAAGTGAGCGCATGCGCGAAGTGCTTCAATGTTGAATTTTAGGACAACAATGACTTCCTTGGCAGTAGAAGCGAACATGATCAGTAGTGATTACGTGAGATGTGCTTTTTGACAGTAATAGAGTCAATTAAAGAGACTTGAGGTACCGGATGTTTTCGCTTGGCTGGATTAGTAACCAGGGGAAAATTGTAGATATCAATTATCCAGTTGTCAGAACAGAACAGAACATATCTTTTATTTTCCCAGGTACATATGGTACAACATGGGTATAAAACATACAAACATTTACATAATACATATGAATTTTCCGGTCATTGTAGATTTTATCAGAAAGAGGGGGGGGGGGGGGGGGGGGGGGGGGGGAGACAACATCTTTTTTTATTAGTGCATAATGAACAAATGATTAATGTAGGCTTCTAAAATATGCAATTATATAGGTAAATATACACATATAAGCCCAAAAATACACACTCGCATACACACAGAGATACATGTATATGAATATAAAGCAGATTCATTAACTGAATTGGATATTTCATTTACAGTGCGTAATATTACTTAATGATATATATAAATATGTATATATTCCTTTTAAATAATCATAGTCACTTCAATGGTCATACCATGGTCATACCCAATCAAACAACATAGTAGGAAAAAATGAATAACTAAATAAATAACACAAGAAACTAATAAACCTGTGTGTTAGTGGGGCTATGGGTTCCGAGAGAGAGAGAGAGAGAGAAAGAGAGAGAGAAAGTGAGAGATGTGGCATTAGATGTTTTCTTGACTAACCAAGAAGAGGCTTATGATTACACGAGGGGGCCATCAGGAACAAGTTTAAGAAGCGGTTACATGATCAAAGAGAGAGAGGGGGGAGGATGTTTGTTACTTATATCAATACTGCCATAAATAAAGGCGATGTCCGAAAACATTTCCGAAGATTAACAATAGAGCGATTGTATTCTACAACAGCCGGTATTTAAATAAACAAACTTAACCGCTTTACGCTATTTTTAGAACCTTGCATGAAATAGACATGGAAATCGCACAACAGTGAATAACTTGCGTTAAACGCATTTATAAACGTGTTTATTTGGAAGAAGACGGGTAAAGGTAAGTGACTTTTTGCTCTTCCAATATATATACCCAAGAGAAAATGGCAATGTTTAAGATACACAATGTATTTAAGTATATTAACGGTAAATGTAGCGTTTATATAAGATAAATATGATCGAAGTTGTTTTCCAAAAAAAACCCCGTGAATATCAACAAAGAACAGCATGATCGAAGAGGTATTGGCATTTAACGTAGTTGTAAATTTATTAAAAATGATTGAGGCGAACTTACTGATATTTTCCAAAACAATAACCGACTTTGATTGCATCAGGGTTCTGAATGTAATATGATAACTTGGGATATTGATGGTTTTAGGATCAAGGAATGTCTGTCTGTCCCTTTTGAAATATTCACAGGTTAATAGATAATGGTCTTCAGTACCGACCAGGCCCTTGTCGCACGAAGTGCACAATCTATTTTCAAACAGTGTGCCGTCATATCTACCAGTCTCAACAGGAAGTGCATGGTTTGCTGTTCTTAATTTAAAGAGGTTAATATAATATTTCTCCTCCATTTGAATGAAATAGTTTTCAAAATGTACAGTTTCTTTAAAATTTGAGTAAATAATTCCCTTGTTAGAAGTTTGGAGCTTTTCGTGCCAATCCTGTTTAAATTTATCTATCAAAATTCGTTTTATTTCTTTATGTAAGTACTTATTGTTTATTTGAAATTGATTTTCCCAGAGGTCGGGGCGCCCGACAGATATTAAAATGTTTTTAATCTTTTCTATCCACTTAAACTTACATTATTTTTTGGTTTATCATGTACTTATAAATTTGTAAGCTTATTTTTTGTTCTTTTCCAAGTAATAAACGGTCCCAGAACGCTATCATACGACTTTCCACTTCTACAGAAATGGGGTATCTACCTAGTTCTCCATACAAAAAAGACATCGGTGTTGACTGTTTTGCTTTCGTTATTCTTCTAAGAAATTTATTATGGACTTTTTCTAATAGGTCTATATTTTCGAATCCAAATATTTCACTGCCATAAGTTAAGATTGGGAGAACTGTATGATCAAATAATTTAAGTATTAGGTCTAATGGTAAGGATGCGTTTCTTGCTCTTAAAAATAATAAGTGCATATTTCTTCTTCCGGAACAGTGAAACATGGCGGACGTGTTTACATTTTCTCCCGCCTTTATGTGAAAAAAATATAGTATCCAGACGCTATATAGGTCTATATTTATTCTTTATTTGAACTCTTGATAAACATATAAAACAAACATTAAGAATGAGTGGTTACAAGGGTAAGTTTGCCCCTCTGATGAAAGAAAAATCTTCCAGTCCAGCTAACCCCAAGAAACGTTCACGTCGGACTAGCAGTGCTTCGTCCCCGGGTAGTACAAATATGTACAATGGGCCTTCAAAACTCTGTTTTAGTTCTCTAAACATGGATGAAAAGATGAACACAATGTTTGACATGATGACTGGTATAAATGATATAAACCAAAAACTTGATGCAATAAACAAAACCTCCTATTTACAGGCTGCAAAATGTGATGTTTATGATGCACGCATTAGGCTTCTTGAATATAATTAATATTATAAAAGTCTCGACACCGAAACAAGATTGCTCCAGAACAACCTGATCTTTACTGGCCATGCAGAGATAGTTAATGCAGATGATTGCATGAAAATCGTTTATCAGTTCCTGCTAGACAGCCTGAAATTAGACCCTAAGAAATTCCAAATTTCACGAGCACACCGTATTGGCAGGCGTAAGAGTGTTCATGCTGCTGGTAGATCGCACCACAGAGCAATACTGGTCTCCTTTCTGGACCCAGCAAGTGCGGATGAGATCATGCAAAATGCAAGGTTACTGAAGGGTACACATTATGGTATTTCCAGAGATTATCCTCGTGAGATAACTGAAGCCCGTAAAGAACTTTGGCCTGCTTACAAACAAGCCCGAGAAAAATATGGTCCTAAGAATGTCCGAATAAAATTCCCTGCAGCACTGGAGGTCCATGGAGACATTGTCCAAGATCACTTTCCAAGGTGGCATGAAATACTCCGTGGCTCCCGGAATTCCAACATTCAAGACAGGATCAAGAAGCGCTATGAACATATTGTCGAGACAACAATGAAACACTTGGCGCAAAGTCTTTCAGACCAAGATGAATCCGAAGAGAGCTGCCAGAACAGCAGTGATGGTGAGGATATGGATCATGATGATTCCCCCCCTAGTCAAAACTCTGCTCAGTGCACCACAGCTGATAGCACAGAAACTCATATCAATAATCCTACTGTGACTAAACAATCCACTCCTGGATATCTTCTGGAGGTCCACGAGCCTCTCAAGGAATTTGGTTCAAGCCAGAATCCAACAGCTACTAAAGAGGTCAGTGACCCTGGTCCCAATCAGGATTCCCAGACACATCTTCCTTCCAGTTAGGAACCACCGGGGATTGTGTACATATGTGATGACTGTTTGTTTCTCCCTAGTACTTCCAGCCAGACCCATTGTATTCATTTCCCTGAAAAGAACCATGACAAAATTCAAAATTCAAATAATAACTATAAAAACCTCATGCAGTATGAAAGTGTTTTAACTTCAATCAGTAATGAAAGGAAGCAAGTATCTGAAAGTAATGAAGGACTTCATGAAGGAGTGACATTTTGTGAGTTTGATGAAACATTTGAAAATAAGATTAAAATTGGTTCATTGAATGTATGTGGCCTTAAGTCTAAATTGAACTATAAAGAATTTACAGACCTCATTTCCCAATATTCTATTTTTTGTGTTCTTGAAAGTAAAATTGATAAATATGACATTATCCATTTGCATAATTACACTTACTTTTTGGTATAGGATTTTTTGTCCATAACTCTTTACTTGATAAGGTATCAATTGTTGACTCACATTGTGAATACATTTACTGGCTTCAGCTGACTGACTACCAACAGAGAAATTTACTTTTAGGTGGAATGTATATACCACCAGCTCAATCAAAGTACTTTAACGAGGATGAATATTATGATTTTGAAAAAGATGTTGCTGATAAATGTAATGAGTATGACTTTATTTATCTTACAGGTGATACAAATGGACATACTTCCAATTTACCAGACTTTGTTGATTTTGATGTGGATCTAAATGAAGAATTTAACATTTCTGATAACCCTAATCATGTTATAAACAGCCTATCAGACCTTGATATACCCCTGAATAGAACATCACAATGTCATAAGATAAACAGTCATGGTAGAAAACTATTAGATATTTGTAGATTAAACAATCTTATCATTTTAAATGGAAGAATTGGATCTGATAAACAACTAGGTAAGATGACATTTAGAAACACCTCAGTAATAGATTACTCTCTCGCTAATGTTCTTTGTTTAAAATGCATTGAAAGTTTTGAAATCATAGAATTAGACTCACTTTTTTCTGATGGTCATTGCCTTTTGTCAACATCCTTCAACTTAGAATGTGCTCCAAGCAAACCCTCAAATCCAGGAGATATAAAAACTGAAAATAGACCAAAATGGAGTGATAACAAGGGTAGGCATTTTGCTATAAACCTAGACCAGGGAAAACTACATGATCTTAACTGCATTCTTAATAACCCACCCAGCAAAATCAAGTGTTTATATTAATAACCTTGTGGAAAAATTGATAAACATATTTTCATCATGTGCTGAGAAAACTTTTAAAAATAGGCCATCTAATCACAAAAAGGGCAACACAAATAGACAACCCTGGTTTGGTGCTCATTGCCACAAAGCTAGAAACAATTATCATTATGCCCGCAAAAGTTACCAGCTATTTAAAAATGACCAAAATAAAGATAAATTACACAGAGCAAGCCGCTTTTAAAAAAAATAAAAAAAATTAATCTAAAACAAAATACAATTAATGAACAATCTCCTACGCTGTCTGAATTCTATGACTATTTTAAAAATGTTAACTCAACAATAAACAATGATGATCCCCCGACCATGAGTGATGAATCTGACCACTTCACACTACGTTCTACCCAGGAGTTAAATAAAGCAATTACAACTGAAGAAATTATTAAAGCTATTGCAAATGCTAAAAGTGGTAAAGCAGCCTCTGATATAGACTCCATCTTAAATGAATATCTTAAATGTACCAAAGAAATATTATCCCCTCCCCTTACTCTGTTATTTAACTATATCTTAGATTCTGGAATCATTCCTGAAACTTGGCTGACAGGCTCTATTAAACCAATTTATAAGGGTAAGGGATCCAAAACAGAACCAGCTAACTATAGACCAATTACAATCCTAAGCTGTCTCGGGAAAATATTTACCTCTATTTTAAATACTAGAATTTATAACTTTTTGAAGGAAAATAATCTTTTGCACGAAAACCAAGCTGGTTTTAGACCAAACTACTCTACAACAGACCACATTTTTACTCTTCATTTCCTAATTGAAAAGATGAAACTTACTAAAAAGAAACTTTTCTGTTCCTTTATTGACTTTTCCGCAGCTTTTGATTCAGTTTGGAGGGCAGGATTATGGACCAAAATCTTTAACATAGGTATAAGGGGAAAAGTACTGAAAGTTATTCAAAATATGTATGCAGGAATTAAATCATGTGTTTCATTTAATGGAAATAACTCATCTCTCTTTCAAGTTACTGTGGCGTTAGACAAGGCGAGAACTTATCCCCCATCTTATTTGCAATTTATCTCAATGACTTAGAAAAATATCTTAATTCAAACAATGATGGTATAATATTAAACATGAATGTAGATGAAACAGAATATTTTATTAAACTTCTGGTACTACTCTATGCAGATGATACTGTAATCTTTGGAGATAATGAACATGATTTTCAAAATAGTCTAAATGATTTCTATACTTTTTGTCAAACCTGGAAACTGTCTATAAATTATTCAAAAACCAAAGTCATAGTATTTGGGACCAACAAACCTGATAAATTTTCCTTCTATATCAATGGTCAACCAATAGAAACAGTAAAGCATTACAAATATCTTGGAGTCTACTTTTCTTCATCTGGCAGTTTTAATGAATGTAAAAATTACCTGGTTAACCAAGCAAAAAAAGCAACACATCAACTTTTCACTAGAATTTACAACCTTAATCTTCCCATTGACTTACAACTTAAATTATTTGACCAAACAATTCTTCCTATCTTAACATATATGGATGTGAAATATTTGGTTTTGAAAATCTTGACACTATTGAACAAATCCACTGCAATTTCCTAAGAAAAATAACAAATGCTAGGAAAAGTACACCAAGATATATGCTCTATGGAGAATTAGGAAGATATCCACTTGAAATAATTATTAAAAGTCGTATGATAAAATTCTGGACGAGGCTTACTCAATCACAGAATACTTCCAAAATATCTTACCTGTGTTACCAATTTATGTACAAGTCAGGACAAAATTACAAATGGTTAAATTTTATCAAACAAATACTTGACTCAGCTGGCTTCTCGTATATTTGGATTACACAACCACATTTCAATAAAAACATATATACCCATATCAAAGCAAGATTGATTGATCAATTTCACCAACACTGGAATACTACACTTGAAGGTTCATCTAAAGGTAAACTATATAAAAAATTTAAACAGAGCCCCTTACTGGAAAATTACCTTATTGATTTATTACCTGCTAATCGTTTATCTTTATTTAAATTTCGTACTGGTAACCACAGATTTCCCATAGAAGTAGGCCGATGGCACCAGTCATATATCCCCTTCTCTGATAGGAAATGTCCTCTATGTCCCACTGCTGATCCAGCTGATGAGATACACTACCTCCTGGTCTGTCCCTATTTCAAAGATACAAGATTTAAATACATACCACGAAAATATTTAATCGCATCAAAACCTACTGTAAATTCTTTTGAGGAAATTATGAAAACTAAGGACCTAACAATCTTAAACCAGCTAAGTGTATTTGTAAAAAAGCTCATGCAACACTTTGCAAGAAAATAGTTACATATAATACAAATGATTTTAAAAAAAAAAGGGAAAAAAAAAAAAAAAAAAAAAATATTAAAATGCCTGAAAATTTTCCTTTTTTTTTTTTTTTTTTTTTTTTTAAAATTAATTTATTGTATTTTATGATTAACCATTTGATAATACAAAAAATAATTTATATCCTGTTGTTCTAACCCATATTGTCATCTTGAGGTTTCGTTTCGCACAAGATGGTCATCTATTGGGATTATTCATGTTAAAGATCATTATACATGTGTTGAATAAAATGTTGCCAATGCTTGTCTCTCTTTGTAAGAGGTACTTGTTAATTTGGCTATCAACACATTTATTGTTAAAGCTTTTTTTCCACTTTATTCATTTTACTTCAGTATATCTACCATGTTCTTCATGTGTAGTCTACTTACATGCTAATCTGAAGGGAAGAAAGAAGGAAAAAAGGGAGGGAAAAAGAAAAAAAAAAAAAAAAAAAAAGGAGAAAGGGATAGAAAGAAAAAAAAATAATATATATATGTATGTAGATCTATGTTGGGACTATGAACATTCAACATAATATAAATCTATATATCTAAATATAAATGAACAATGTCTTTTAAACTAGATTTTGCCCCTTTTTTTCATTGCTAAATTCTATTTCTTGGCATCCATCATAATTACTTAGCCCTTTCCCTCATAGAGTAAACAATGAAAAGCCCCATGTGACCGGCATAAAAACTGATCGGCCTGTACTCGCAGGCTGATCAAGTTTTATGCTTGTCACTGCTCCATAATGGTCTGGTAATGTAGATTAATTTTTACCATTTAATATGGTGAGGTTTGACCGTGGCTTACTGCAGATCATGCTTTATGTGTGAATGAGTTCGTTAAAATGAGTCTACATGAGGGAAGGGGTTAAAATATGTCGCTTAACTTTTATTGAAAACAAATACCGTTAATTCATTAAATGTTTACAATTTTTTTCAATATTTGTGTATCTGTCATGCATTGTTTCATGTGTGTAAGATGAACTGGTCGAGGTCAAAGAGTGCGGTCTACAGACTACATGAGTGACGATTTTAGTCTCACTACATAATATAAATTTTGGAGATATATTTTTATCAAAGTTATCTTTTTAACAGCAAATAAAGCTATCAAACGGTATACTTACCTCTAAAATGTCCAATAAATGGCTGTTTGATCCATAAGTTGTGGCACATGGTTTTCTGTTAATCTCAGCGTGAAATCCGTGCAAGTTACTGTGCTGTGTGTCAAAGGTCGTGATGACCAATCAAAATCATCGATCGCAAGTGTGACGCAAACAACCGACTTCTATTATCAACTAGAATTTATCATTGTTTAAACTATAGTTCACTGCTCTGCCACATTAGTAATTTATTCTCAACTTTTTTAATTACTTTCTAATATGATATTAATTTCCTTTAGACTTGGAATCCAAAAATCGTTAATTACATAGTACAAGTACAAATATTTTATAGTACAATATATTCTATACTGCGCACTCTCTCTCTCTCTCTCTCTCTCTAATTAAAAATAAAAAAAAAAAAATTTGTATTTATTTAATGTAGATGTCGATTTGCATATCTTGAACTTTTATAATTTAATGTTGTTTCACTGTTTCTTTATTATATTTTCTATCATACTATTCGTCCTCATGTACTTCTGTATTCTTTTGTGACAAATTAACCAATCAACATAAAAGAATACTTATTTTATTTCATTTTTTTTTTTTTTTTTTTTTTTTTTGTAACCATAGTCAATATTTTGCTAAGTCACTGAAATATTTTTTTTTAAATTTTTTTTTTCTTACCTGTAAACTCTCTCTCTCTCTCTCTTTCTCTCTCTCTCTCTCTCTCATTTTAGGCGTGTTAGGCTCACCATCCCCTCAAAATTTGTATGTATATACATGTATGTATGTGTTTGTGATTTTGATATAGGTCTGTTTGTTTACCCGTTAAATGTTGTTTCACTGTTCCTATAAAATATTTTTTTTCTGTTGTATTTGTTCACATGCTGTTACAAATGTACTTTGTAAACTGTGACACAATAAAAGATATGTTCTGTTCTGTTCTGTTCATATATATACCCAAGAGAAAATGGCAATGTTTAAGATACACAATGTATTTAAAGTATATTAACGGTAAATGTAGCGTTTATATAAGATAAATATGATCGAAGTTGCTATATTATGCTTCCAAATAATAAGTCAAACCCTTTATAATAAGGGAACGTGAATATCAACAAAGAACAGCATGATCGAAGAGGTATTGGCATTTAACGTAGTTCTATGTAAATTTATTAAAAATGATTGAGGCGAACTTACTGATATTTTCCAAAACAATAACCGACTTTGATTGCATCAGGGTTCTGAATGTAATATGATAACTTGGGATATTGATGGTTTTAGGATCAAGGAATGTCTGTCTGTCCCTTTTGAAATATTCACAGGTTAATAGATAATGGTCTTCAGTACCGACCAGGCCCTTGTCGCACGAAGTGCACAATCTATTTTCAAACAGTGTGCCGTCATATCTACCAGTCTCAACAGGAAGTGCATGGTTTGCTGTTCTTAATTTAAAGAGGTTAATATAATATTCCTCAAGAGAAATTTTAAAATACAGTTTCTTTAAAATTTGAGTAAAAATTCCCTTTTGAAGTTTGGAGCTTTTCGTGCCAATCCTGTTTAAATTTATCTATCAAAATTCGTTTTATTTCTTTATGTAAGTACTTATTGTTTATTTGAAATTGATTTTCCCAGAGGTCGGGGCGCCCGACAGATATTAAAATGTTTTTAATCTTTTCTATCCACTTAAACTTACATTATTTTTTGGTTTATCATGTACTTATAAATTTGTAAGCTTATTTTTTGTTCTTTTCCAAGTAATAAACGGTCCCAGAACGCTATCATACGACTTTCCACTTCTACAGAAATGGGGTATCTACCTAGTTCTCCATACAAAAAAGACATCGGTGTTGACTGTTTTGCTTTCGTTATTCTTCTAAGAAATTTATTATGGACTTTTTCTAATAGGTCTATATTTTCGAATCCAAATATTTCACTGCCATAAGTTAAGATTGGGAGAACTGTATGATCAAATAATTTAAGTATTAGGTCTAATGGTAAGGATGCGTTTCTTGCTCTTAAAAATAATAAGTGCATAGCCTTTGTAGCCTGTTGGGAGATATGTTTACGTGCATTTAAAAAAGATCCGTTACTCGAAAAAGTTACACCAAGATAATGATATTGATTTGTGGTTTCCAAGTTTAAAGTCAAATGTTCTTGTTTGTCGAGCTCCAAATACAATAATTTTAGTTTTACTGACATTAACCTTGAGGTGCCAAGCTTTACAATAATTATGGAAAGTGTTTAAACTTGACTGAAAATCTGCTTCTGAATCAGAGAATAAAATGGTATAATCTGCGTAGAGTAAGATCAAAAGCTTAAGCCATAACGTGAGAGTTGAGGGATCTTCAAGCTCAACGCCAATGGAACCATTTATATTCATATAAGACTTAATTATCCAGTTGTCCGAAACACTTTCTTCGTAGTTATACTTATAGGGTATTTAAATACATATATCTGTATGTTGTTTGAAAATAATAATAAAAACAGATATCCAATAAGTTATCAATTTACGGCATTTTGTATAAATTAAATAATTAAACGATATCTGGCATGAAAAAAAAATGTCCCGACAGACTTCTGCATAGGGCAAAGGTTGAAACACGTATCCTCTTTCCATTATAATCAAAATTAAAAAATATGACAACAAATTACAAAATAAACAAATGCATGTGTATGCCAAGCAGGCTTCAGTTGACGGAGTCTCTGACAAAGCATTAAACGGAGCAAAGCGGATTAAGAAAACTTATCATGCCGCCAGAAAATTTGTTTTCCCGTTGAATACTCGTACTTTACCACGTCAGCAGTTGTCTAAAGGTAGACTCATATAATCAAAACGTGACGGATCATTTTTCAAATTATGAATGAAATGCCAGCATTTCGTTGGACGATTAAGTAGAACAAACTATAAAATGATATATCAAAACTTACTATCCGCGATGATGCTGTTCTTTAACGGAGATGAATTTGATTGTTTAAATACAGTCTATTCACGATGGAACGAAATGCGATGGAGCGAAATGACGGTGTAATGCGAAGTAATTGCCAGGTCCCGGCAATATTTGTTCTTTATTCAATGTAAAAAAGATGCGATGGAACGAATAGGAACAGAACAGATGGAACGAAAAATGCACTGGAGCGATGTATGTGGTCCGATTTGTTAATTAACAACTGATTAATAATGCGTTCGAACGAAGTGTCGGCCAGTTTTCACACCTACCCGAGTGACACCTGTCGCTTGCACGCGTCCGCCATTATATTGTCTGTAATCAGCCTATTAGCACGCAATCCGTGACGTTGAGTGTTGCAAACTGACACGAAGCTTACAAGCTTAAGAATACCCCCTACAGTATCAATAAAGACTTTCCACAGGAGATTTCAAACGCCAGGAAAAGCTTGTGGGCTGAATATAAGACTCTCAAATCGCAAAACTCGGACAAAAAAGTCAGCCTTGTGTATCCTGCTAAAATAATCATGAATGGTCGTGTTATTCGTGACGCGTTCCCGATGTGGGACACCGTTATGCGAGAGAGCCGTCTTAACACAGGTGCACGGGACGTGTCCGACTCACCCACCAATTCCCCTGCTGACACTCAATCACGTGACCATTGTAATGAGGTCAACACAGAACTTCAAGCCGATGCAGCATCCTCATCCCAGACCCGGAGCGAATCTCCACGGCCCGGATCATCGAACACCCATAGTGTGAGACAACGGCCTTCTAGGAGCAGGTCGCCCAGACGTCGCCAGAGTCGTTCCGCAGGAAGAAGATTCGCACCTTCAAGAAACGCGAGCCAATCCTCTAAGGATGAGTCTCCATTTCGACGCCCCTGGACGTCATCAACAACCCCCGGTAATCGAAATGACTCCCATTAGGAAGCCAGGGGGAGTGCATCAATTGACAATTCAAGCATTAGGTTTTGTGTATTAAATGTTTGTGGACTTAGACAAAAACTTAATTTTCCTGAATTTATAGAATTTATAAACAATTATGACATACTGTGCTTTAGTGAAACTCACACTGACTGTTATGATAATGTAGATGTTTCTGGTTTTAAGTTCGTACCTAAACATAGATCTCAAAATTATAGCCGGAAATCTGGAGGAATAGGGACTTATATTAGAGATGAACTATATGATTATATCAATGTCTTAGATAATCAATCCCAATATGTTTTATGGGTCGAAATTAGTAAATCATTAATTAATCTGTCGGAAAATTCAATCCTAGGTGCTATTTATCTCCCCCCTGATAACTCAAATTCTATAACCTCGATAAAATGAATCTGCTTGACCAAGAGATTACCGATATGTGCGCACGATATAAGTATACTTGGTTATGTGGAGATTTGAATGCTCGTACTTCTAACATACCTGATTTTTTGCCATCTGACCCCTTTTTACCTGTTTGATATTGACCACGAGTCGCAAGCCAATTTAAATAAATACACTCATCTAGATAATCTGCTAATCCCATTAACGAGAAATTCTAAAGATTCTAGGACTAATGCGCACGGGCTTCGTTTGATAGACATGTGTCGCAGTAACAACCTGTTTATACTTAACGGTCGAGTAGGCAAGGATACACACATTGGCGAATACACATTCCGTGATACCTCCGTTATAGATTACGTCATCGCCTCTGTCGAATGTTTTGATATCGTTCAGTCATTCGAAATTATTGACACAGACACGCTTTTCTCAGACGGTCACAGTGAGCTATCGTGGTCTATTTTAGCCAAAGCTACTTATCTGCCAAAGATTAAAAATGATCATGGATATAAACAAACAATATCGTCAAAGATGGAATGAGCGATTTAAAGATAAATTTATTGAAAATCTAGATACCTATCTTATTGATTAAATATGTACACAATTGAATGAGGCCCCCAGAGATGGAAGTACGATTGAATCTATTACATTCAAAATACAATTATTTTTCCGAAATTCTTCAGATAAAACTTTTACAGACTCTAAAAAGCATAAATATACTAGTAAGAATAAACCATGGTTTGGATCACAGTGCCACCAGGCTAGAAAAAAATACCATGATGCAAAAAAAGTGTACAAATTAAATAAAAATAATTTAAACAAACAAATTCTGCGTAACACAAGTAAAATTTACAAAAAAACATTGAATTTCTTCATTGCTGATTATAAACATAAGCGTGCAAACTATCTACGTGGGTTAAGTACAAAAAATCCTAAAAAATATTGGAATTTTCTAAATAACTTAACAAATTATGATAAGAAAACAAAAATGCCAACAATAGATGATGTTTTCGTACACTTTAAAAACATAAACTCAAACAATGAACACACAGATTGGGAGCCAGATGAACTACTCTTGAATTCTGATAACACTAACGAATTAAACTCTGTTATAACTGAAATGGAAATAAGCAAATGTATATCTCAACTTAAAAAATCAAAAGCACCAAGTCCCGCTGATGAAATTTTAAATGAGTATATTAAAAATACCGAAGAATTACTTTTACCAGTCTACTCTAAACTTTTTAACATTGTTTTTGATACAGGCGTTATACCTAATTCTTGGCTAGAAGGATATATATACCACTCTACAAAAATAAAGGTGATTCTACTGATCCAAATAATTATCGGCCCATTACTATTTTATCCACTTTAGGCAAACTTTTTACATCAGTCTTAAACAACCGAATTACTAAATTCTTAGATGATAACGACTTACTTAATGAAAATCAAGCTGGATTTAGAAAACATAGTTGCAGTGATCACATTCTTACATTATATTCATTAATTGAACTTTTAAAGAAACGAAAAAAGAAACTCTTTTGTGGATTTATCGATTTTTCCCAGGCATTCGATAAGGTATGGAGGATAGGATTGTGGCAAAAACTTTGGTCTTCATTTATAAATGGCAAAAATGTTTAAAGTTATATATAGTATGTACAATAATATCAAATCAAGAATTTCATTACATGGAACTTATTCTGAAGTATTTAGTTCAGAAAATGGCGTTAGGCAGGGAGAAAATTTATCACCGATACTTTTTTCTACTTTCTTGAATGACCTTCAATCTTATTTACAAGCTGACAATTGTCAAGGTGTACTGTTAGAAGGCACAGATGACCCTTCATATTGGCTAAAACTTTTACTCTTTCTGTATGCCGACGACACAATCATTGTATCTGAGTCTGAAGAAGACTTTCAAAATGCCTAAATTCATTCTATAAGTATTGTTTAGACTGGCATCTCAATGTAAATATTAACAAAACTAAAGTTGTGGCATTTGGTGCGAGAAATATTCAAAATTTCAATTTTAAACTTGGAAATCAAAATATTGAAACAACAGATAAATATCATTATTTAGGATTAACTTTCTCTAGTAATAGTTCCTTTTTTGCAGCCCGTAAACATATAGAACAGCAAGCTAATAAAGCCATGTATTTACTACTCAAAAAGCTTAACAATGCTGATTTACCTATTGACCTTGCATTAAAATTTTTTGGACAATACAGTATTACCTATCCTTATGTATGGCTCGGAAGTATTTGGCTTCGAGAATACATCTAACTTAGAAAAAATACATTCAAATTTTCTTAGAAAAATTACAAAAGCTAGAAAAAGTACTCCCATGTACATGTTATTTGGTGAACTAGGGCGTTATCCAATATCAATCAATATGCAAGCTAGAATGATATCATTTTGGTGTGGAATTCTAAATGGTAAACAACAAAAACTATCACATCGAGTCTATCAATACATGCTTAATTCAAACCATAAGTCTAAATGGGTCACTAAAATAAAGAACATCTTGACATCTATTGGTCGTCACGACTTGTGGCTATCACAATCCCCCGCTTTAAATCTGCACTTGTATGTGAAGCAAATTCTCGTGGATCAGTTTAAACAATCATGGCATGAGCAGCTGAATCAGTCGAATAAAAGCCGAATGTATAAATCCATAAAAGAAACACACTGCCTTGAACCGTATTTTAAAATTTTGAAACCACACAACTGGATTACACTTTTCAGATATCGTACAGGTAATCACCATCTTCCAATAGAACGCGGCCGTTGGGATGGCACTCCCCTAGATAATAGAAAATGCAAAAAATGTAATAAAAATGAAATTGGGTCAGAGATACACTATTTATTTACATGTCCGTTCTTTGAACAGTTAAGAAAACAATATCTTTCCGGCTTCCATCTGTCTGGCGATGCGCGAAACTATAAAGCGATACTCACTTCAACAACTACTGTGTTACTAATCAATCTCTGTAAATTTCTACACTTAGTAATGAAAACATTACGTTCATTGTAATTTTTATCCCTTTTCTTTCGGATTATAGAAAAATGTACAAATTACTGTATCATTACTTGCATGATGAGCTCTGCAAAAACTTTTAAGTTGTATAAATCCTCTCGTGTACTGTTTAATTAATGAAAATCAATTCTGCGATTTAGTCATATGTGTACACAGTTACTTGTTCAAATAGTAACTGATCCTTAATTGATGTTACTGTCTTGTATTAGACATTTTAACTGTTAAACATCACACTTTTCTTTTCTTTATATAAAATAATTTTTATTTAATTAAGAATGTAATCATTGCAAGATTTTAAAATACTCACCTGAGAAACAAACAAATAATCCTTGGCCGGATCTTCAAGTCACCTATTGCTGTGTTGAGCAGCACGTGGCTGCGTAGGTCGACTTTTGGTTCTATAAATAGGTTAAACTCGTGAAGTACCCCCCCCCCCTTTAATTTAGATGTTGTTTATTTTGCGTACTTTGTATTATGACCGGATTGTATGCTTGTTATTATGATCATAACCCCATGTTGTTACTTTGTAATAGTGGGTGAATAAAGTTTATTGTCTGTCTGTCTGTCTGAGAGTTTGTTTGTTACAAAGATTAATCAAATAATGAAACAACATCACACTAAACATATTACGACACTAAATCTTTACGACAGTACATGGTTTTCGGCAATACATACTAAAACACGACATAAACAAACGAGTGAGCACATACATAAAGGGATTCTCAATCGTCAATATGAAAGATGCGTTTAATTTTGACTTTGCCATTTTCCGTAACCTGGATGTAAAACGACAAAGGCAAACTGTATTTGCTGAGCAATGTTTGTTGGATTTAATGTCCCACCAAGAATATTTCATTCATTTAGAGCAGATTTATGCCAATAAGCTTGCATCTTAATGTTAATATCATGGTAGTGACACTGATATGTAGCTATTTCCAAGCTTTTAAGCTTTAGCTGGAGATGCAACTCAAAGAACAGCTGGCTTGATCAAAAGTAATATTTCACTCAGGACACTAGGCACGTGTCGTGCAGCACGACATATACAGTTATAATACCATGCCCCAACCATAAATAAAACTAGACGGACAGTAAACGCATATGCTGTCGTCATTTGTGTATGGTCAAAAGGTTAAGGTCATCACAAACAAGAGAGGTTTATCCTTGTAAATAGACTCCTCCGATATTTGACCGACATTCTTTTCTCCCGGATAAATTACCATGCTATTTAATAAGTAATGCTGAACGGTCACTGTCTTCTTTCGAAAAGTGGCCGTCCTTACATCTCTGATGCATCAATTATTCATTACCGGTCCGTCTATTTAGAAGAATTCGTAAATCTTGTCACGAGCTTTCTGATCTTACATTTTCTGTCACATAATTACTCAGATTTGTTCGAAAAACAGAGAATCCATGAGCAATTGTTCATCGGGGTTGTGCGCAGAATTTGTTTTATCATAATGATTTAATTACTACCTTAATTTTTGGAATTTTAGAGGTGTCGTGGTCCGGTAGTAGCGTACATGGCTGTGACTAAGATGATTGTGGGTTCGAACCTCGTTTGGTACAAGAATATTTTACGACATACCCAGACCTAAAGTATAAATGCAGTAGTCGTTGTCATTTATATACAAATAGATGCATTGCTAGGAATAAACCAAGACAAAGTGACATTTTCTTTTGCACGAGTATTTTTTCCCCAGATTTATATGTGACTATTCACTTATTCTTGCTTCGTGCAATTTTAATTATGTAAAATATGTATACATTTATATAAATTAGATACATCTGAATGTAAGATCATACGTGTACATGTATAAAAAGGCGAAAGAGAAAGAGCGATCGAGGGATTTGGGTAGAAATGTATAGATGTACATATTTAGTGTTGTTTTTAAACACCATTGATTTTGCGTGATATGGAAATTGCATGTGTGCCCTTTTAAACAATTATGAAAAATTAAAGATAAATAAATAAATAAATAAATAAATAAATAAAGTGTTTCTGAAATCAATGGGAAGGACTTAAGCCATTTTTTTCAGTAACAAAAACCTTTAAAACAAACCTTATGATGGTCAAGACTATAGTAACTAGTAATTACATACCTTAGTATGCTTCACTTTCCATTTTACTTGCTTATGTATCCTAGTGAAATTCTACTGCCCCGAGCTGGAATCGAACTCGGGACCCTCGGTATGCAAATCGGACACCCTACCACGTTACCACAAAAACTAGCTTTCTGGCAAGACAGTACCAGTGCCATTTTATACCTCTACTACATACACCCCCTCCTTTCAGGAATCTGTCCTCAGAGTCCTGGAATATGAACGTCTGTGGGACTTTCTAAGGGATAGAAGGGACTTTCAATTAGTACATGTTCCATTTCATACCTCTACTACACATAAGAAATTCGCAATGCCATAGATAAAGACAACGGTACATTCAAGACAATGCAAATATGAAGATGTGCAATGCATTTGAAGAAATTAAGTAATTAGTCGTTTTAAAAATGGAAAGCAAGAATAAAACTAATTTGTTTTTTTTTTTACTTTAACATTAATGTTGTCAATAATATTTAATCCTTAGATAGACAATATGAATACTGATATGAAACTCAAAACTAATCAAGACAGTTCAAATATGTCCAGCAGTTCTGTCAGTTGCACTGCGTTTATATTCTTAATAAATACAAAGACTAATGTCTTAGTAAATGGTACTTATAATACTTTCATTTCATATATAAAAACGTTCAGTTATGCCAAAAAAAATATTTGGTTATTTTATTTTATCGGCAGATAATGATTATCTCAATATCCATTTGTTAAAGTCACCGTCCTCTGCATTCAACATTCAATATAAAGAGACCAGAATTACTGCCTGGCCCTATTACTGGCAATTGTGGAGGGTCATTGGACATATAAAGCGTGTAAATAAATACATACGAGGATTTTGCGTGGATGAAGTAAAACTATTACAAAGACACAGTATGAATCAAAGCGCTAAAGGCACTTAAGTTGTGTCTGTCACAAATGAAAGAGCTGCAAGTCAATCACCAATAATTAAATTCACTTTGATAAACAAAAGAAATACGGTGTTCCTGTTCTCTCAGCGCTTTCAGAGCTTTGATTTGTATCCATGCAGTACCTTATCTACAACAGACTCTATTTATAAATTGAATTAATTATGCAAATTTTCTGCACAGGTCAGAGGCTCCGAACTCATTTTGGATAGTAGATATACAGGTTTCGGTCATTTTTTTGTGTAAGAAATAACCCTGGGAGATATCTGAGGTCGATTGATTGATTGATTATTAGTATGTTACAATGATTTGTTTTGGACTTCACATGGGTCATTGTAACAGCCTAAAATGACCGAACGCCGAACGAAATTACTATCAAATTTATTTGCGAGCCACCTTTGCATCGAAACAAACTATATTCGAGCGCTTGGTAAAGTGATCACGTGATAAAAACAGTTACATCATTCGATTGCAGTTACATCAGCATAGAAAATGTTTTCATGTCACAGGCGATTTTTGTTAGTCTGTAAGTATTTTTTTCACACAGGATTGATTTTTCAGCATTTTTGTTTAATTCTAGTATACTTATGTTGTAGAGATATATACAAATGATCGACCATATTTACACTATTGAGAGGTTATTCGGTTTTAAATCTAGGAGAACCTGGGTTGAAAACGTAGTACTGACGTCACACACAACTAAAAATGATGAGACCTTTTTCAAATAATGCTTCAGGGAAATTCATACGAAATGTTAATGCATGTATTTATACGATATAAAGGACTAGATAGAATATTAAACTTTATGGTGTTGTGAACTTGTGATGACCTTTGACCAAGACCCCATTCGTGCAAACTTATCATGGTCTGCACTGTTCGCTATTCAGTCAATATTTTTCAACAAGCACCCCTATGTCCAGTTACCATGATAAAGGTTAATACCGCATATGGACAGCGTATATTTTTTTACAGTTTCAAAGAGATCGTGCTTCGGAATCCTATAAGGGCCATTTTGTCTTAGTAGTTTCGAATTAGGAATTACCTATTATATATGATTTATTATTTATTACGTCTAATGTGTTAGCTATAATGTGTTAGTAACGAAATGGCGGGAAATGAACAACACACCAGCTTGGCAGAAGGTGGTGCAGTGATGATTTTGCCAAAAATACTGATGAACATGCAGATTTTTTTTGTTAAAAGCTAGTTTTTTTTTTAAATATTTTTCAAATAAGACGATAATTTAATATGCACTCCTCCATACAATGA
>CM037779.1:26258924-26308924 GCA_021229015.1 Solen grandis | reverse complement strand
AATTGCTCAAATAAAGTTGATCCATGAAGAACTCTGGTTGCCATGGCAACAAATAGAAAAAATAATTGAAAACTTTGAAAATCATCTCCTCTGAACAAATGTCAGAATTTATTTTCCTTTGGCACAAATGTCACCTCATGAATGTCTACCATAATTGCTAAAATAAAGTTGATCCCTTGCAAAATGAGGCCCCTAGGGGGTTGGCTAATTTCCTTATATACTCTATATAGAAAACATCAAAATACTTTTTTATGAACCAGCTATGAGAATTTAATTTCCTTTGGCCCAAATGGTCAGCTCATGAATGTATACCAATATGGCTAAAATAAAGTTAATTTTTAAAAAATGAGGTCCCTAGGGGGTTGGCTAATTCCCTTATATACTCTATATAGAAAACATCAAAATTCTTCTTCTGTGCAAAGGCCAATTTGGGGCCGAAATATGGCCCCATTCCCATCCGTAAAAGTATATATTTTTCCTCAACTGTAGGTGAAAATCCGTCCCCCCCCCCTCCACACCAAATGAAAATAATAATAAAAAAATAAAATAAAAGACCGTTAAATGATCCGCATTTTTGGCTTTTCTCCGATTTTTTACACACTTCTCCTTCTCAATTTGTTTTTTTTTTCTCATGTAACTGGTAATCCGCCTGGTAATCTAAAGAGAACTAAAAAATTGAAATGAGCTTATCTGTAACTTTTTTTTCATTTTTCCCACTTTTTTATTTTGCATAAAATTCTGCCAGATTCATGGCGATGTCACGTACGCAAATTGCCGATTTTTGTTACGAAAATATTTTAATGTAGAGATGCATTGTTTTGTGGATAAAAGCTAAAAAGACACACTGTAGGTAATTTGGAGAGTACTTTTAGTATTTTGCAAAATAGATTCACAACTTTCTCTGACCATGTAAATAAAATTAATAACCAAAAAAGCTTTGCATTTCTAAATATCATCAGTTTTCGCGGATTTACTTTCTCTTTTACAACTTGTAAATAAAAGGAATCTGAAACGATATTAAAGAATTTTCGAAATATTTTGTTACAGATTGTTATTTAAAAGTTTAATCATGTTATGTAAAAGTTAAATCAACCATTTTAACCAACTGCTTTCATTTTCTTCCCGTACAAAAAGCCCTGTGTCTTTCAAACTATCATGATAAATTCTGCTAGTTTATTTTTCGAACACCATTCACATCGTGTTTGTGCAACTGATAATACAATATATTATATTATCTTCAATTAATAAATTTCAGAATTTTACTTCCATGAAATTAATGGTCAGGATTGATTTCATGAATGTCTGCCATGATTGCTAAAATGAAGTTGATCTCTGGTTTGTCATTTGATTTCCTTATAGAAAAAATCATCTTGAATATGCTGATATACACTGGTGAGCGTTTATGGCCCTTGGGCCTCTTGTTTTATTTTACCATCAAACGACTGCATTCGCCCTATTCAACTTTGAGACTCATTACGTAAACCATAGTTCCGTAGCGGACTGTAGCTACAGTGTATATACATAGCACATGTATGCACGAAACATTTTATATTTTGGGAGAACACGCACGAAGTAATTCAATTCTAAATCCATTTGAATTCTTTCATGCATTACCAATGTTTGTTTGAGGTGTTCTTGCAAGTATGATATAACATAAACAGTCCTCATAATCCAGCGGGTTTCCTTTTATATCGAAATATAAAGTAACTTTCTTTATTCCTTACACGTGGGAGCTCAAAATCGTAGAAGTCTAGAGGAACCATTTTTGTGATATTTTGAGGGTATTTTCTAACGTACATCCAGTCATTACAAATCCCTGCTTGTAAAGAAGTTTGATGAATCAATTCTTAATGGTAGCCATTCTAAACATTTAAATAAGGGAAAGATACACATTTGATTAATAATTAAAAAGGCACCTACTGATTAAGGGCCGATACTGATAGTTACTATATCTCAAAAACTGTTTTACGAAATAAACACAGTCTAAAAACTTTAGGGACAGCCCCCGTATTTCGTATCCCCGATGAACCTTCAAAATGTGTATTTCAATCTATATATAGAAGCAATTGGTCGAATATCTGAATGACATATAAAGGAACCACATAGCTACTGTTTCCTTCGAAAGTAACACGTCAACTGGAAATTACTCCTTAAGTTTGTATCAGACTTTATTTAAAGGCTCATTTGTTAGCGAGTGTTATAGTTTCAGTACCAGAAATGCTACGCAATTAAACAAGATTGTAAAGATGCCTAAATGGTACTTAAGTACCACATATCTGATCTCCGCTGAATTTGCATGTTAAATACTGTCTTTGTTTACATTTTGTAATTGTCAAGCATTTACGATGATAGTCTGTCAGACTTCGGAAATGCGAATATATTCATGTGAGATATGACTAAAGTGTGAAAAGCATGTATGCACGGAACACTTAGAGGAATCCGAATACCTAGAGTGAGAGTTCATTTTGTTCTATATTAAAGCAGCTCGTTCACAGATGATCATTGACTAAGAAATTTATTTTTAACTCTCCTAGTGTATTACATCTATCAGAACCCATCTACAGACGCATGGTCACCCAATTTAACACTCCATGATTGTAAGAAAGAATGGGTGATTTCTCCATCACAGGCAATAGCGTTACGAACGATATTAAACCTATATTCAGAATTATAAAACCTATCTTTAGAATTTCTATTTTCGTGTGCCGTCACATGACTGATCACATTCACTCTTCGCGCATTCTTTCACTTCGAAGGCTAAACATACGAACCCACTACCCGGGACTGGTGAAGACGGCAGGTTGCGAATCGTGTCACGATGTATCGCAAGCAACTGCTTCGGGGATGCCGTATTCTGTATATATAACCGATTTCCCGAAATGGGTGTTTTCGAAAAAGTGTTTTCCCGACCAATGTGACTTAAATTTACCAAGTTTATTTGTCAGGAAACAAAGATCAACATTAATGAGGGGGAATACAACTTTTTTGTTTATTTCAACCGATCATCTGTGAACGAGCTGAAGTTGAGAAAGGAAAAACGTTCTTCTAAATTTTCCGCGCGTGCATGCTTCCCACACGTCAGTCGTATCTCACCCGAGTATGTTTGAATTTCCGAAGTCAGACGTCCCATCGTCGGAAATGCCCGCTAATTACAAAATGTAAACAAAGGTAGTTAACATCCGTCCAAAAAACTAAAACGTAACGAACTTTTAAGCGATGCAAAATCAGCGGAGATCAGATATGAGGTCATTAAGTGCCATTTAGGTAACTTTACAATCTCGTTTAATTGCGTATCATTTCTGGTATAGAAATAATTACAATATCTGAGAAAAAATGGGCAACTAACAATTATTGAACACTCATCACATTCTCACCAGTCTTCATCAATCTAATTTAACATCAAAATTCCCAATCAGATCGTCTGCAACATACTGGCAATGTGCCAAAATGTTTACTTTTTTAAATTTGATAAATGTGTTCGTAGTAAAACAAAGAACGCCTTTAGTATTCTTCCGCCCAAAATGAAAGTTTGATATGAGTCACGTAACCGTTGTAGGATAATGTGGTGTGCATGCAACGCAATGAAAGAACGCAGTTGAGAGTTATTCACCTATCTGTGAGTATTGACGTTTGATTAATTAGGTTTATCAAAGTAAATTAAGAAATAATCAGCTTTTCAATAGAATAGATTCAATGGTTGCCGAAATGATTTATGTTTTTATAAATTTACGGAAAAGTTTCATTTTGGAAGGACTACTCAGCATCTGTACTCAGATTTGTGTTTCTTTATTGTTATTTAATTCAGGTCAGGCAAATTATATATCACGGCTGCTTATTTTATTTCAAGTTATGTATCAGAACAGTAAAACTTTGTTTTCAGCTTGTCAGTCTTTTGTCCTTTAATCGACCGCGCATGTCCAATAACTGTACCAACATTTTTATTTAAACTAAATTTCAGAATTGCACAAAACAACAACAACAAAAAAACATATACATGTACCTGGTACTTCTAGAACCAGCTGTAAACTCTGCCAGCACAACTGAAAGTGATTAATGAAAGCTGTTAATGCTATTGGAATGTTGTATGGAGAAGACAAATCTGTGAAGGTCACAAGAGGTGACAGCCAGGAAGTGTAACAGAGGAGAGAAAACTGTAAAGAACATGTTAAATAAGGAGCAGATGATCCAAGAATACCAATGATAAAAGGAATATCCAGGGCTCATACAGTAAGAAAAGTACCAAGGAACTATGTAACAGAGTACTCTGTCTTCATGGAGATGCATTTCCAGAGTTTACAAAGCTGTGTAAGACTGTATTGTGCATGTCTGTGTCTAGTGTTGCTTGCGAAAGAAGCTTTAGTACACAAAACAGGATGAAGAACAAGAACAGGAGTTCACTGAAAACTGAGAATCCAGATTTCTTAATCCAGGTTCAAATGGCAGGACAAATCTGTCCAACTATGATCCAGTTAAGGCAGTAAAGCTATGGTGTGCTAAGAAAAGTAGGAGGAAGTCTAGACTGACACAGCAGTACAAGCCAAGAGTGAAGGATTCAAGGGTCCCTTTTCCCTCGACTAAGTACACACATAGCTGAAGACATGTAGATATATGTTACACCGTTATTAACAGTTTTTGTCGACAATTTGTAAAACAAAAAATATATTATCATCTCAGTTTGAAAATGACACAAGGGGTGTTGACATAGCTCTTCATATAGATCTTCTAAATAGTTGTCAACAAGCTACAAACAATGCTGAGACTTGTATATCAAGGTATATCCAGGTAAGAGGCAGATGCGTTTAAACATAAGAAATTAGAAATGTCATTATAGTTTTATGATGGGGTGAAAAAATATTTGAGTTTTCAGTTTTCAGCATTACAAAAATTTAGAGGGGGTAAATATCATTTAGACTTAAATATTATCTATCTTATTGAAGTACCTTATTTATAAACTTTGAAATTAAAACATGCTGCCGACCTTATCAACGAGATATCTTTGAAATAAACAAAAGAAAACTAGTCAAAAAACTTCCATATCAGCTAGGTATATTCGGTGTTTTGGGGCGTTTCATTCGAGGACAAAATGGCGTTTCTGTTGGGACAGCGTGTTAAGATAGAAAAGGCAATAACTCATATGAGTAGAATGTTTGTAAGAAGAATTCTTAATTAAGTTACCCAAGAAAAAGCGATTCCTATAAAATGTGTATATCTTGGAGGCTAGTGATGGTTATGGTACTGTGTACAATAAAGTATAATTTCAGGCAAGAAAATGAGGAATGCTTTATGTAAAAAAAGGCATAAATGCTTCTAGCATTTTTCTCTTTTTGAGACATATACTATTATTTGGTTATTTATCAAGAATGATGAATAATGAGTTTGTTTAGGAACTTAACATCACCCCAAGGCTTTCCTACATAAAAAACCGGGTTGATGGCGGTTAAATGATAGCTGGCATACGACAATTACCATTTCGCTACGGAGGCCCGACATAAATCTGACATTACTTTGCTCATCTAAGACTTAGAATTTCTCACTTCAATATGTATGTCCCAGTTGTTTTGATGGTTCACATTTACATCATTTTATGACTCAGTATTTGAATAAACATGTATTCAAGATAGGATATACCTCGATTATCAAGTTAAGGTGCTTTCTTTGTGTTTAGAAACGATTATGTTCTGGAGTCAAAGAATAGCAAAGCTAATATATGGATATGACATTGGTTATCCATTTGGAATGCAATGTCGAAAATATTGTGATTTCTTTATACTTGAACTGTTTTACTTTCACATGTTTATACGTTATAAACAAAGGTTAACTCTTACTATATGCTAAATTTCTGAATTGGACTTTCCTTTCTTCATTTTGGACAGTGCCATTTACTGTTTATGGGGCTTCCTGTCGAACTTTCATTGACTGAATAGCAAACAATGCAGACCATGATCAGACAGCATGGATGTCCAGACTGGTCTTGGTTTGCACTGGCCGCAAAGGCAGTCACAAGTGCCCAGGGTATTTTAAAGGGTTAATATATTGAATTAAAGGTTTCTAAGACAACAGAGTATGTTATGAACGTAGATGGCTATGTAATTTCAGAGAAGAGGTCTTGAGGTCTACTTATGAAAATGTTCAAACTTTGTAATTCAATAAAATACACATTCAAACACTGTTACACTACACAGTTTCCCGGGATTCTGATCGGCTAACGTATCGAAATCTGCTACGCTAAAAAACACTGTACTGTATTTACCGTCGCAAATTAGGAGTATAATCCGCTACAAAAAATATTATATTATTTGTATTATACATCTCGCAAGCAATTTGTTAATAAATATAAAATGTTGAATTAAAAATTTATAAGTACGAGGTTATTTCAGTATATTTTTAGCACGACTATTCGAAGAATAAGGAGGGCTATTCTATTCACCCGAGCGTCCGTAACGGTTAAGTTTTTCGTACCACCTCGATTAATTACTGACCCCCTTAAGGTATTGTTTTGAAACTTGGAATACATATATATGACCACCACTCCAACCTGTATGCAAGAGGGGATAACTCTGTCTATGGTTTTGACAAAATTATGCCCCCATTTTTGACTTAGAATCTTTGTTAAATTTTAGTACCAAAAGGGGATAACTATTTCATGGACTTTGACTAATGCCCCTTTTCTGACTTAGAATCTCAGTTCAGTTTTTGTTTTTTCATACTTGCTCACCTTTTCACAGAACCCTTTGAGATATTGCCTTAAAACTTGGAATAAATGTTTATATCCTTTGTTTACTTTTTGATAATACAGTGATTCTTATTTTGACTTTTACTGCAATATTTTTCTATATTGACAAGCATAAGAATAGTCGAGCGCGCTGTCTTACGGACAGCTCTTGTTTCTCAATCTTTTACCGCTACCGATCATCAGCTGCTCGTCAAACGTCCTTTGAAAAGGAAATCATTTTGGACATGCTTTTAGGAGTATATCACCAGTGACATTACTCCGATTTAGGAAAGTATTGAATAGATGGCGCCATAACCTTAGAAGTATTTTCGACTATCACCATCATAAACATGGTTATTCCTTTACACTGAAAAATATATTACTTTACTTGTGTTGTTATTTTTAAGTAATAGATGAACTTATAAAGATTTCATTTCCCCCCTTTTTTAAACTGTTTCAGATACTGTAGCAACGAAGTGTTTTGATTATTGACATGAGATGCCATTACAATATTAATGTTATTTGATTACACATTTTCTTCATAGATATACTGATAAACGTCTTTCCATGGACTGCATTCACATTTATGCACTCATATATTGCAAAAACAATGTGCTAATTTTCGTAAAATAAATCTAGCCTATATTCAGGTTTAACAATTTCGCGGGTCAGTAGTATTAAATATTATTATTTAATTAATTCTTTTCGGTGGATTATAGAGAAATATTTTAAACGTTAATTATCAGGAACTTGAACCCGACCCTACGTTATAAACTGATCGGAGCGTCATTTGTGCTGGGTTTTACGCAAGAAATGAGGTAATAAATAACGTTACGCACGAGACGTTATCCCGCCAATTTTGACGTCCTTTATGAATAAAAACAGCTAATTACTGGCCTTTAAAGCATTTAATAAAAAGGAAAATTGTTTGTTTTGGTGAAAGATCGATGTATAATATCATTCGTGAACATAAAAAGATGATTTTCACTCAATGAAATTATTAATCGATCTTTCACCAAAACAAACACTTATCCTCTATATCGTACTTGATTTTCCACTATATGGCTTATTGTGACGTGACATCAGAGGGTAACAATCTGTAATGTCACTCCCGTGACCCCAGTACGTTTCGTCCCTTTTGCCATTACGCACTTTCCCTCCCGCACAAGCGCATACCGCATACCGGCTTTAAGCATCATCCCGCGGGTCACATTGTTCGGTTATATTTTGCTCGGAATAAAAATATATAAATATCACATACCTCAGAGGGCGATCGACATTATCTTCTTTCGCCCTATGTCGGAAAGATGTGATATTTATATAATATCAGTGACACTATTTTCTGTGTTATTGGAACTGATTCATGGTCCTAAAAAAAAACTTAAAACTACATTAAATTTGAAACTAAATGCATGTTAATAACATAAGAAACTGCTTTCATTTTGAATGATAAATGAAAAGTGTTAAAAATGCGGGATTTTGCAAAAGACATTGGTTATCCAGATGTCAATTTATCGGCGCTTTCAGAATTTAAAATGAAAGCAATATGATAAGACTATAGATATGAAACTAGCTACTCAGAATATGCTAAAAACTTAAAAAAAATTTAGTAACAGGTATTTAGTTATTTTCACTTTCGTGTCAAAATATTTCAAGAAACTTTAAAGTCATAAGAATTTTATAGGACAACTGTTGTTTTTCTTGAATCAGTCTAAATACATATTTGTTACGTTAATGTATATTGCCTAAAAGGACACCTGTATGCCAATTTAAAAACATACCGCCCGGTTTTGTACTTGTAGGTATATTTCTTATCAAAAGTTTGGACATCAAAATGTTTTTTTTTTATCAGAAATAAGGAAACCCAAAATTAACATGTATACGGTAACCATTGTTTTGTGTGTATAAATACAGGACATTGTCCGCGTGAGGCAAGTCACCTGATACAACACCATCCTGAATGATTCTGGCCAATGTTTACTAGTACTGGGACTATCCCTGATACACTCTAGCAAGGGAATCATACCAGTGAGATCATGATTGATCATGTTTTCAATGCCAACATTGATAAATCTGTCCAAACAAATGTCTAGATTTGAGGGATGGATTATAAGAATATGACACTTTGCCGGACCTTCAGTTTTTGCTTGCCTCTTAGAGAAAAAAACAACAACAACAGTACCATCGTATTATTCACCGTTTCATTCTTTTTATGCAATAAAAATATTTTGAAAATATTTTCGTTCCCTTACATATATGTATAACTAAGAGCCAGTGCGACACTAAAAGCGATATCGTAACAGAGTTGGTTTTGTTACAGTTCGTATAAATGCAGGGCGATTATATAAACCATTTAATTTTTGGCAAATATGATATGTTAAGGCACAGAATGCCAGGTTAAATATACACATACATTGTCTCTTGTTTCTTATTATTATCTTCTATGAGGAAAACATTTGTATATGTAAAGCCATCCCATGGAAATGTCCCTAGTGTTGTAAAAGGCTATGACTATTTCGTCTCCAGTTTTAAAATGTCATTTATTACACGTTTTAATCAATCTATGTCGCATTGGACTCCTTGGTCTGTTTTTAGTGATCAAAAAGGCGTGAGCCCAAGTAACATCTACTAAATAAGTTAAGGTCCTTGTTTTTTTCTACTGAAGTTATAAGGTATCAATATCGGCAAAGCTCACAAAGCATTCATCGCACTCTTGACGAGGTCTTTCAAAGGTAAAAACGATATTATATAATATCATTTACTCCCGGCTCTCTCATCGCCTTTGAAGACCAAAATCTGAGCGTTGATCCACTGGAGACAGCGGAGTCTTTCGGGACAAATCACATTCATATGGAACCGTAACACTGAAACAATTATTAGCCTCACGTTTAACCTAAAAACTGTAAGATGCAGAAAGCTTGAAAAGTTATTACATTAATATTTATCCCAATTTGAATATCTAGAATGTTTGATGAAATATAGGTATAATTTTACCTACAGACCTAAACCAATAGATAAGCTACTCGGCGAAACAATGATAACTATAATTTAATACGTTTGAAAGGACATTAATCTTGTCCTGGCAGAAATGAACATGAAAACCCCACGACAGTACTTTATATTAGTTTACTTGCTAAAGGAAACGGAAATCTTTTGATAAATATCTTTGTGTGTGTGTGTGGGGGGGGGGGGGGGTAGTTCTGTGATTGCCTTTATGGAATAAACATTTATGAAATAACTTCCTGTAACTGTTTTATAACAAAACTATTTTGACCATATTTTTAGGACAATTCTAATTCATTATTTCTAAAAACAGGTAGTAACCATGACACCGATTCAAGATATTACCACCAGTTTGAATGCTTTTCATGATGTAATCTTCATTTTATCCAGTAATACTTATACTTTTCAACCATTGCCTATGTTCAAAATTGAACAGTGTAATACAATAATGCTCCTGCAGAAACAGATGAGTAATGAGTAAAATATCTCATAAAATATATATCTTTGTTAAGGTATGTAATTGTAAGAAGATCTGTTAAAATCTACTACAATAAATCATTTTTTCCTTCCAATTCTTAATTGCATTTATTTTGAAACATTGCGTTTAGATGAATAGAAAAATCTCAGTGTATATTACTTTTGGGAATACATCTATCCTAATTTTTAAAAAGAAATTGCAGAAATATGCCATACAAGCAAAGAGTGTCTATCGTCTATCTTATAAGCTTTACAGCATACAAAAACAAAAAGTAAATTCGGGCAAAACATGAGAGATGCGTTATGTCTGAAATGACGCTTTAACGGTGGCAAGTTTTTCTACTATATCTTTTATTTGCGGACATAGACATATATTTTCTGTTCCTGACGAATGTGTTTTTTTTTTAAATTAGAGTTTATCATCGTAATATATACGTAAGTGTTCAGTCACAGCTGATTGATGAATCGAGTCCGCAGTGGTTACCGGGTAAGTAATGCCTAGTTATAATGAACTTCCAAGCTAGTGCTCATCAAGTAGACTGAATACCATTATCTTTTTATTATTAGCATTAACGTCTAAGTCCAAATTTATTAAAAATGTTAACGAAGGATTTAAGCTATGATGTCTTGCCAATAATACTCATAGTCAAATAAAAGAGAATAAGCACAATATCGTATCATCAAAACTGTAAATCAGAGTTGCTTCTGTCTTGTAAATACAGCTCTAGATTTATCTCTTCAAAATCAGATTCAGTATATTTGCTCATATTTCGCTAACTGAATCTGACCACATCGTAGGTCGTCTCAGAAAGACCCTTGAGTGAACCAATCAAATCGGCGCCTACAAGGTTTAAACCAGGGGAAGTAACCACATCAATATAGATGAACAAATTACAAGATGGTATCTTGTTGGGAGATCTTCCACACAGGCCAGAGAGTGCCAAATCAACCTCTTTTTGTTCAAGCTTTAATTCTGATATCCGTAATTTAGTAAGAACAATTTTCACAGCAGTCGTTGAGTTTTCCAATTTTTAAAGTTTTACCGAAGTCTGTTTGAGACGCGCTATTTAATCGGTTTAAAATCGAACAATTGTTTATGCATTATATTCATTCTGACTTACCTTTAATGCGATATTGTCAGATCCTAATCGCGGATAGTAGAGAAGCGCAAACTGGAATATAATTTTAATGAGATTGAGCTTTAGATCTTCCACAAACATAGACACATAGACATAGATTGGTAACATCACCTCACCCGGACATAACCCAACGGTGTCTTCTGAATATTCAGAATAACTATTACAGTGTTTTACACATGACTTAACTTAACTATCCCCTTTTCTAATTGCACAAAATACCAGAATTAAAAAATTTAAACTAGAGCACATTTTTCTTATTGCTATCAAAACAGCGCTTTAGATATACAAAACAAATATACAATTTGAAATAGTTGTAAAAAGTTTTATCAGACATTGCTATGTTCGTCTAAAACCTTGAATATCCGACTTCCATATATACCTCTAGTTGGTTCGGCGGTGAACAGTTGCACAATTATGAGATAATCTCTATAAAACTTAACGGGAAAAATTTACTTCATGTACTTCCAGTATGGGAGTTAAGATGATTGATTTCCGTAAACAATTATTTTGTACTGAAGTACAAGAGCAAAATTCACCCCCCCCCCTCCCCCTTTAAAAAAAAGTTAATATTCTTAGGTGCCATACTCAAATTTATATTGAAACTAGTGGACATAGTTTGGGTAAGAAAATCCTTTTTAAGGTAATCCATCCATCATTAAATTATATTATCATGGTCCTTCAAATGTTTAAAAAGACCCCAGAGCAGATGCAGACATCCACTGACTTGGAGTTATAGGTAGGCTACTTTGTTCTAAGTCTATAAATGCTTGCAATTACTATAAAATTCTCCAAATCACTTGGTAGGCCATGCTTATAATTTGATGATGGATGCATTACCTTCAGTATCATTCTACTTTCGATATCACGGGGCAAAATGTATAAAAAGTAATCCATGGTTGTGTTTATGTTTTATATATTCAGTGAAATGGTGTGATATTGAGATATTTACACCTCAACTGCATTTTTTAACGATGTTCTAATACGCAGCAAATTCATCCTTGACTCGGTGAACAAGACTAGCCTATCGCGTGGCTCGTAACAAACGTCCAATTGGCGGATGAATAAGAAAAGCGTGCCTTTACTTTACTACTTACACATAAGAACTACTTTTATAAACGTAAACAACTCATAGTATTGCCGATAAAGCCAAATATGTATGTCTCTCATTAGATCGCAGGTATCTTTTATGAGTAATACTGTAAGGAGTCTGTCAAGCATCTACAAGCGTCTGCAACGTGTTATTAAAGTGCCTCAGCGAGATTTCGATCAAATTCGAATTTAAAAATTGCACTTATTGCCAGTGGGATCAATTAGAAGTGTCATTTAATGTCATCAACAAACAAAAACCAAATAAGTACATAAGAAAATAATAATAATGTGCTACATAATTAATTTATTTTACAAAGAGAGAGAGAGAGAGAGAGAGAGAGAGAGGGGGGATTATGTTCCGAATTACTGACTGTATAAATACAGGAGGTAGATAATATTATTTTGTTCTTGGCAAAGTTCGAAAATGTAAATGTCAATGGTAATTAAATTGATAAATAAATAAAGATAACAAATTGGAACAGTTTTCGTGAAAGATAACATACCAATGAAGAACAAATAAACAATTTACAAAAAAACGACAATATGTTTACAAATATAACATTCTTAATTAACAGAGAAGAGGAGAAACGAAGAAGGTAATCATGTCCCTTTCCAAAGTTTACGTGTCGCCTTGAGTAAAGCGATGTACACGGAGAGCAGGGTATGCACGGGAGAAAAGTTTTGTCCTATTAGTATAGAATCTAAATTAAAAAAAAATCATAAAATGAGTGTGGCGAAGGTTGTAGATTTCGAATAAGATTAAATGAAGGCTTAAAAGAATGCGTTAAGTGTTCCATATAGGTTTAAATGAAGGTTGAAATATATATGATCTGACATGAATTGTTATTTCATATCAAATTATTATGAACATGTTTAGTAAAATTTGATATGAAATGACAAATCATGTCAGATTCGTCTCATCATATGACCTATACTGACAGTAAATCGCGAGTATAACAAGAAACAAAGAAAAACATAAATGAACGGACTGTTAACGAATTATAACACCAAGAAAATAGTTTTAAATTTTAACTGATTTCGCAGTTAAACGTGTTTAATAGTTTACGGACAATATAAACAAATACCAACGCCTGATTGGACGAGAGGAAAATGCTAAGTGCTAAAATGGAAATTGAGTTTCATTATTCGTGCTATATTGCAGATTAATGCATGGTGTTCAGATGCTTTGTAATTTATCACTACGACTTTCGTGATAAGATTACTGAACATCTTAACACCGTGCATAATTTTGCAATATAGCACTCAAAACGAAAAACTATTTCTGAAATACCAGCGCTAAGCAGTTATTTGTTCTAACTGCACAAACTGCCGTTGTATACAATAAAAACAACGACAACCGTTGAATATCACACTTTATTTTTTAAAGATGAATAAATTTGATTTACATTCAGTATATGACATGCATAAATTAGTTGATATACTTCGTTTTAATTGCTTAAACTCATTGAAATCCATTAATAACAAATGTGCCTTACATCTAAGCAGTAAGCATCTCGTTTTCATCACCGATAAATATTAGGTAAATGTATCGCCCTTTGATGATGACATAAAAAGAAGTATTTGAAACGTTGGATACCTTCCCAGGTTTTCGTTTTGTGATATTTTTGTACCACTAGGGTCTATTCGCAATATAAAAAATGAATGAAAGCATGTTGTCATAACATTCTAGTAAAATAAATAATCTTAATTTTTTTCGTTTAAAGTTGTTTTTGTTTTTTATTATTTATTGATGCATTAAAATGGTTAAACGAATATTCAAAATATGTATTAATATCCTTTGACACAAATTGGTAAAACACAGGATACGTTTCATTTTTCGTATTGCCATATCAACAAACGTCTTTCTACAGTCTGTATACACAATTTGTCGTTTATTGTAAAAATAATTTGCTTTCTTTCATGCAAAATATATGTATACATATGATTTTCGATATATGACATCAGAGATTTCGAACGAAAATAAATATATAAAAAACATTCAATGTATTTCTTCAGTTGGAACCGCGGGTCACCAATATTGAATAACGTCAATGACATTATTTTCAAAGTGACGCCATCTGTCTTATCGCTTGAAGTCAATATCATCGTCACTGGCACCTTGGAACTTTCTCTCCAGTAACTGAAAATACATTTGTACAATTTCATATATAAATCATCTAAAAATGAGTTTCAATTCTGCAGAGAACTGGAGAGGAGCAAAGGCTGTGTCTTAAATGGCTGTTGACTGTTCACGTGCTAGTATATTAAAAAATAAACGGTCTTACACATATGTTTAAACGTTGAGCAGATGTGTTACCTATTGGAAGAAGTTCAGTTAAGCAGATATGAAATAGAAGTATGATAGATATGTAAGATATTCAATGAGTCAGTTGTCATCCGTTTTTTTATTCTCGAGGTTTGAAAGTAACAAAAATAATTTCAACGCAAAAAATATGCTATAAACCAAGACAAAAAGTGCGATTCTATGTTTGGCCCGCAAATAGTGATTTATAGCGATATATCTTATGTAACGTCGATATGTAGATCTTATAAAATATAAAATATTGTATTGAAAATATAAAATGTTGTCAAGAAAGTTTTTTTATAGGAACGTACTTTTAGTCTTGTGATTGGTTGGTCCGCCATTTTCTTTCAAATAAATCGTAAAGTTTCTATAATACTGGTAACGCATGTGTTTGTTTTGGAAGTATAAGTCTAGCCAATAGCATTTAAGTACTTTGTCCACTTAAGGCAAGTGGCATGATGCAACAATCAGCGAACTTATGATAACCGGTCTATCAGTCTTGGAATTACAAGTGGGTCATGCCAAGACCATATGACTGGTTTTAGTACGTTGCAATCAGGGACCGAACCTAATGGTCTCCAATCAATTCTGTTATTAGAATTGCAAGATCAGATGAAAGCGTGCTTATTCAATACAGCATTTTATTGTAGGTCAATATACGATTAAAATACCACTTCCTACCTTTCTACAAAGTTTCATTATTTCAAGTCATCTAGCATGATGACATGTTTTTTTTCCAGCACTGATAAATACTTCAAATCCTACGCCAAGATAAAGACGAAGGGATGGACCATAGGAATACGAAATATTGTCGGACCTTTTGTATGTTGTTTTATGGTCAAAGATATTACACTTTGATTAATTTACCTTAAACGATATATATATATACAGTAAAGCGATGTAAGGATATTGTCTCTTCACCTTCTTTCATTTCTTTTATAATTCATTTCAATCATCTTAAAAATAAGCAATATAATAAACAGTTCTTTATCATTGTCAAAATACTGCTACAGCTGGCAAAGCAACACTAAATTCGTGAAAATTGTAGGCCGACCCCAAGTAATATTTTGGGGAAAAAAGTAGACGATAGAGTATTTTAAGTCGAAATTATCGTTTCTGGATTGCTGTTATAATTATGTTGAAACAGTGCCTCATAACCTTATTTCTCATAAATACTAGACGTTTATTTACCGACAACAGGTATCACTTATTTGGCGTTTTCAAGTTTACGACAATATTTGTTATATTTTTAAAATTATAAAAAAGTGACCTACAAACACATTTTATAGTTGTTAACTTTTCATCCTATGATGTAAACCTACCAAATCAGTTAAAATGTTTTGAATAAGATTCTTTTCTTTATCGGTCGTGACAGCATCAATTGCTGGATAGAAACTGTCAATGTCGCCAGAGTCATCAAAGCGTACTTCGCTCGACACACGCGGGAGTCTATCAGAAAGAAGTAACTGACGAAGCAAGAACTGCCTGTCCTTCACTCGCGGCTCTGTCAACGCCTCTGGGGGCCCAGATCTTTTACCATTCCCTGCAAGAAATAAAAACAAAGTGTGATGAATTAAATCTTAATGTTGGTCGTGCTGCCAGTATGTCACTCTTGCATTGCAAACGAATTAAATTTTATCGTACAGAGTTCAGTGACAATTAATTGTTAGGGTTATCAAGATGAAATAAGACACGCAATTAAAGATGCAGTTTTGTTTATCCATTGTTGTGTGAGTGTGATAAATTACGTAACGATTCTCGGTCGTTAATCATAAGACAGCATCTCGTTAAATGTTTGCATACGTTTCCATTGCCATACCATTGTTGTATCGTCAATACAAAATTAATTAGTCACTGACTACCACTATCAAAAGGTTGTAGACAATTTGTCTCCGTTCGCACATGTCGATTTCGTCTGATACTCCTTTCGGTAAAAAAAGAAAAAAGTAAAACAGATGGCAGAAAAGGTTTCTTCCCCGTTTAAGAAAATGGATGAGTTAGCTTGCACTATTCACTGTTCAAAGTTTATGGACATATCTACAGAAGCTGCTTTTGGCCATATTTATGTCTAAGACAGTACACATACAATACAATATCTTTATAAACTGTCACATTATATAGTATACATTAAATATACATTCTAACTTAGAAAACAGTTCAATTTGATACGGGATTTTTGGAGAAAACCATTGTTTATATTCGTCATTATTTATCAGCACTCGGGGTCGACATTATCGATTTAAATACATGCAAATTTGGCTGAATATTTAATTCTTATATTTGTTAACATAATTAAAAGTTAAACATAATATAAAGTGATATCTTGATTCGATTATATTCATACTACAACATTTACATAACCTGTTTTCTTTTTCAATTTCAAAATATATACCAGTCTGTATTTCTAAATCATGGGAAGATAATCTTAACGATAAGCCTTTATTTACTTTCACATCTGGTCAATACAATGCACATTATTATGAACATTTCATTCAGTTTATCACAAAGGCATCAACGACGTCACAGAACAGTCGTAAGCATTTAGACACTTGAAACGGGAAAAGGAACTGCTTGAAAACAACAAAGCTGACCTTTTAACGAAAGTGCTATCATTGAAGCAAGTGACTCGACCAATGCACCCTCTAACGAGATTTGCTTCGTAATTGATCAATCAATGTCGAATCATTACTCAACATTGTTGACCTTGGTGCCACAAACGTTATTTAAAAGAGTCTTTATCGAAACTGTAGGCGTGTCTTTATAAAGATATTAAACATAAAAAGCCTTTGTTCCGTCTGACATAGAACCAAAAGTTTGTTTGTAATTTTGATAGGAATATCTTAACAGGTGATAGTCTAGAATTCGTTTCATCTTTCATGTTAAAGGCAATTAACTAAGGACAGCACTTTGATGTGAAGTATTTTTAGACAGCCATAATGGAAGGTAAAGACGAAGAGTTTTCAATCGCCTACTCGAATAAAAAATATAACCAGAAAGTATTTCAGTTACTTTGGGGACTTTGCATGTTCTAAGAGAGAGAGAGAGAGAGGAGAGAGAGAGAGATGTTATGAATCATGCAGTAGACAAATGGTTGGTTAAAGGCCGAGCAAATGCCTTTATATGTTTAGAGTGCAAAGCAACGAGAGCTATACCAGTACAACTTTTCAACGACAGTAATTGAAGTCTGTTTATGGGCCGAACCCTCTACAATACTGTCACTATACAGGTAGTATATTAATATAAATTTTGACTTTGATTAAAAAACATCAAAGAAGGTGGATAATAAACAGCTTTATATATGAGCAACGTTTTATTAATAAAAATCTGCGGAAAGTCAGAAAGCACCTGTCACAAACATATCTAATGATGATATTAGTCTCGTTCTGTTACTAAATGCAACCATTCTTGTCATGTTGCACTCTTATTAAAAGGGAAAACGGATATTAAGTAAATAGAAAACCCCAAATGCACGTATAAAGCATGTGAATGAACGTCGCAGTCCTTTGATAACAAATGTAATCAAACAGACATAAAAGCAATCCGATAGCTGCATTTTGATACTAGGTATTCATTGGCTTGCTCAAAAGCACATATGGTTTTCTTTGGGATATTGTTTTTGAGCATATGTCCCAGGCATGAATGACAAAGATGGGGTTCGAATTTCTACCGTTAAAGTCCCAGTATCTTAAAGTTGTTTTAGCTAAATCCGAATGCACCCACAACGTATATGCCTCTGTGTGAATTTCATCCTCGAAAGACCTTGAACAATGCTAAGATTTACAGGAAATATTCTCCTAGAAAAATTACAAGTTCTGATTGTCTCGTTCTATATTTAGCTCAAAAAAACGTCAGTACAATGAGTTTTCAGAAGTCCGTGGATTTTCTTCATATCTCCTCTACTACGGTATATCAAGATTTATTCAAGCTAAAGCAAAAGTCCACGAACTTCTGAAACATCCCATGTACACCGAGACATCAGTGATTTTACTGGACAGTGTGTTTCATAACACGCTCTGCCCATTTTTCTCATTATATTGCCCTGTCTGAACAACTAAGGATTCCGGGGGATTTCCCGTATTTTTTCATGAAATATTTCATTATGTGGACTTCATTAAACATTAAGAGATTAATCAAGCATCATTTGGGATTTTGCTATTTCGAAATTTTGAAAAAACATATTTTCCGATGCAAATACTAAGCTAAAACGCACTGGGGCTTTAAAACTAGAAAGGCTTATTGCAACACGACCATGCATTTAAATTTTAAGTTTTCTATAAACCGCTTGGATATAGTTAGGGCGCCTCATTTGTTATCATAAATGGGATATGTTATCACTTTCCAATTATTGGTTTTCTCGTCTGTCACGGGAAAGACAAAGTCGTGGTTATATAGTCTAGATATAGACATATTGTTATACAAACATTTATATCGTTATATTTTTATTTTCAGCAAATGCATATATGAGGAACAAAGAAGCATGAATGTGTTAACAATAATTGAAGAGAATTTATAATTCGAAATATAACAGCTACGAAATTTTAAGCTTTTTGCTTTTTACAATGATACATGTAAAAGTTAAAGGCTGATCGGCAGACATAAGAAAACAGTTTGTAAATACTACATATCAATTATATATCCGTGCGGTCTATTTGATAGAGGAAGATTCTGCACACAAAATATAAGTATTGTCAGATTGAATCTCACTTTATTAGCTCTGCCATACTGGGAATTCGGTGTCAGGATCATGTCTGCTATTTCCTTTAATAAAGTAATTGACAGAGGGCTTGACGTTTATGATATATATTTCTCAATGGCTTATAACTTTGTTAGGCAAAATACACTCCGTTCCGGGGAGAATCGATGTGTAAATAATTGGTACAGAAGTATAACATTGCCGAAATAGCACCATTCGTTAATGGCTAGATGGAGCGAAGTTGGTTTCCACCTTCGGCAAAATGAAAGAGAAATACTTTTTATATCGCTTGATGGATTTCTCTTTGTAGACTGGGATTGGTCAACGTTAATTGCTATCAAATAAGAGCATTTCCATAGATAAGTAAATATGTGATAATCATTACAGTCACCTTTTTTTCTTAGTAGTTTCATCAAGTGTGCTTAACCGATTCTGGTGGTCGAGAACTTAAGCACGTCTGCCCACTAAACGCGAGGTTGTGGGTTCGGGCCTCGGTCGCGACATACTAAAGTCGTCAAAAAGCACTGGTATATACCTTTGAATAATAAGGAAAGCTGTGACGATAGTTCCAAAACTGATTGCCCAAGTGTTAATGTAATGTATCTAGATATGGTATCGTTTTCATACGGCCTTATATCGACGCGAGGCAGCTTTACAACTATCTCATTAATATGATTGGAATACTGTCTGTCGGTGGGACATTTAGCAAAGGACAAAAGGACAACAAATAAGTATGATCAATAATGATAATGTATGATTTGGAGGCAAAGATATATAGCAACTATGACTAATCTAATCAAAATGTTCACGTTGATAAATGTCATTGATGACCCGTCAGTCTGATTTCCTTTCTACCATAAGTTTTGAGTTATATAAGAGGCCTATTGATTTTAATTATATTTTAAAAAAACACTGTCAAATTGTCAAATATCCATCACAGGAGATCGAAATCTGGAATTTGTAATGGAAATAAGTTTCTGTATATGTACTTGAAATATAAGTTTCTGTATATGTACTTGAATCTATAAATATTTTTCTTTACAATCTTTATATTCGTGCCCAAAACATCTAAATAGAAAATCCAGAATCATTGCTTACTTATAGACCTCATTATAACCGTGACACCACGTCTTACAATAAAATATATTTTGAATATGTTAGAAATTTCTTTTTAATAAGAATGCACATTTTTATGATGAGGAGGGGATGATGGTGGATAAATGAATCCAGACATCGAGCTCGAATCTATATCTCTGGTAACACATAATATTTCATATTTTGAAAGAAATAAATGAATATAGCAATAGATTCATCACTTTGAGACAGCTGCATTTCCATGATTTTATATTACACTGAAACTGAGTGAATTTTAAAAGAAAACACTATTATCTTTTCAAATTATGAACTGCCAAATTTAAGATAGCATCGACTGATTTTTATGAAATATTCGTTTTATAAAGTCGCATAACTTTAAGGTCGATATTTCTTTCGGTTCAGCATTGTATTGTTCAAGGTTAGTCCAATAACATGGTATGACTTTACATGTTTCGAGCGTTTCATCAACTGTCGTTCTGCTGAAAACAACAGGGCATTTTGCGTGTGAGTGTATTTTACACCTACCTATCTCTAAACTAAATTTGATGAGAAATGTAACACCGTGTCACGCCACCACATTGACGAACGACGTGCTTTTTATTGACTATTTGAATGCGATTCCGAATACATTTGCATGTGAAACTGTTTTTCACATTCAGACGGATTCATTATTTACGTTTCACTCCAAGCAAAGCAAAATGATCGAATGCCATAACATGAGAAAGCTTATATCTCGTTGTCTTATTTCTATCCTGTAAGTGTGTCTATAAAATTCCCTGTGGACGAACGACCGATACCAAACCGGCCAATAACCGTTGACGAAAAAAAAAAGGCGCAAATCGGGCGTACACGCCAGCTCGATTAGCACAAAACACATTACTTTTCGGCATTAGGCTGGTGGCTTCATGATTTGTAGTAAAAGAAGACGATAAAACATTTAGGGGATCACCCCGAAACAAATGACGTGTAAGTAATCGGGAAACCAAACTAATTACAAAGTATTCACATTGATCATGAACCTTTAGTTGTATCACGTGGGAGAAAGAGGACGCGTGAAATGTATGCAAATTCGTGATAATCGACACTCGTGACCATGAAAAAAAGGTCAATCAAACCGTTAAAAGTAAGTATTAATATCACTGATGGATCCATACTTTTTCTGTCCTACACAATGTTATATTGGTATAATATGCCTCTCTATAGATCCATAATGATGATCTTTCAAGTTGTAACTTATATTAGGCTATCCGATATGATACTTGTTCTATCTTGTTCTAAATTATGACTGAATATTCCAATGTTTCAAAAGAGAAAAAAAATATGCCGCTGTAAAGGCGTATCGGTCAAAGAACTCAAGGCGCTGTCAAACAAGGCGCAAGTAGATGAAGTAACTGAATGTCAGATCACGGAATAAATAACCTTTTGTACATCTCTTTTTAATCCAGTTTTCATATATTTAGTTCTAATGATACGATTTCCATTTATGGACAGAAAACGTTAATTAGCTATAATTATGTTGCCCAATAGTCTGATTGGACATAAATATATATGTTTGACGTATTTAGTTAGTACCTAGTTGTTAATACAGTAATATAACTGAACAGTACATTTAATTAAGAATCTTTACGACAGTGATGTATATGATTATGCTTATTTATAATGATATGACGCGTCTTAAACGCCAAAATAGGCAAATGAATGACGCAGCCTCTTATGATGATTTTTCATTCACATCGATTTACTGTCAAATATCATAATACTATAACTCAAAATAATTTTATGTACACAAAAATAACGCATTTTTATAATCAATATAATGCAGTTAAGCGATTCATGGTAACGCTGCTCTTTTAGACAAAGGGAAATAATAGTAACTGAAACAGCACTCGTTTTATTTTTAAACGTGAACAGATACTGACACACAGCCTTTTTTTAGATACTTCAATGTCAAAAGAATGATATATTATTGAATGTTATTTTCAGAAAACAAATAAGCGATATCTGTTAACAAGGACAAAATAAGATAAATTGACTCCGAAAAAGGTGAAATATATTGATCTTGTATTCTTTTCAAAAGATATCAAAGTTTTAATCTATGACATCATCCGTGTGTAATTGGTTTTTCTGCTATCAATATACAGTGAATTACATAGTCACAGCAATGTCAATACAAGCAACGGCATATCAATTTCATACTTGATTAGTAAGAGAGACTTTAATGTTTATTTAACGAATTGCTCCTAAACCACAAAACTACTGACTTGATTGATGTTATTACATATTTGTATCCGATCAGATCTCGTTTTCGGAGCTACCAATGTTTAGTGTGACGTCATTTTAAGTTCTGAGCAATACTATCTTATGTTAGGCCTGTGCCATAAAATATATAAAATACGTGTTTATTCACCCTTTTTGCTAAAGAACATATCCCCCAGAGGAACGTATGCCATGCACAAATAATTTAAATGAAAAGATGCTATCTTATCTTAGTTTCCTGCATGTCTATATAAGTTTTGTTGCATTGACTAAACCTGGCTTAATTTAGAATCAATGACGTTAAAATCACTGATAGTGACGTAATATTTTTTATCTGATGCTCCTTAAGGAATGTTACAAAGATACGAGGGAATTTGTGAGAAAGATATATTTGCATAATGGTAAAAACAAATACTATGCGTAATAAAAAATGATGGAAATATATATTTTAACTAGCGAACAAATTCCCTCCGTATATACCAAAACAACGAATTTAAACAAAAGTTATTATATTTCACACTAAAGGGGATAGGATGAAAACCAAAATGTTCATTTCTTGGTTGTCCTCCTTTGGTTTTCTTTGAAATTCATAAGTAATAATTTTTTTTTTTAATACGTTTCATTTTATTTCTGATTTCTTAAATGATGCTTTAGGTGTGGTAATATTATTACCTTGCCATGCATGTTATATTCAGGGCCCTTTGTCAAATTGCAGGACAAGTTGGCCCGGTGTCAGGATAATGTGACTGGGTGTGGTATCATGCCACATGTCTACGGCGTGATACTGCAGTGTGGCAGCACTATATCTGTCTCAAGTAGACATCGTCTCCAAATGACTGAACTACCTTTGTCAAATGCAGCGTACATACTTAAATCATACTATAAGGTATTATCTTACTTTTACCTGTGTACTTAAACCCATTTTTATGTACTCCCAACACAAAAGAAAAAAATAAAGCTGATATGCAGACCGACTGAGCTGATATGTTACATGCAAATTCTAATTTAAATTCCTTAATTAACCCTATTAATTTAATAACATATAAGTAAAAGCCTAATTTTATGTATTTCACATTATATTGCCTTAATCAAACTAATACTTAGAATTCCATTATATTGATTTTCTAATACGTCACGAAATTGGGGAAGTCAGCCTTTGCTATGAATTGAATATCCTTTTTGTTAACTTATACAACAAAACTCTTTTATTTATGGATGTGTATCATCCAAAAGAAAATCATAATTATGTTATAATTCATATGTATGTAGGCAATTGAATGAACGAAGTTATCACTATTTTCAATATCTTTTGTATGCTAATGTGGTTGTAATTTAGCCATATTATGCTCCTGAAGAAACAACAATCTCAGAAAAGGGTTCAAGGTCCCATCGACAACATTTCAGTCATTTGGAAAAGTTTTGTCAACACGAGACTACACTGTGATATCACACCGTAGTCTAGAGGTATAGTATCATCACACCCAGTCACATTATTCTGAAACCGGCCTAACCAGTCCTGGTTCTCCCCTATAAGTTGGACACCAAACACAAGTAAGAAACACAAGTACCATTTTAACGACCTCTCGGGTACGGGACAGATAAGATAAAAATTACCCAAACTTATCAAATTACGTTTGATGTTAAATTTTGGTTTACGGGAAAAAAATGATTAAATGCATTTAAAAACAAAAACCAACTTACCTCCAAAACATGCATGTATAGCCCATTTCCCTGTGCATTTGCCTGAAATAAATAGACTTTAATTAGTGTTAAGTTATTTTTAAGTTTTGAGTTTAGTGCTAAATAAAATACGTACAGTATATACATTCATGGCGCAATTGTAATATAGTTTTGGGACTGTTAAAATAAAAGTAATCAATAACCAACACATGAGAAATTAATGACAAATAAAAGAGTGACCATATTATCTAAAAGATACATATAGCATGTCCCAGTGCGTTAAAATTACTTATACAAGTTATTCTGCATACTCTCATGTTTGCCATATAACATTTTCATTTACTGTGTGAAAGCAAATCCCTAATAAACAACCATTGTCGGAACCCACGAGCTCATTCACGACTTCTTCCTGACCGCTACTCTATCATACACGACACTCCACGACCGCTCATGAGTCCAAACAAAACCATTCCGATCTCTACTCGATCATCTCGACTCCCTACACGACATTTACTAAACTCCAAGCAGTAGTTACCTCGCCTTACAGCTGTATAACACTCCCACATGTAAAAATTAACAGAAATTAGCTAATTTTTCTATTCTCAAAAAAAAAAAAAAAAAAAAAAATATATATATATATATATATATATATATATATATATATTTATTTTTTTTTTTACTGCGAGTGTCATTTCCCTAAGTTTGTTTTCTTAAATAGACATCAAATATCGCCTCGTGGTAAAAAAATAAATCATTTTGAAAAATATTTTTGTTTTGTGACTGCAATGATTTTTTTGCTTGCAAGGGAGATCACTGTGTGGAGTTTTGACATTTACACAATCACTACTCTATCTCGACCCGGCCAAGGTTGACCAAGTACGTTTTTTGGCTGTTCAAAAAAATGTTCGGATAGGAAGCGGGAGCGAGGCCAAGCAAAATAGACCACCCAGACCAATAATGCTGAGAGACCAAGAGTCAAGAAGACCAGTGCCTGGTTCTTTGGTCGGGCTTTATCGAGTTGAACTGAACCATGCAATATGTTTTTATAGATCTGATATAACACGGTCACATTTATAGTTTTTATGGAAATATATGCCAAGCGCGTGATAGTATAGTCATATTTTTTTTAGGAATTAAATCAATAAAAAATAAGATGAACTGTATGTAATAATGAAACGTATTTACTTAAAAGATGAAGAGACATGAAGAAAATCAACGAACTTCTGAGACACCCCTCATATACTACCATTAAATTTTGAGTTTCACAAAGGTTTAATCAATCATGGAATATACCCAAGTTGTGATATTAGAATAAGTCTGCTATTCAGACTTTGACATTGATAAAACATCCTCTCGAGGGAATATAATGCTTAATACACATGGAATCATTTGTTCAAATCGTGTTAGGGTCATTGGTTGTACTACAGATGTCTGTAGTATTGAAACTAAAATTAAAACTGTGAAACTGAATTTTATATTGTTTAAATCGAAACTATGCTTGTAAGGTCATTTGGAGACCATGTCTACAAGTAATAGATATAGTGCTGCTACACTGCAGTATCACGCTGTATACATGTGGCATGATACCACACCAAGTAACATCATACTGACATACGCTAAGTGCCTAAAGGGGAACAACCCGTACCATTTAAACGTGTTTGATCGGACGTGGTCGGGCGGCGCAACAGAAGTGCGCCGATTTAGCATAAAACCTATGCATTTGGCGCACCCTCCTCTTTTCTCTGATACAAGTGCGATAACAGATCGACATAACTCATTTGTCACCATTTCTTTTAATTTTGCCCATCATATTTTCCTTGATCACTTCGTGATTTAAAATATAGATGTATTTACTTATATTCTGCTTTGTTTCAAGCAGTTAGATATTCAACATACGTGTCACAAACGATACACTCTCCTTATCGTATTTTGATCTCAATTTGGCCGATCTTCGGACTTTTGAGACGAGTGCTGGTCCAAATACAATATAAAAGAAACTACGAAAGAGCAACATACTGTACCGTCTCCAAGAACACGTTATGTTACAGGCATGGATATTGGTATTTGATTTAGAGCTTGCTACCTCTTTTAGTTTCACTGAGTTGCGCGAGAGAAAGTCAGAGCAACTTGGGTAGGGATACCGACCTATTGCAAACTTTCAATAAGGTTTTTGCACATGAGACTGAGACAAATCACTAGAACGTCAATTTGACATCGTTAATTGAATATAAAAAATATAGTCGAATACAATCTTGGTTTATTTTGTTAGCGTAAGCATATCATGAGTTGGAAAGAAACTAATATATTCCGTGAAACAAACGGGCATGATTGTAATACTTTCATACTATAAATATGCTGCAAAACTCAACTTACTGTATGTCCCTTATGCAAACCCGGGTGGCTCTATACCACCAATGAACATCTGTCTTTGGTTTGTTTTAGTTTAAAAAAATGTAGTTTATTTTCCTTTTCATTATACTTAAATAAAACATGTCTCGCAATATTATTTTATTTTTGATAAATTTATGCATATATTGAATTGACATCAAAGCGTTATCTTTCATACGTATCCGGACAGACCATCGTGGAATGAAGAAATTTAAAAAAAATGTCTGAAATAAATCATGAAGGAATTTGAAATCACTGTAATTAATTTTAACCTATCCTTTGTTTCACTTTGCTTTGCAATTTGTCGAGATTTTTTCTCTCTTTTATTCTGTTTCATAACATTGAATGTGAGCAATAATATATCTTATAAAGACAATAAATTTTCATTTCATTAACGGACGGCTAAATTTAATTACACAAGATCTAATTAGTAAGCCTTTTAAGTACCACGCTGACAGAATGTAACTGGAATGGTTGTATTGAATTAGGTCTTTTTATGTTTCATTCAAATTGGAAGGGATTGTTGAAATATTTAATATGATTTTTTTTCGGTTTTATTCCAGGCTATCATTATCTACAACCATGATATTTGATGTTTTTTTGTTTTTTTGTTGTTTTTTTTGAAATCGAGAAATTTGTCAAACACGGCTTCAGAATAATTTGATAAAGTTCCGGTGTTCGTACATTCTCATTACCTCTAGCAAACACGTTGTGTACATTTTGTAATTTCATACTCAGTCTAATGTAATAAATATAGTGTAATTAAAAAAAAAGATACATAGCATTTATTTATTCCAGGCAGCTGCGTGTTTAATTTTAATTTATACACGATACCGCCAATTGAATTTACGCGAAAAGCAACGTAAAACTAAATATGCGCCCTTCATTAGATAGGGTAACTTTAAATGAATGATTATAATAATTTAATTGTCATCATAGTAATCAAAACGTCAATACGGTCCGTTTCTCGGGTTATTTTCAAATATCGGAGAATAGTTTATGAGCTCATGAGCGAAAACAATTTCCTTCAAGTATGCAAATGAGGCACGTGGCGTGAAAAGAAGCTCAGTTGTCACAAAACATCGACCCAGGTCAATTGTTCGGCATGGACATGGTATCAGAGAGACAGCCGACGTATCCATGACAGCGCTGTGTGTTACAGCATTGACAGTGAAATTGTAAGGCGCATAATACGTCGTCGCTTGACTGCATATTTACTCAGTTGACAATATATACTATATGACAAGATTTCCGCATTTGATAAACAACAGGCCTTCTAATCATTTGATATATCCTAAAATAACAGTTGACGAAACACTGTTTAGTATCACGCGAGTTCGTTTACTGGTTCTCGTTGGAAACGATGTCGTTTTGACTTTAATATTTTCGATTTTGAATCGACTATATTTCAGATTCCACCAAAAGAGAAGTTTATAGTATATCTACACTAATGAGGCAGATACGCTGTACTATCACAACACAAGCAACAGGGCTATACCAGTACCATTTTTACGAGTTTGTTATGTCGCGACCGGGAAACGAAACCCTCGAACCTCTTGCTCCAGAAGCGGACGCTCTAATCATTTGGCCACCGAGGTCGGTGAGACCACATTCGTTTTAAATCTGTTAGAAATCTAAGTTGTTACACTTGTGGATATATGGTGACAACGAATGCCAGAGTTAGCACAAGGCTGAATTCCAACGAAAAGAAAAAATGATTTCTTTCGAATTTTAAAATCAAGGTCATAGAAGTAATACTTCGTGATCCACGAAATGTGACTATGGCCTTTTATTGCGCAAAAAGATAAATAATTTTGTTATCTAGGTTAACCCGTGATACTTTTCTTGACCACGGTAATTTACCTGCACTTGAAGCCAATATTGAAAAAAAACAATAGTGCAATAGGATTGCATGACAGTACAATTCCTATTGTTGTAACCTATACTGGTTTGGCACTAGCAGTGACCAGTAAATGAGCTGGCTTATTCCAGATTCGTTTGGAAAGTCTCCAATACAATGAATATACTATTTCCTATAGTTCACATATTCCATTCACGAGGACAAATGCCAATTTGGCACGTTTTGTTCACAAATGACACAAATAAATATCGTCGGTATAGTTACAGATATATTACAAGCAGTATTATCCGTGCTGATATATTGTTTCTTTCAACAGCAGGATGAATATTGTTTCATAATCATATAAAATAAAATGATTCTCAATCTCTTCCTCATTTTCATTCCAAAAATCAAAACAACAATATTTAATCCCCTTCGTTGTTACAAACTTTATATATTGAGGCAAAATAATTACACTCAGAAGTAATATTATTTGGCACTAAAATGATGTATGATTTTAGATGATTAATACATAACTAGGGGCTAGATTAAACACACGTGTATGTAAGATTGCAAATATCTATAACTCTACAATAAATATCCTTCCTTAGCATGTTACTCTGCAAAAGACACATGTCAAAGTCATGCGTGCAAATGAAGCCCCTTCTTTGGTCAACAATGTATCTATGACTTATGTCATAATCAACAACACTTTCCTGTTATTCTCTCCTGTCCAATCATTTGCTGTGGTATTACAGCTGTTTTGTAGCAATAAAGGAAATCGTATTTTAAACATGAACAAGGTTCAGTTTGACAAATAGCTATTTTCCCCATGACGTCACGTGGTCTGGTGCACAGCGCCTCTGTGACTCGTATGCACAGAATATTATGCCCCTGTGACTACCCTTGAATCGTCTCTAAAGGAAGTTCTGTAAAACACATTGTTCCCTGAGACAAAACCAGCAACAGTTACATTTTTATAAAAAGTGAAAGGACAAAATGATGTATTATCAAACGTAATGTGTTTTGTCATCAAAAAACAACATGGAATAATATGCATCGTGGTGAAACGAAGGACAATTCGATGTCTTTCAGAAAAGGATTGATTTACATTCGTAATCATTTAGCTAACATTTAGACATTTAAGTTCGCCTTTAGTCTGTTCTAATGACTTTCGTCACGTTTTATTGTTCCCCTGAATTGTTTGCACGATGATTCTTTTTTGTTAATTTAACATTTGCTATGAAATTATCTGTCTGACTTCTGGGAGTGATATTATTCAATGCTTCTTTTCGGTTGATGTTGTATAAACGCATATTATTGCTGTGAAAATTTTAAAACAAGACTATTTATGGTGGCACATTCTCGCCACCACTTAACCCCTTAGTTTTCATTAAAAAAAATCTAATAATAGTAACTTAACTGAAATTTTGGCGTGTTGGTGCTTTAAATCGCCACCACATACCTGTTATTCGTTTCACAATAATTATGTTGTTAGTAAGTAGTTTCGTGAAATCTGCCATTATCAAGAAAATTTTCTGTTTTCGTGAAACTTTACAGGCTTATCTTAAAATAGATGATACCTTTGGACGTTATCTTTAAAACATTACTCACGAGATTCGTGAAAACTAAATCTATTTGTTATCGTGATATTTTTATAAATATCCTGAAATATCCTGAAAAACTCAATATTTCGAGAAAGATGTCTTAGATTTCATGACACCTAATAGTTATGTGGTGGCGAGAAATGGCAGTAACGTGCAACGTTTTCTGTTAAGAAAATAATTTGGTTTCGTGAAAAATGTTAGTTTTCATAATACCATATAATATTTATGAAAAACTCAATACTTTTCGTGAAAGTTTTATCAATTTTTTTATGAAATCTAAGTGGTTAAGTGGTGGCGAGAATTGCCACCATAACTATCGTAACAATATAGCATTCTTTTTTTTTTTCAGCATCTCGATATAATAGAAATCGTGACTGTTACCAATGAATTTCCATCTCTACTTTGAGTTATTGTCTTAATAGATTGAGTTGTTGTGATAGGTTTAACTGTCACAGAGACAACTTCCAGCTAATCCCCCGAGTCCACAGGGGCACTCGGATAGATTTACTGATCTAACCGTAAGCCAGAGGGAAGGCTTCCTCACATGAAGAGTCTTAGTGGTTCTAACGGGACACAACCCTCAGCGCTAAGGGGCCATAGAGCTTAAGAGTCTGGATGGTTCTAACGGGACACGAACCCTCAGCGTTAAGGGGCCATAGTGCTTAAGAGGATGCACCACTGCTGTTTATCTACTACGATTGTAAAACATATATTATTTTGTGTTTAATTTTCACAATGCTTACAGGTAGTTAAGTCACTTTGATGGGATATTTGTATTTAAAATGTTGTTCTTAGAGAAATACCTTTAGAAAGTACGAGGTTTGAGCCCTTAAAACACAGTTTCATCACCCCTGCTGGTCCTTTTGCCGACTAACCGTTCCACTGCGGTAAATGTTGGTATTTGACTATTTCATGTACCGGAAATTCATTATATATAGAGGGAGATGTTGGATGTCTCATAAGACTTATCAAATAATTATATGTTCCAGTTGTAATTGTATGTACACTATACTTATTTTTGAGAGACTGGAATGATTTGATATTATGTTTGAAATAAGAATCATATCAAATACACAATTACATCTTTCGTAAAGGATGTTTGCCAGAAATTGATATACGGATATCATTATAGAATGCTTTCTAAACATTCAATCTATTATCTCAGTTTCTATTTTAGCAGGCTTTGTAAATAACATATTTTAGCAGAGATAAACATTGTTATTATTACTATCCTGTTGAGATGATAGGTGCGATACGACAGAGGTGTGTTTATTAGGATTCTTTTCTTGCAATTATATTTAGCTTTGTTTGTTCCTTTAGAATGTATGTGAGGGCTTACGGTAGGTGGTTCTACCCGGATGCCTCCGTGCATTCGGTGTCTTCCTCCACCTGTAATTAGCTGGACGTCGCTATATGACTGAAATACTATCGAAGCGACGGTAAACTCAAATAGTGAAGTCAAATCATTAGAATGGACATAGCAACAATACAACTGTTTATTTCTTTGCGTGTGTTTATTACTCTCTATTTATATACATTTAAATTAATGTAAAACAATCAAAACATACACTATTTCCCATTAAAATTTCGATAAGCCTCTCCCTACTGCATTTTATATTTAGTGACTTCCCTAAACTTTTTCTTCTTCCTAACCCATATTCTTTTCATTTAGTCAAATCAGTCTCCGTCAGAATAAAAATGACGACAAAAGATAATCTTATATAACTGTTTCTACACGTCGTGCTTTTCTATCATTTGATAAATTAACATTTAGAAACAACGCATGAGATCATGATACATCAATATCATACATGTATATTGAAATCAAAAACTTAATTATACTGAACGCATCGCTAGTAGAAATCAGATGAAACGTTTACAGGAAATATATTTGGCAATATAAACAGGTAAAAAAGGGCTTGTATTAATACAATTATTGTACTCGAATTGTTACTATAAACATATACGGAAAATAAATCTAAGACACTGCGGAAAAAATCATTACAAACAAGTTGAAGAAAGATATTGCAGATACTGGAAAGATAAACTATACAGTTTTGCTGAATTCTGTAACTGTACAACGTTCGGGTTTAATGATTTCCGATAATTAATTTAATCTCGACGAAGAACTATTTATGGACGTCACTCTCCTCCTCAAATATTATTCCAAATGTCTGTACAAACATACCCAGTATTCAAAATGTTCTTTACACATTTCAAATGTGCACAGATTAGAACCGAAGTTCTGCAACACAATGTTAAATCAGAATGTTGTAAAAACCATCAAAGCAGTGTTTAAAAAGTTCTAGACTGCAAGGCAAAATAGAGTTCAGTTCTGAACGATATGAGAAATGTTAATAACAGAACGAAGTATAGTGTATCAAGACAAGCCTATCATAAACTGTACCTAGTTTGACTATCTTTATAGCAAATTGTATCACTATTCTTTTCAGACTCCAACAGTGATCCATCTTTTAAAAAGATGGATGATTTCAGAAATAATATTTGGAAGAGAATGATGAATTGATGCCAAATGTGAAATCCCACATCTGTATACCACAAAACATTCCAGGGCACCCTAGAGAGAACTAATACCATACCCAGAACCACTGACACATAGAACCAAAAGCCACAATAATCACCATACTCTACATAATTATAATGTTTCATCAGTGACTTGTAAAATCTAGCTCGACCGAGGATACTGTGATCAATGGAAAAAGCTTATCAGTATTTGTTATGTCGAATTACTGGGAATAGCTTTTGATCGGCATTGGCGATGTCTACCTTTCATGAAAATTAATTTATTGCATTATATTTTTTTCTTATTCTAGTTTATGATAAAAACTGTGCTTTGTTCCTTATATAACACCTAATGAGGACACAGTCACATTTGATCTATAAGCTATGTATTGGAATGGATTTGTGCTCAGCGGCTGCAGTACTCTGACGGAGATTGAATGACTAGGGGATTTCTTGTTCTGTTTTGGACTTGCGTGTTGTATAATAGCAGTTTGAAATACTATTTGTAGATTTCTATCAAACTTGTTGCAGACGCAAGTTTATGACAACAAAAAAATCAAGTTAATGCACATTATTTCATCATTGTATTGTCGTCAATCCTACAAAACTACAAACAATAATAAAAAAGAAAGAAAGAAAAAATACCATGCTTTTATTCTTTGATTCAATTTGACATATGTTCCGACTCGTGTATTACCAACATGTGTTTCACGCAATGTCTTCGTATCTATTTCATATTCATCTTTGTTATCCTTTCGCATAAGTTCATGATGATGATGTATGGTTTAGATGCTCATTAAGGAATAAAATAAAGCAATGCAAAACGATGGTATGGCAGAGAAAAAAATGTGTCAGTTCCAGTACATGTTTTTATCAAGATTTTCTTTCCCATCCTTGCCCTGACTATATATTTAAAGTGAAATAAAGGCATAATGTTCTAAGAGACGATTCTTGAACACCACTACTTTTCTTTGTAGAGAAGCCTTCCAGCCTTCCAGCTGGCTTGCGGTAGGTCGGTGGTTCTACCCGGGTACCTCTGTGTACTCGGGGTCTTCCTCCACCTGTAATTAGCTGGGCGTCGCTATATGATTGAAATACTATCGCAGCGACGGTAAACCCCAATACAATAACAATTCTTTGTAGACCATTTTTCATTGAATTTATAGATCACATTATTTACGAATACAAAACTGTTTATTCAATAGACGTAACGTTTCCTAGAACACGAATACAAGAGAAATTATTATCCATGATACTGTGTTTCATACAGAATCATCGGAATTCGACGGTTTCTACAAATAAGCAGGACATAAGCCGTTTTTAATCAATAAGTTTCACATTTTGTTACATATTTTTGAGAATTTTTAATTACATGTACATGTAGCAGTACAAAGAAAAATCAGGCACCTCTTTTTCTCTTTGTTTTACTGCATTTTTTCTGCGTCATGTTGCCGCAATTGTTATTTCATTTTAGGATATTACATAATTGATTTTTTATATGATTAAGGACCTATAAATGAAGAATGACAAACAATTGGTAAAACAAAACTTCTAAATTAAAATTGTGAGCAAAGCAAACTTTCAACGGGACTGAATGTCTGCTCCTAAATGGAATTCTTAGATGAGTTTGTAGCCACCATCAGTTTTTTCCTTGATATTCATATTTTAAGATACAACTTCATATACCGTTTAATAGTATTAAAATCTAATTCTGAATCACTAAAATATATATCAAACATACTTAAATCAAGAAATTAAAAAGATTAATGATAGTAAAAATGTGAAACTTTACGCATATGCTAATAAAAGTCGCCATTCATCAAATTGCATTACCCTAATAAACGATATGGCTCACACAACAGATAGGACGTCTTTCGAAAAGAGTGCGTTTATGTGGTGAGACACTATTAAGTAACCTTTAAAACGTTTTCTTTCAGAGAGGGAGAGAGAGAGGGGAGACGGGGAAATTTTTAATTATTTTTGTGTGCTCACTATTCATTTAAGCATTAATTGGGAAAATAGCATGAAAGAAATATGATATTGGCACAGTTTAAGGTTAAATTGATTAAGACTTTGTTTACGTGGTCAACATAGTTTTAAGCCTAGACCTCTCCCAGCTATACCTTTGAAATGTTCTCTATAAATCAGGTTACCATTTTTAGACAATCTTGGGGCCAAATCATGATGGCATTCCTAATAATATCCGTTTGTGTCAAGTTATGATACAGAATAGTTTTTCATATTTAATATATTTTTGTTTCAAAACATGTCTTCGACAATAAACAAAATTTGAACTTCAACTTGACATGTTATAATTTCATATGACCTTATTCATTGCAATTTATATTGACATTCTACATTATAATAGACATTTCTATATATTACAGGAAATATGTTCTGTTTAAGGTAACTGCAGTTTCGTTAGAGCCTAAAACCCAATAAGTATTTATTGCAATTGTTACTTTGATGGAATATCCGACGCCAGATGACCTACTTTATATATTTTAAATAAACTTCATATTTCAATGTATTATGATAATGTTATACACTTGTATGTGTTCGTGGTACCTAAATAAGTAATTCTCAATAACTAACATTCCCAAAATCGAAACAAATACATGAAATATTAGTGTGTTTTTATAAAAATAAATATTATTATTGTTTAATATTTTAACGATCTTAAGCATCAAACAAGCGAAAATGCAATAAACACATTTGAATTCTTCATTTTTCTTATAATTCCAGTCAAAGTGTCTTCTACTATTTAAAAGATTTCTTATCCAGATCAATGGGACATATCCGATTGTAATGCTTTTGTTTTCACCGGTTGTTGTGCCAGAAGAACATTATCTTAAAGAAGGTACTTTATCCGGAGATGGAAAAGATTAACAATCGATTAATCGCGAGTTATGTAGGAAACGATTTGATGACACAAACGTTTGTCATGGCGCCTAGAAGTTGATATTTGAAACGCTTATATCGCTCATTTCCAGGCGATTTTAGTGTCACTGTTGGAAAATTTCGTCTAACATAAACTTCTTTATTGTTACACATGTAATACAATTTATAAAAATCATATAAAAGAAAGCAGTCGTGTATAGTGGTATACTACCTTGCGGAATAGTCAGGCCAGAAGATAGTTTTGATCTTGACTATTTAATATCTAACATGTCAAATTAGTTACATGTAAAATAGTATTAAATTATGCTATAGGAATCTGATTTGGCTACGTATAATATTTAAGGGTAATTTTTTGTTTGTTTGTTTCATGTAATTCTCACATACGTCCTTTAAGATATTCTAAGTTCACAAACATGTGTCATTATAATGATTTACTTACTCTCATTCTCTGTTACGTTTGTTTCATGTTTGCTATAGACAGATAATTTTCCTCAATATATTGTACGGTCCGTTTTACAAATAATGCTCTTTTGATGTGCATTGTGTTATTTTGTTTCCCTGGTCGAACCAAATACACATTTGCAAAGAAAATACTCACTACCAAACATATATAGATAAGAGTATGTATAAAGAAAATTAAAAAAGAGGACACACACTTGGTTGATTTCACGGTGTCAATTATATTGTGTCAAGAGTGTTTTGGTATGTTTAGTCATGTTTAAAAGAAAATGTTGTGCTTGCATGAATACAGCAGTGTTTTTTTTTATCAAGTAGACAAACACTGAACAAGATAATAATCGGCCGTTCTATAAAATGTGATATAACAAGTGTTTAGCTTTTGATTTGATTATTTCATAGTAAATGTATTTTCCAAAACAAGTAAAAAGCCTTTTCAACGTGAATGCTGGAATATATACAACTTTAACAAAATGTAAGCTTATAAGATCAATTAAAAGTGAAAGCTCTGACATGATAGATGATGATACCAAAAACAAAATTTCTTTTACGTCTTGACTTAATAATAAATACATGGAAATTATTATCCCTTTCTTTGTTTTTCTTTGCAAAATGGATATATTTGGCAACAGCATTTGTTTGATATCAATAATTGAACATTTCAAGATCTCCCAATTACAAGACTATGCTTTGTGATGAATCTTAAATCGTTATGCAAGAGGCACTTGCTAACCGAAAACAAACATGCATATATGTTATACATTTTATCTTATTTACTGCATTACATTACATACTATGTGCGCATTATAAGATATGTCACTTATGTCATCCTGCATTTGACACTGATCTTGTAATGCTTTTAAAACTCAGAAATACAATCTTTGTTCTGTTCTGATATTGCTGTGTTCACCTGTTTAAATCTTCTCGCCTGACGCTAGTAAAATGAAATCTGCTCATGTTTTTGTCTTTCTAAAACTGATGGAATGCATACAAATTCATGATTCGGTGAAAAAAAAAATAAATCAAACAAAAACAAAACAACAAGAAAGTAAAAAAATAAATAAAAAAAACGCGACAAGAGTTGTTTAATGTTAATGACAATGGATGTAGTTACACAATCCAGAAGGGCGGTTTTTACGAGCACTTATGTTACACATTTTGAACGTTTTGCTTTAGTATTTCTTTTTTATAAATCGAATGATATTTTTGCATATAAAGTACTGGTTCCTTTTCAATGTAGTCCCCTTTAGTCGTCATTTTATTGACATAAAGAAACATTCACTATCAAACTGGTTATCATGAAAAAGTTATACTTTATCTTCTCTTTAATAAATATGATTACAAATATTATTTTTTAAAGAATTTTGATTTTTTTTCCACCCTTGGAAAAATCCAGATATATTTTTTCAAAAGCCTTTCAGGAAAAACATCCACGGATATACTCATATTTAAAGTATTTGAATTAATAATTTAATTTCCCACTTCCTTACTGGCGATACAACGAAGAAAAATGATTAAGAAAAAAAGGTAAAACTTATTAATATTTATTGCTATAGTTTATAATCTACTATTTTATGTGCGAAATTAAAATGTTAAGGTAAAAAAAGTTTTAAATATGTTCATCTTTTACTGCTTCTATTTTAAATTAATCAGACATAAAATAAACTGAACATTATTTTGGCAGAAAATAAAAGACAATTAAATACAAATAAAAAAGAAGAAATATACATACCACCATAAACTGTGGAAAATGTTCCCGTGAAATATACAAACGTTGTAAGCGCCATCCAAGCTACCGAGGAATGCATTTTCAATTGTTGTTAGAAAACTCACAAGCAAATACAAACAACTATTTACAAAAATATAGCTCTATAAAGTTCTGTCGCTGGTTAAAAAGACACTCTTGTTTAAACCCCTGTTCACGCCTAAACAATTCATTCAGCTTGGCGTTATTTACAATTTATTCCCGTATTCAAGAACTATGCATGACGGGCTGCCCGCTACAGTTGATCTTAGTTACTGATTTCCAATAGGTGAAGCTAGCTATCTTATATACTGTTCATTCCCTCGTAAAATGAGTGGGTTCAAATTACTCGGATAACCAATGTTAGTGAGAAGGCTGTCCACGTAACACAGCTCGCCGACGCGATCTCTAATAAGTCCACTACCAACAACAAACTCATTGGTAACGAGACTAAGCACTTTTTGACATTTACGTCATATCCTCTTAGTATTTTGTATGAAAATGTTTAAACCAAACTGCACGACAGAAATACGCGTAACCGAATTAAAATGGATACATACGGCAAAGAAAACCATCGAGGGACAATGCTTTTATATTTATACTTCCTTGATTGTACTTAAAGACGTGCGTTCTTTTAACAATGGCATATATACAGACACGGTTACTTGCTTTTGGGATAAGTGGGTGACAGTGGTCCAAAATCATTGTAGCTGACATATTAATCTTACTATAGTATTACTACTACTATTATATATATTTTTTTTAATAATTTGTTGATATGCATTTTATTTAATTCTCTCGTATAATTTCCTTGTTTCTTGACAAGGGAACCTCCATGGTACATACAATTTTGCTAACATGCATTTAAGAGAACAATTTTGTTCAGTTCATTATTACTACACATATCTTAAATAACAAGTTAATCTTTGTGATTACGATCGAATGTACTTGTAGATTATCACAAATCTGTAACTAAAAGCCATAAAAATATTTTTTGAAAAAAAGGAAAAAACAAAAAACAACTAAAATATATGCATATTTTGTGTGTGTGCGTGTGTGTGTGTGTGTGGGTGTTTGTGTTTACCTATTATGTGGTTCATCCTCTATGACAAGAAATTGTCTTTATTGTATGTGACCAAATGGATTATGTGGTTACTTTATTTATATTGACTATGTACATTGTACACGTCGAAAAATAAAGCTTTGTATCTCTTGTACCTCTTGTATTAATCTTGGCTTTTTCATTGCCCTCCAAGTCCCTCTGATAGCTTTTCGGGCAACTTGCTATTTTTCTCGATTTGGCGATACGAATAAACACATTCCTCTCTGAGAGTTAGGAAACAATGAATTTCTTACTTCTTCTTATTTTTTTTTTATTTTTTTTTCATTTTCTTCGTACAGCCTCCTTTTGGATGTCCAGGTTTGATAAATATCGCACACTGGTGTGCTCGCCTAGTAAAATTAACGATGCTTGTAAAATGAAAACTGTGCATTCCCTATGTAGCATTGCTTTCATTTCTCAGCATATTTTTTGTATGATAACTACCTGGTTTTCATTTGTTATATTTATTTTAATGAGATGCTTCATGCATACACATTCCAATAAAGTTTTTGTTATGTTTTGTTCAATGTACACCAAAAATGTACCACAGCTTTATATCGAACGGATTACCGATCTAGTCTAAGTGACATGCCTATGAGGTTTTCTCTTCCAATTATCACTTGTAAGTATTTATAATTAGTTTGACCTCACCCTATCAACATCATGTCAACTTTAGCGCACGTATTTTCCAATGTTCCCAAGTAAATTTTATTTTCAGATTGAATTCCACGAGCCATATTAGCCCGGGACAATATTTACATAGGTAAAAAATCTGAAATTAAGTCAAAGAGATTTAAGATAAAGATAAGGAATGAAATAAAAATACAGTGAATGTAAACGACAAGAAAGACAAATGAAAAGTAAAATAATGAAAATTATGATACATAAAATTGATTCAAACTTTTATTCTTCATCATTTTAACGTATGGATTTTACCCGAACATAACAAAACAGCTTTTTTTTTCATCCAAGTACAATAATGTACAATAAAAAGAAATGATAAAGAAACAAATGCAAAATGAACATTTTTTCCGGTTGGGGATGACGTGAACATCGTGTTAACACGCTGAGAGAGGAAAAAAAGTAAGTTGTAAAAGATAGACGGGCAGAATTCATAATCATAAGAATAAGATGGATAGAGAGAAAGTCTAAACAGAGTTAAAGGTGAACATAAATCATGCATTGCGGTGAACAACAATGATGACACTCACTTTTAAGTAAATAGGTGTATATTGACACATTTTTCCATGACAATGTACCATTGTTTCACAACGGATTTTTAGTCTACATTTCGCTGATTAAATCCCGTAACTCGCACGGAATGTGTCGATAAATATATTCTGTCCAGAACCGTGTAATGTATGCGTTTGTGACAATTAAATAAAATTAAGCAGACGATTACATAAATGTCAGCAGAGCTATTGTAAAATATCTTATAAATAAATCAATAAATAAAATATGACATTTTGCATATAGAATAATTGATAGCTTTTATAAGTTTAACATTACTAAACGCACTGATTGGTATATCACGGGAATCACACGGGTATATCTTTTAAAAGGTCAATGTTAAAAGGGATAATAGCAATGACCATGGGTTGGGTCTTTTGCTGCAATTTATAGACAGTGAACTTACAAGTAAGTCATGTACAATGTATAATTCTTACTCAGCTAAATACCAATATAAATTTTGCTGCAGTCGTTCGGTGGTATGAAAAACATATCTGCAACCCTCTAAAGGACTTGGTTTGTTGTTGTTATGTTTTCCAAACATCGTGAATGCTGTCTTAAATAATCCCCTCACAATGTAAAGCTTTCAGAGCTGCTGACCATTGTTTGAACAGCTATCATCATTAACATTTTAACGGTAATCAAATACATCATCGAATAATCAAGAAAAACGTATCTAATTGCATAAACCATGTTATAAAAATACTATCATGTTCTCGACATCATGTAAATAAAAAAAATTTACGAGAAATGTACGAAAATCTTATATAGTTTTTTCGGCTCGGTAATTCCGTAAATGGCACCTCCGTGGCCGAGAGGGTAAAGTCGCTGGCTTTAACACTCACCCAGCCCCTCACCGCGTGGGTTCGAATCCCGGCAGGGTCATTCGGGTTGCCTTCAAGCTGGCTTGCGGTAGGTCGGTGGTTCTACCCGGATGCCTCCGTGCATTCGGGGTCTTCCTCCACCTGTTGTTGTTGTTGTATTGGAGTTTACGGTCGCTGCGATAGTATTTCAATCATATAGCGACGTCCAGCTAATTACAGGTGGAGGAAGACCCCGAGTACACAGAGGTACCCGGGTAGAACCACCGACCTACCGCAAGCCAGCTGGAAGGCTTCCTCACATGAAAAATCCGAAGTCCCTACCGGGATTCGAACCCACAGCGGTGAGGGGCTGAGAGATTTGTAGTCCACGACTGTAACCGCTCGGCCACGGCGGCCCCTCCTCCACCTGTAATTAGCTGGACGACGCTATATGACTGAAATACTGTCAAAGCGACGGTAAACTCAAATAGTCAAGTCAAGTCAATTCCGTAAATATCCGATAAGCTTTTAAATCTCGGTGACCGAGTCAAAATAAAGATGGCGAAACAAGATCTGATAGTGTTTGATTTACATTGATATTTAATGAAGTTTTTGACATTTTCCTTTCGGGTTTGTACACGAATACCAGTTGTGTGCTAAAAATAGATCTCATCCGCAAAATGGCGAGCAAAATAAACGTAATAATTTAAATTCCCGTTTGCACTTTTATTCTGAAATAGTATAATATGCAATGTTTATTTTGATTGCCTTATGGTCATAATAAAATATTTTTTATGAACTATGGGTTTTAACGATAATCATCTTGCTCCTGATCACTGTCATATCTTTAAGCAACACATATCAAAGCAAGTGCATGCAAGTTCTGGTGAAGTTAAACATTATGTTAATAACTTAAAGTGTGTTTAGAACTGTCTCCAAATACTATGAGTAGAATGGAAAGCACAACCTCTCAGGCACTAAGAAATATAGAATTCAATACTGATATTAGAAGAAATTAAGATTTCCAGTCACATTATTCTGACACTGGGTCGACCAGTCCTTGAACTTCCGGTCCCCGTAGCCGAGTGGTTAGAACGTTTGCCCCGGAATCGTGGGTTCGATCCCCGACCGCGACATACCAAAGTCGTTAAAAATGGAACTGGTATAGCTCCCTTCCTTGGCGCTCAGCATACAATGGTAGTTCCAGGACTATTCGATATTTAGACTGAACAAGCGATCATTAGTTAAAGAAAAGTATGTTACAGTACTTATTTTGTTCTTCCCCTTAACAAAAAAAATGTATTTTTAAGCTCTGCCATATCTCATTTTGCATCTCAATGTCTTTGAAAATCACATGTATGAAATGTTATAGGAGAATTCCCATTCTGTATTGTTTGTTGCATCCAATACACAATAATCGTGTATCATTTAATAAATCATTTTTATTCACGCGTCTATAACCAAGTGGCATGGAGTCTAGAATTTCCGCAGACGTTCAATCAATTTTCTATTAAATTAGTTCTAGTTGTATTTTCCTATCTCATCATGTTTCTGCCAATAACGTTATTTCAAACACGGTTCACTCAAATGCTATTGCAGCAAAACCTTTTAAATTCCTACACATAGGATTTCATAAATTTGCAAAAGGCCAAAATAGTTCTACTTCGAATAATCACTTACAATTGCTACTTTTAATCAGTGCATGAAATGTAACTTACGAATCGCCATGTCTCTGAATAAGATATATATAATTGTAAAGTCTTGAGCTCTGACACAAAGGAAAAAAAAATATTTCCATCATTATCATCATCACTCAGTGTCATGTAGTAACGGTGGTGCAGTGATAAGAGTGTCCTGCCCAGTTATTGGAGTTCAGTGAAGTTTTAGGTTCAAAGGCCGGCCGTAACAAACTGGCAGTGGTTTATTTTCCTTATACCCGGCACAGAAGTGCAACTGACCGAGCGCCAGAGTTAGGCGACTGGGTGTGGTATCATCTCACTTGTCTACGGCGTGATAGGGTAGTCAGGCAGCATTATCTTTGCTTCAACTAATGACTGAAATACTGATGGTGGGACGTTTAGCCCAAGCAATCAAAAAAGAAGACATTTTTAGGAAGAAAAGATCGATATACAAATAAAAAATGTAAATCAATGTTATACTCAGAATTCAATCACGGTATTTAAGACGTGAAAACCTATTTTCACTATGTTTTGGCATATAATTGTTGGTGCTCAGCTGATTAAAGCGACTGCTAATTTTGTGTTTAAATTAAATATCAATATGGAAGTGTTGCCTGATGTGCTCATATACAATGCAGCTTGCCTTGTATAGGCAGCATGTATAGAAAAAGTACGTAGGAAAAAGAAATGTGAGGACTGGGAAAATAGGGTTGTGTGTGAGAAGCTATTGTCAAATTGGCGTCAGTACCACATATATATTTCAGATGGGTGATGTTCATAAATAAAATGGTGTATCCTGCATGTTCAACAGTCATATGTTCAGTATGGAGTCTGGGAGAGATATAATGGCCGTTTCAAATCAAACAACGTATGAAGTGTGAAAATTCCATGACAATTATACGTGGCGCCAAGTAAAAATGGCGCCAATTACATGTATGTGGCTCTCGTTGGTTACGCTAATATGATCGAAATACATACTTTTAGGTTTCGGCCGTCCCCGGTGGCCGAGTGGTTAGATCGTCCGCCTTAGGAGCGGGAGGTCATGGGTTTGATCCCCGACTGCGACATACCAAAGTCGTAAAATAAAATTGTTCTGTTATAGCTCCCTTGCTTGGCGCTCAGCATATAAGGGTAGTTCTAGGAATTCTTGGCCCGATGTCAGGATAATGTAACTGGGTGTGGTATTATGCCACATGTCTATGGCGTGATACTGCAGTGTGGCAGCACTATATCTGCCTCAAGTAGACATCGTCTCCAAATGACCGAAATACTGTCGGTGGGACGTTATACCCAACAAACAAACACACTTTTAGGTTTATTTCTAGTAATTGTTTTCAAAAGCTTGAGTTTTTGTAGCTATAATAATCCTTACCCCCATCTAGACGAGCGTTGACGCCTTGGCAAACAAGGCAAGCACTTGAAAATTGTTGGACAGTGTAATTTCACATTCGCTAGTCTTCTTACCAGTTAAATCTGATGTTTGGAGATCTGTACCATCTATACGCTCCCCAGTGGTATCTATATTAACATATAGCAATGACGAAAACCGAAAAAATAATTATCAGATTGACAAGCAAACGAAAACGTGTCTTGACCACCTTGACCGGAAGCAGGAGGTACTACGAAGTGCGGGATAATTGTTTTTAATGAAACCACGAATTCATGTTTTAAAGCAAACCGAACATGGTTATGGGTGTTAAACCTATATATGAAGTAGAAAAATACAAGCATATTGGTGTTAATTTGTTTAAAAGTGGTAGCTCTCCTGATAAGATTGACAATGTTACTAGTAAGCTTAGGAAAACATTCTTCAGTATAATTAATTGTACTTCTTTCGGGTCTCGTTTAAACCAAATGACATGTAAAGAAATATACACTACCTACTGTTACATAAGTGTAGAACTTGACAAGGTTCTTGATGTTTTAGATATTTGAATGTTTGTTTCTATTTCAAAGTTAAGAAATGCTCTGGGAGTAACCTAACTCGCTTTCATGCAAAATTACGCGTGAACTACTTTAGGTTAATTACAGACATTCGAAGCGCTATTTATTTTCTTTTCACAAGAGTAGATCTTCAAGTATGTATAATGGGTTGCTGTTCTGATTTATAAGTGTCACGGATTTATTGTTCACGCTTAAAATGGATGTTTACAGAGCAAAATAACACGTTTACAAACAACAGAATTACGATTATGAATAAAAGGTCTGCGTAAGATATTCCATTCGTATTCGTAAGTGCAGAATCGCATTGCGTTGATCCGCACTAAGTGCGGAGAGGTACAGTAAAACTTGTCATGGAAAATATGCAAATTAGGAAGGTCAGCGATGCCTGGTAGGCGTTTCTAGCTACTAAAGACGGCAGCAAGCTGCCGTCTAATATACAATAGCATTGTGCTTCCTAAGGCACTTTATGGTACAGAGTGTTTCCTTCGTATGACCTTTCTGATCGTGAGATCAAAGACATGTTTTTAATAAGATATAGTTTTAATTCAGAATGCTTCTGGTTTCTTTTCCGACACTTATAGCATTTTGTCATTGTACGATTTAGATATCTTCAGTATTAGCTACGCGTCATGTGCTATGTTTCCGAATAATAATGAATGGAAAAAATGGTTAGTACCCGTATTTGGCCACATGTTAAGTGTGAATGGTATAGTCGCATTTGTCATGTAGATGCTCGTATTAGATTTAGGTCTATTCATTGCACTTATGATGGCTGTGACTTATAGCTGTTTTTTTAGAAATAGCCTTAATCTCTTTTATAGTTTTGCTGTTGTAAAATTTATCGCATACTTGTCTGTGTAGGTACTGTGGTGTTTTGTCATCTACAACTTCCTTAACTGGTCACATTATAATTGAATGTACCGCAATGCAAAATATACGCGTACGCCTAATTGGTAAAATATCCAAAATCTTTAGGGGTAGGGTAATCGAGTATTTGAATTATATTAGGAAACGGGATTTGGTCAACGTTCTACTAGGGGCTATGCACCCTTTTCTTGTAAATATACTGAAGGGCAAGTATGAAGACTTTTTCATTCTTGTTCCTCGGTATATCAATTTAATGTGACACTCGTATTTTGTGTGATACATTTATATTTGTATGTATGTATATATAAATATAGATATGTATACATTTGTTAACTTATATTGCATTTGTATAGAGCATTGATTAGTTCATTGTTGTAATTTTGTACTTGTCTATAATGAGGTAAAAAGATATAGGTCTCATAACGCCATATTTATCCCTTTCCCTCATATAGACTCATTTTGACGCCCTCTATAGGTATCACATAAAGCCTGATCTTCAGAAAACCACAGTTAAACCTTACCAAATTTAATTACAAAATCCTCATTTCCAGACCACTGAGGAGCAGCGAACAGCATAAAACCTGATCAGCCTGCGAGTTACTCGCAGGCTGATCTGGTTTTATGCTGTTCGCATAGGTCTTTTCATGGTGTCCTCTATGAGGGAAAGGGTTATATACCTATGACTTCTTTGACTGTAAGTGTTTATTACGCCTCACGTCTTTATTCATTTTCTTGTTATTTCATATATATTGTGATTCACATTTCAGGCCATTAATTTATTAATTGACTTTTATGTATTACTTGTAAAAAAATAACAACCATTTATAAGCTTTTTCTTTTCTTTTCGGAAAGGGTTCCCAAAAATAAGAATGGTTTTGTTTCTTCTTCTTTTTCTCTCGCACTTTGTTTTGTTATGTTTTTAATCTTCATCTCTAGTCACAATAGCCTTTTGTTGTCTAAAATGTATACGTTTTCTATATATGTTTGTCACACTTTTTACTGATGTTTTATATATATAATAGATATTTTAAAAAATGGAAGTGGATCCTATAATTCAAAAGGTGTTCGTGTTTCTATTGCTTCAAATGAAACATTTATGTGCAAAAACTCACACACGTTATCTGTTATTTTGAAAAAATCTTAATTACTTCGTTTTCCCGTGAGTAAAAATGAACATTTGTGGAATAGTATCTGTAGAGACAGAGTCAATCGAAAGGGAACTACAGGCACCGGTTATACAATTGATGTGTTCTTGTGCAGATAGATACGATCTCGAAATCCATCAGGGTTTATTAAGTTAACAACAGTCGCTGGCTGTATTATTGCCCTTCTAGGACGAGTTGGTCAGATCAGCTAGACTGTCTTGGGATTCACGTGGTCACGCGGATGTCGCGTGGACTTACTACAGGTTCAAAGAAACGAAGCGATGCTTTGACCATTACTGAAATCGCAATGCTAATGTTTGGAAGCTAAAGCACATTTCTATACAATATGCGGAATGCTAGTTATTATATTCAACCATTTCGCTTCTTAGTTCAAGGTCGTTTACCAAGGGATCGGTGATAACTACAAAGGACTTTGCTCAATATGTTATGTAGTAAGCCTACGAGGGGTGATCAAGAAGTTTGAAGATGAGGGCGGTAACCTATTTTCATTGGTCTGTAGTTGTCCTTGAAATTTGGAATAGAACTGAACTTCTGATATATATAACGTCCGAATGAAAATGTATTTTGACATTATCCGTAACCACTCACAAAACACCGTTATTATTTGAAAATATAGGAATGATTGCTAACTTTACAATTAATCTAAAGCAACCATTGAAAGAATATACATGGAATTCTTTGGTAGTAATCAACGCTTTCAAGTATATGGTTAATCAATTAGACCAAGATGTTTTGAATAATATAAGTGTATGTTTTATGAGATTCAACAACAAACAATTTTTAAGAACATATTCATTTTGAGTTAATACAATTTTTCTAAGTCTAATGTTACCCGGACTTGCAAAAACAATCCAGCAAGGCATAGTGCGTGATGACCGAATGGTAAGGAGATAGAAAAAAAAGATGGGAGGAAAACATTTGTGAATGGACTGGTCTGCTCTCAGTAGATGTCCACGAGCATGCAAGGACGGGAAGGATGGTTTCGAAATCTTCTGTGGTGTCCAGGCAGTCTTCCATACTTCGGGATAGGTGAAGGTATGCGATTTGAGTTGCAAGCATTTACAGGCGCAACTTCTTAATTCAATATATCAACCTATGTATTTTTCACATGAATTCGACTGTGCAATAATAATACCGCTTTATTGTATCGACAATGTGTCGCCGTCTTTAAACGTTATTATTTTTTCAGTTAACGTTACGGTAATGCTACGAAATATATCACTATCAATGGATGGCACAATAGGTAATTCAACCTTGAGACGAGGTCATTTATTTTCCTTAAGACTAACGAACCCTAGATGTTCTATCAACACGCTCCATTATCTCAATTATCATTTACATTATTGGTCGCTGTGACAGTATTTCGTTCAGCTTATTACAGATTTTGAAAAAACCTCAAGTGCACAACTTGGTAAGTTGGTAGAAGCACAAAACCCCAGGAAGCCTTCTTCGATTACCCTGCCGGTACCAGAACCCGCTAGGTAACTGGCCAAGTGATAGACAAGTCAGCGACGGTAACCACTTGGCCACGGAGACCTCTTTTTCACTTCTGTCACATACGATAGTTTATATTCCCAAAATATAATTGTATCTACAATCTTGAAAATTCTTTTTTGCGCGTCAGTCAAGCATACTTTAATTGTGTTAAAAAACGATAGATATGTGTTACTCTCATCTGGTTAGTTAACTGTTCGATTTGAGAGTTGAATATTTCAGATATTGGTTTTATGATTTTCTTCAAAAGTCGAGACTTAGCTTAATATGTTCATTGAATGCGACCCACCATATCTATTTGTTTGAAGATAAGAGTATGTTTAGGTGTGTCTGTATGTACGAACAATATTGACATTACCGGAATGGTATTAAGAAAGAGAAATTAGATAAAGAAACAAGAGCTGTCAGGGAGACAGTGCGCTCGACTATTCTCAGTACTTTAAAAAAGCCATGCTGAATCTTTCAAGGACCATGTATCTGGCAAAATACATGATATTGTCTGCTAATTTCTACTCATTACATTTATGTTGCTGAACAAGTATACAAAGTATCATAGCAATAACATGCCTTTGAAATATTTATGGGCGTATTTTTATATGGAATTCTGCAGCTGAACTTGGCCTGGGTGACCTATGAAGAGATCTCCCTACAAGTTTTCTCCCTCAGTAAATGCATTGGCGTGAACGGCTAATCTTGATAATTATTAGGGCTCCCACCATCATTTTCAGGATAATTTACATGGTTATCATATATTTAAACATCCCCAAGAACTCCACATTTTCAGTCATTTTTCACTACTGCAGGGGAACAAGTGTCATCTTGAAATTTAAGTCATGATGCCAGCATCATAATATACTTACTGATAACTAATAAAATTCACCCCGTTACGCAATAATGACCCCTAGGACATGTGTGAAGCTTCACGTGAATACCTTTGGTTGTGGAGAATGAATTTATACGCAAAACTTCTTAGGTCACAATGGGGAATAATTCTTTTAAAATGCATGCTAGAATTACGGGTCTTGGTAACAGGTGTACAATTATAAACCTGAAGACATGTGTGAAGTTTCAAGTGAATACCTTTGTTGGTTGTAGAGACTGAAATTGCATTCCATAACCTTAACCAGGAAAGTTCACAAAGAGAATAATTAAGAGGAAAAAAACAATGCTAGAATTCAGAGTCTTGAACAATGGCCTACAATTATGCCCACGAAGACATTTGTGAAGTTTTTAGTGAATACCTATGGTGGTTGCGGAGATTGAATGTGCACGCAAAATCTTAACCAGGAATTTCTAAGTTCATATAGGGAAATAATTCCGTAAAATTCCATGTTAGAGTTATGGGTCTTGGTAAGTGGTGTGCAATTATGTCCCGAAAGACATGTGTGAAGTTTCAAGTGAAAATCTTTGATGGTTGTGGAGACTGAATTTGCACGCATAATCTTATTCAGAAATTTCTTAGTTCACATAGGGAAATAATTCAGTAAAAATCCATGCTAGAGGTATGGGTCTTGGTCAGTGGTGTACAATTATGTCCTGAAAGACATTTGTAAAGTTTCAAGTGAATACCTTAAGTTGTTTCGGAGATATAAGAAGGTAGAAAATCTTGCACGCAAAACCTTAACCTTGAGTGTTACGCCGACGCCAGGGTGACTAGGATAGCTCTCACTATTCTTGAATACTCGAGTTAAAAAAGAACAAGTACACCATCTGTAAAGATTAGGTAACTTGAAAACGAGAAAAGAAAACCAAATAAATCTTAAACAATATCACTTGACTGGGGTTTAACCTGGAACGCAATGACTAA
>CM037779.1:26208824-26258824 GCA_021229015.1 Solen grandis | reverse complement strand
CTGGCCTGTGCCGCGTGAAATAAAATTGTTCATATTTCATTATCTGTTTTTATTTTTCAAATTCAATATTTGATATACGTCATACCTAGATAAAGAATTAAGAAAATGCACATATATTTTTTCGTAATGTTATTTCTTTATCTGATCTCAGATATCTTTCCAATTATTAGTTGATGTTTAATGTCCATTGAAACTGTTCCCCATTTCCTTAGCGTATCGGTACCTCTGTCTAAGATATTGCTCCATGGTGTCTCAAGCAAAACATATCCTTGTAGATTGATCCATTATGAAATAGAATGTCTTTGTGTCAGTGTTTCCGAGATACTTTTCATGATGATACATCGAAGATGGTTTTCTCTTACTCATGGTATATATACAGATAAAATCTATCAGTATAGGGTTGCACCTAGCTGTAATTGGTTGACTTCAACCCTAAAAATGAGTGAGGCACTTGTTTGTGTATTTATTCATTTTTTTTTATAAATAAAACCAATAATTATTCAGAAACATGTATGCATATTTTATTTCTTTTTTTTCACGCATTCGTGCAGAGTCTGCAGCTCATGTACTTCAAAAAAATAATATCGATATATTCTGTGACAGATATGCAAAATAAAGTTTCAGTCTGGTAGTACTTCAATGATATTTATATTTTAATTGATAGAGATATAATAATAATATGAAAATATTAAAAACTCAGCGATTTTTATTTCTTATGTCTAAAATTAGCAGTATTAGGGAGATATCTTATTTAAACATATACATAGATTGACTGCTTGTTCTGAAGCATTGATATGTTTTATCGAATAACTTGTAATTGCTCGATTGTTGTTTCCAAATGCTGACATATCAAAATGGTTATCAAAGTGCCATATGAATCATTTTTTTCCGTGTATTTCGATCTTGATTTAATGTCATGGAAACATTGTAATACGGTAATACCAATCGAAAAACTAAAGTGAAGTAAGAGTGAAGATTTTATTAAGAACTTTACCAAGATAAATTTCCAGCGGATAGACGTATTGTTACCGTCACGTCTTTCTGCAGTGAAATCCTGAGAGAAAACCTGTCAAATGTTGATCCACAATAGCATCCCTTGAGTGCAACGGATTGCGAACCTCTGTCGTTAGTAGACAATGAGAATTAATTGGCCTTGTGATTGCAGTTTTACATAGAATATAAAGTTAGGTGTTGTGGCTACGAAGAAATATAGAATGTTATATATCTTAACAAAGGAACAGTGTTAAGTCAATTTATTTGATGAAACGATTATGATGCAAATCTTTTTCCTGATCATTCTAATATGCACACTATTGTTAAGTCTATGCTTGTTTTTGGGAACGACGTATTAAGTCCTACATTGGTTAACATTTCTGTTTCGCCCCTAATTACCAGTATTCGTGTTTTTTGGTCTTATTTGAGATGAAAAGTAAGACATAAGAATAGCTATCGAACCTGATGAAATGAGGACGTTGTCGTAATCAATAAGTCAGCATGATTTACTCAAATACATAACACTTCCTACTTTACTGAGTTTTCAAAATTAACAATGATGAAAGTTGACATGTCCTTATAGGTATCGTAGGTGCTATTTGGATTGTGAATGATGGCTATTCAGAAATTGTTGATGATCCTCCTCATTGGTGTCCTAAAGTTCTATCAACGACAGATGATAGAGAAATTGTGCAAAACCTTTAATTGAGCAGAAAATAAGTCCTTTTGCAATGATATCATCTGACAAATACTCACAATAAGACACAATAAGTTCGATGATATTGCATGAATAGCCCCAATGCACGAATCTGTCGTAAATCTAGATAAGTGCATATATTCAGATTTATCATACGATATTATGCTGAAATAGCTGCTTCCGGTTTTGTATAACCATCACATATTTTCTTATATTTAACACGTAACATATAATTTTAGGCCGAATTACATCACTCCGCGTCACGTGTATTCTATATATATGCATAATGTGTTGAACACGAACAGCTGGATTAAATGTGTTTGATGCAACTAACTTTGATCAAAATGAGAAAATACACACGTTAAATCGTTATTTTCAGTTATTTATTTGCAACTATTTTCTTGGTGTTAGATGCAAAGAGTAAATCGTTCACAGTCCGTTCAGTCATGTTATTTGTTTGTTTGTCGCTATATTTGAATGATTTGCACTGAAATGACACGTCCCTGCTTATCATATTTGTTGTGTCGGTATCAAATATCAAATTAATAGTCAAGTCAGATTTGATCATGCTTAGTACATTAACGATATGCTATTGTTGATATGTGTTTTACCATAACATGGCAAAGTTGAGTAATTGTTAATACATGTCAATGGAAAAGCGTCTCCAAATGACATGTCTGTTAATGGGATATTGACAGATACAGTGTAAAGGAATCGAATCAGTCTTTAAGATGGAGTCACTCTATGTTCATTTTGTCTGAATGTGTGCTTAGTAAATAAAAGCAATCGAGACTAAGTGAATAAAAATATCTGTTGTAGAGTATAATTACACTAATACAACTATTTTACTTCTTACCTAGGTATGTTTATCAAGCATGAATGACACGTTTTTGATTATTTATGTCAAGTTATGACAGTTCTATGTAAATTTCACATACTTGAAGTCTTGCCTCGATCAAATGAGTATAATAATTGCTGAAACCCAACGAGACAAGTACGAGTTGTGTTGTTTTTTTTTGTAAGCGTATCAACATTTCACCAAATTAATCTGAAAAAAAAAAAAATAAAAAAAAAAAAACTTGATACAATATTGTTATTTTTACCTGTGACGCCAACCGCCCAAACATTTTATATGTTTTATATAAAATACGATATGAATAAATTTTCTAGAAGAAAATCAAGTTTCCAGTTAGGCAAAATGCAGTTGGGAATAGGAGTGAGAAATCAACAAAGGCATGTCCTAACTCTAAAGTGGACCGACGCCACAAGTATCGGCTTACTAATAATAGGATTTTCCAGTCTATTTAAATACTGCAAGGCTGGTCGAGACATGCAATTCTTGGACGGTTTGAAATATATTACGTCTTGAAAATATACATTTTGAAGGTTATATCATTACTCATTTTTATTTTCTTTAACCATGAAAAAATAATGTCTTCTAAAATCAGTTATTGACATTCTTATCTCCCTTGTTTTGTTGCCTTTTATTTTAATAAAATATATAAAGGCTAAAATAACATTCTCCCAAATAGATATACATTACATGTACTTCGTTCGGGTTCTGATAATCAAGTGCGAAAATACGTTTATTATTTTGATTTATATATTATTATCCTTCATGTATTATTGGTATGGACAGGAAGACAATCCTTATGGTTCCTGTTTATAGGATGGAAAAGGGCTTTGCTTAGGTTCCACTCATATGTTGGTGTCATAGGCATTAAAATACCTGTACATACTGCAAACGTATGAGTTTTACATTCTCAAACTTTTTAAATGTTTATATGAATTGATATCTTAAATCTGTATGAATGCTTTGTACTATATCTTTATAACAGTGCAGTAACGAGTACGTTTGTTTGTTTAATATATCATAGCACATAAAAAGTTCTGGAACAGGAATTGACAAACAACAATTTTTAGCACTCTTAAATCCTACATAATATTCCGTTCAATATGCAAAATATATTTTCTTGCATCACGTATCACCAGGATACAGTATCGTTAATTAAACGTCTCCAATGTAGCAAAAGCTTGGATAAAAAGTATAATAACAAATTATATTTGGCTATGGAAAAAATATAAATCTAAGTCTATAATTAGAGAATAAAATGACACTAAAATGGTTATCCTCTTTACAAAATAAAGACAAATATTCAAAACGCGTATTTTGCTATATTGATTTATTACTTTACAAGTTCATTTTAAACAGTACGCTACAGCTGACACCGAAAAACGTCATGAAAGCTTAAGAGCTGAATAACACTATAAGCAATCTTAAAATATCATCGAAATGATCCATTTATATCATGCACGCTGCGATACCTAAATTTGAACACGTTAATTATTAAAGAACACAAATCCAAATAGCCATGCATGGTTATTTAGTGCTGCACACAATTTCAAAGATAACGCTTATGTTTCTTGGGTCCATAATGTGTGCTAAAATAAGGATACTGATTTTTCCGTTTGGAGTAGGAAAGATTTATGCATGTAAACAGTGGCGTAATAATATTATTTTTCGCATACATTTCTTCATTGTTTTTTCTTGTACGGTTTGTGTTGATGTAAGAAAGGAAAACATCACCTTAGGCGTTTAACTTCCTTCCAATGAAAATGTACTCTGTATTCTATTAATTTTGAATAAATGTTTAACTTTGGCAAAGTTAAAAATCCAATAAAATAAGCAGCAAAAGACAATCTAAATTCAAGGATAAGTGCTATGTCATCATCCATTGATCTTAAATGATATTGTACTATAAGTATTATTTAATACTCATCTTTATGATACATATTTTTTCATTTTACCTGCTTAAAACTTCAACCCGGTTTATTGAAATTATAGGAGTAAAGGTTAATGCAGTTTCTGCTCAAAATATCACTGAATTGACATATACTGACGGGCAAAATAAACGCCCCATTCCATGTTCTCGACAACGCAATTGTCAACGTAGCATTCGTGACGTCGCCTGTACACACGGATACGCCCGTTGGCGTTCCATAAGTTGAAACGCGACTCGTCGATGAACACCACGTTCTGCCAACGCTGACCGCGATGGTTGCGGGCCCAGATCAGACGTTGGTGACGGTGGCGTAAAGTTAGAACTAAACCACGGTCGGGTCTACGGCAGGTAATCCCGCGTTCCCTCAGTCGTGTTCTAACCGTATAACGACTTATTGGGCGACCACGGTTACCGACTACTAAACGCGACGTCGATTCCGCCGTCACAAACCTGTCACGCAAATGACGTTGACGTATGAAATTATCTTGTCTTACAGACGTCACACGAGTCTTCCTGAACGTGGCCGATCGGCACACGTTCCCGTAACTCTAACACGTCGAACAAGACGCCGAATCGTCGAACGTGAGACGTAAAAATGTCTGGCGACTTGTTCTTGCGTTCGCCCGCATTCGAGCATGGCCAAAACGCGAGCGCTCTCTTCAGAATTTAGCCTTGGCATTCTTAAATACGAATGTTTAATCAGAAAATCTCTGAAATTGTGATTGTCTATCGACTAGCACATGTAACTGTGTAAAATGTGATCGATTTCACCACGTGGTAAACATACACGAGGTGCACGTGGAAATGGACATCGGGCTGAATAGAAGCGCACGATTCTTTCTTTGCCGTGATTGTCGGTCAATGCACAAGTATACGGACGACATTTCACTAAAATTTCAATAGGTATGAGGAAAATAACGCCAAATTCCGTTGGGGCGTTTCTTTTGCCCGTCAGTATATATAACTCAAGAACAAGCCAAACGATACTTTATTTTATTTCACATTATTTTTTGTTGTTTCATTTCCAGGCATTATGCAGAGTTTAAAACAATTACATGTATATTCAAAAGATTTTTACTATGTTTCAGCAAATAAACATACTGCGTTTTTCTTGAAAGAGTTAAGAATATTTCTATATATTCGCGTGTGCGACTATCGTATTAAATCTGATGCATAGTATTTCTAAAATTTATACATAGTGACAGGGATTATAGTACCAAACATCGAGATGAAATTAATTCAGTGTTGCTAGTCCATTATTTTGAGTTATCTGCCCTTGAAAATGACAGAAAAGAGCAATCAAAACTCACTTTTAAAGGCAGATAACTCAAAAAGTAGATTGGTGACCCCCAAGTTTACCCCATATATTTGTCTCTAGTGTAATTCTCTATAATCATGCAAGGTTTAAAAAAATGCTCATGGCTAGTTTTAATTTTCCTTCTTTGTCTATGTAGTAAACAACTGTATTGGGCGCTTATGCCTTTAAGTTGTACATTTAAGGTCGTATGTTACAGTCTGCTACATTTTCTTAATAGACAAAGAAGGAAAAGTTAACCTGTTCTACAGATATTTTAAAACTTTGCATGGTTATAGAGAATCATAAAAGAAACATTTTATGGAAAAATGGGAGTCCCCGTCCTACATTTTGAGTTATACGCCCCTGAATGTGACATTATAGCACTTTTAGGCCACATTCAAGGGCAGATAACTCAAAATAAATCTTACTGATACCTTATATTATTTCTTGATAATGTTTGTGATTTCATTTCAAGTCATTATGCAAAATTTGAAACCAATTGATCTTATAGAAGTTCTGTTCTGTTTAAATCTGTAAATATAATGCTGTATCAAAAGATGGTAATAGCGCGCGCATGCGTGCGCTCACACACACACACACACACACACACACACATTTCCAAATTATAACGGAAATGCGTTTGATATTTCACTTTTTAAGCTTTTTAAGCTAGAACATTAACATTTTTACGCGGTTAATTTTCACACATTGCATGGTACATGTAGAGGAGATTTAACAGCTTTGGCTGGCCAGCGTCACGTGAAATTGCATTGTTTATATTTCATATTATGTATCTACGCATATTTCGATGATGAATCATTATCCAAACTAATATCACATGAGAAAACCTGTCAAATTTACATCATGCTTAAGAAATCAAATAATTATCAATATGCATCTATTTCCCTCCTAAATTGAGTTCTCTCTTCGATCGTAGATTAAGTAATTAGTTTTCGGTTCTGTTTTATGGGCATTGAAAGCGTTTCCTTAGCAAATCTGTATTAGAAATCGTTGCATCAAATTAAAAGCATATTAATATATCGGTGTCCTTTTGATCAAGTGATTGTGAAGTGATTTTGAAGCAGTGCCTCTAGCTAACCTTACTTAATAATAAACGTAAGATATAGCAGGTCTCTCACATATGCAATTCATATAGAAATTTATTTCTTATTTTCAATTTCTTGAATATAACATATATTTTTGTAACCTTTTCCTAATATAGATGTACATTTACTTAAAGTGCCGTAATTACTTTCTTAGGTTTTCTCATATCGATATCTCCTGATAATGAATAGCTTATCGTTAAAAAATGGCCATATTTTAAGTGTATGTTGAAAAAGAACACACAAGTATTAACATTCGTTTCGAATATTTTCATGTATGTATATATAATTGTACTTGCATTTTGTTTTTGTTTTTTGGAATAAAATATGTTTAAACTATATATGCCTCGTGTCCCGTATCCTCACAGTATATTTAAAGAGAGAAAAAAAATCTGGGGGAACATGTTTTTACTTGCATGATATATTAACACGAATTGTTTTGCTTAAGGAATTCTCTAAATATTATATACAAACTACAATTTTAAGTTTGATTTTGCTGATGTTATTGCTTTTTCTTTTATGTATATCTTGCAGGCCATGTGATTTATGAACAGTTTTATCAACAGGTCATGTGACTGCTATCAAGTGCAACTTTTATTTTCTGTTTCTACATACAAGTAAATGTGTTTTGAAGAGATACACTGGAAATGCAAGATATATTTATTTTCCTTATACGTGATTCGCAAAATAAAGATAACCTATTGGAATTTAGATACTCATTGGTTCTGTGTCTTCAAGAATGAACGAAATTACGGTATCTCTTTCAAAAATAAAACTAACTTAAACTAACAGTTATAACAATCAAAAGAAATTTCTAACGAACTGAAGTTTATCACCGATACATTTGAAATCAAAAGAGGAAACCTGTCAAATGTAGATCTGCTATAGTATTCCTTGAGTGCAATAGGTTAACGAACTGATATTGCTAGTAGACACTGAGAATTAATAAACCCGCGTAATAGCAATTTTACATACAACAAAAAGTTAAATGTTGAGTTTACGAAAGATTGTAGAATGGTGTTAATATTTGTAGAGAGACAGTGTAAGATGCATCTTATGAACTGATCTGATTCAAATTTTGATTTAACTGATCAGCAATATGAAATAGTCTGAATTCTGGTTATTATTAGAACGACGTATACAATTCTTAGAAGTAGTATTTCTGATTCGTCCATAATTTTCAATTTTATGAGTTTATGTTTGATCTAATTAGAGAGAAAACGTAAAAGTTTGTTGTCATCACCGAGTCTACACTTTTAACTCAATCACATAACGTTTTTCACATTAATAATTTAAAAATCTACTTATTATGATGAAAGGGAACATTTCATTACAATCGTAACTGTTATAAGAATTCTTATTGATCCCAATGCAGATGCCATGTAAATGATCCCCCTCTTTGTTGTCCTGAAGTTATAACAACGTTAGATGACAGAGACTTTTTTCATCTTTACATATAAATAGACAATATAATTGAATATGTCTTGTCTCGTTACGTTCAAATCATTCCATTTATTGCGTAGAGATATAAATAATATCATAACATTATCTGACATTTATCACAATGAGACAATAGATTAAAGGATATTCTCTGAATAACCATTGTGCATGAGATTGTCATGAAACTAGATTAGTGCACATGTTCAGATGTATCTCTATTTTGACTTTTTATCAAAAATGATGTTTGTTGATCGTCCTCTAATAATAATATAAAATAACACATTGCAATATTCTCAAATGCGCATAATGGAAGTTCACCGCTTTAAATTACATATATATCACTAATCGAAAAGAGATTAATTTGACACAACATAATGGTTAAAATGCATCTGTTACAAGAACATTTAAAACAAAAAACAATTAGTTTCAAACTGCACAATTAACGAAAAGCTTACTGTCAGGTTTACATATATTTAATAATCGGTGGTTTTATCAAAACTTGAGGAGTATTTCTGCGACCCAAACGATATAATCACCGACTTCATACACGGTAATCTCTAATTTATGTGTGATGTAGCTTAGATATGGTTCGGTGTTCTTGGAAATAAAAATGGCATGTAAGAATGGTATTCATACTTATACTCGAATGTTCCCCCTTTTTGCAAAATGGATTTGAGTATGATACTCCAATTTGAGTCTGATATCGTACTTAAGTATTTTTGAGAAATCTGCAAATGTTTCTAGCTGTCTTTAGTTGGGTTGGTGTTTCTGTGCAACCAGGATCATTAACTGGACGTCGCTGTATTACTGCCGTACTGTTGCATTATCAGTAAACTCTGAAATAGATACACTGTTGTTAATCTGTGTGTTTCATTTAATTTTTCTGTCTAAAAATAACCGAAGAGTAAGTTATAAAATTACAAAAAGACGATTGCGACGGATTCGTTGTTTTTTTCCAAACATTCAGAATTTCATGATTCTTTGTATATTGATAGCATAATATTATCTGATCTTAAAAATGAAAGTAAAAGCAAGGGGTTACAGTCTTGGAAATAATATCCGTGTTTTTATATGCATACCCTATATAGCAGCAGTTAAGGTGAACGTTCAACTATGAAAACTAAGTCTATTATTTTTCTTCAAATTAATTACAATTATTAGCAAATGTTTTGTAATTTTTTGTGGGTGAAATATCAAATGTATTGAAATTAAATAAATAAAGAATTTGCTATTTATACATCTATTATTATGGCTAAAACACACCTTTATTTGTAAAAGATTTCGGTGTAGATAAATATTCATCTTATAAAAATATATGCTGTACACCCTCTACCGAAATCCCATATACATTTCACACAGGAATAACCCGTAAGTGCCGTAGTTTCTGTTCCTCTTAATCATTTTCAACATTTTTTTAAGTGTGTCACGGCAGTCGGCATGATAAATAGTATGTACAGTACAGTAGACAATTTGGGCAATATCTATCCTAACAACCGTTCAAATTTTCGGACTGAACTGAAACGTTTGCAGTTGAAATATAGGGCGCAACCCTTTTTCGATTCTGACTTTTACATCATCTTTTTTTTAACAAAATCTGTTACATTTGAATTACCGTTAACATTGTAAAATTTACTTGTATAAATTTATTTAAATACGAAACAAATTGCTAAAAGAGGATGTTTGGTTTCAGAAAAAAACACATAATTCATTACAAGAATATGAAAAAATACAGTCGTATATAATCAATATCCATTTACCAGAAATTTTAAAAAGCTGCCTTTAAAAAAACCCAAAAAACAAAGAGTATTAACAAACTTTGCTCTAAGAATTTATATCTAAAATTCAAATCTAAAATTCTTGCTTTTCATACTTATCATCACAAAATATTAACGTGTAGTGTCAAATCAGATTGCATCATGCTTAGTAAAACAACAAAACGATTTAGTAACTTTTAATATGTGTCATTTAATTATTTTCTTCAAATGATTAATTTGTCTTTTGAGATGGACATGTACATGTATATTCTCTATATGAAACATTTTACAAATAAGGAAGCGATTGGGAATATCTAATGAAGTAGTAAAGGCAGGAAACTTCCTTTTAAATATTAAAACACTTGTCTTTAGATCATGATCGCTACAACAACACAATTAAATTTTTTCGAATAAGTCAGCCCACTTATAAGATATGTTCGACAGGCATAAACGATTTAACACGCACACTCACTTAAAACTTCAGCAAAACTTAAATACATGTACTCGTATATTGTTTCAGATATGTTTCCCTTCTCCTTCTTAGTTCGACTTTATAGTTTGCCCTTCGGAACCATTTTGTAGTTTTCGCCACAATATGATTCATATAATTTGCATTTGTGTCACCTTATGATAATAGATTTCACTTATTTAATTTAATATTGTGTACAACCTCCGTTAGTGGGTAACATAACAAGTTGGTCAAGCTTGAAACCCGAGAATATTAGATGTGAACCATTGGTTAGCGTTTCAGAATGATTCTAAGTCTGATATGGAAATGCAATGATACCACCACTTGCTTCCAAGTACGCCATCCGCCCTCTCATTCCATGGATATGTTTTGATGTAAACGACATCAATGGATGTATATAGCAAAGACTTATACTTTATGCAATACTCAGTTGGCAAAGGATTGTAAAATAGAGAACGGTCTGTCTTAATAGACAGGAATATCCCTACCAAGAGCTCCTGTTTATGGGTTGGAAGAAAACTCTACTAAGACACCGTTCATATTTTGAGCGAGAGTTTGATTTTTTCTTCATAGTGGCCTATTGATTTACTGGGAATCCATGTGATTGATTATCATATCGTAGCACTTGTATTGTCTAGAAAAGGGGAGACATCCCATATTATTCCGATGTGTGGGAACAATATTCTTTCTTATGGATCATGTTTTTCCTGCGATATTAGGGTTTTTAAGTTTATGATATGTCCTTAGGAATACACGAAAATAAACAATTTACTAAGATATTTCTGTTCTGCTGATTATTTTTTCGTCACACAGTAATTACTTCCTATGTTATCGTTATTCGAACTGATCCAGATTATCCAAATTTAGGGTGAAAAGTATAGTCAGGGATTTTATTCGGAAATGGATAAATGGATAATCACAAAATAAATTGACAAAAACATCCCCTTTTTACAATACTTATAGGGCATGTTTTTATGTTGATTTATTACCTTACTATATTATTTTAAGCCCAACGCTAAAACACAGTAAAAAAAACGTCATGAAAACATAAGACCTGCATAAAAATGTAAGCCATGCACACTCTAAGATGATATCGAATGATCTATTTATACCCTTATACGCAGCAATACTTAATATTTGAACTCATTAATAATTAAAGAAAACAAACCTGAATAGCCACGCATGGTTATTTAATGCAGTTATATTCTCAAACGTAGTACTAAACATTGCTCGATTACCGAATTGGTTCTAAATTAAGGTTGCTGAATGAAGTTATTTCTGTGTAGAAAAGTGTAGTTTCATGCATGTACGTACACCATTGGAATGAGTGACGCTCTTTCTTTCATCACAGATGTTTCTCCACTGATTTTCTTGCGCGGTGCTTAAAATGGTAAGAACGGAATATATTCAGAAAAGTCTAATGCGGTTTGTATGAATACTATTTCAGAGGAAGTATGTACATTGATGAAAACTTAATGTTTAAACTTAGACAAAATTTCTATCGAATGGATCAAAAAAATTTAAAAATGTCGTATGGTTCCAAGTTTTTTTTTTGGTTAGCTCATTTCATTTCAAATGAAATAAAAAAAGGATATCGTAATTTATATAAATTCAGACAATGTTTGGTACTTACGTCAAATTTAAACATTATACCGGTTAGAAATAATCTTTTAAATGATTGGGATTTGCTGCGACAATGAAATATCACGCAGTAGACATGCTTTATCATACCGATACTATTTATATCAATACGACACTAAACGTGCAAATTCTAGGGGTAATCTCCTGTTATAGACACAGACCAAGAAAATTACAAAGCATCAATAGATCGCGGAATCTACGATCTCCTGTCAAAAAGTGTCATCACAAAGAATTAACTAGATATGTAAATAGTAGAAAATAATATAATTTAGGAAGTACGTATTTGTTGAAGTGCAATGTCTTATGTAGTATAATATATAGTTTTCAATAGTTTTGATAAAACACAAGGATAAATCATTTTAGATATAGTAGATTTACATTCTAAATTAATAATATATTCTATTTAAATGTCTATTTGAATAGGATTTCTGAAAAGTAAATAGACAATCGCACACGAATTTTTATTTTTGTGATATTAGTTATGAATAGAATATTTATCATGTTCAGATGTTTAAGGATAGCAGGAATGAATACTCCTACCGAATCTTAATCATCAACTTTTTCAGCTTCTGACAGTCAACACATTTTGACATCCTTTTTCAAAATGGTTATATTTAAATCATTTAACAGATTAATAAACAGATTTTACTAATATATGCATCATGAACGAAATGTTTGAGTTTTTTTCTGTAATTGCAAATATGGTAATGGCAAATATAATTATGTCGTTCATACTGTTGTAATATGTTGGAGCAAGACATTAAAATGATATTTTAACTATAATATCTATTTGACGTGAAAAACAGTTCCAAATTAAAACCCACTTGACATTCTCCTTTATGATGATAGCAACATCGGGCATTTTGGTCCTTTGGTCATTGTTGCTATTAATCCATATACAGGGCTACATATAAGGTTTGAGGTCAAATGGGTATTTACTCATCAATTTTTCAAGGAATTGGGTTTTCACAATTTCAATTGAGTAATGAAAATATGGTTACTCCATAAAAATAAGTCAATTGCTTTTTTTTTTCTAACGTTACCTTTCTTCTGCTTGTGTCAATATTTGAAGCAATCGATAAAAAGCGTTCAGATAACAAATAAATGGATTTATTTTTACTGAATGAACCAAGTGGAAATTACCGAAATCGTTTGAGTCTATTTTGCGGAATTGCAAAGTAACGGCAAAATACATATTGTTAACATCACTCTGATTCAAATGTTGCGTACCAGACGCTTTAATATTTGATATTTGATAATCTAATTTTTAATGCCTTTTTGATACGCTAGAATTTTAAAAGAATTGGGTTTTTAACTATTTTATTTGCGTAATTACGCAAATACGCACCTTATCTGTACCTCTGCATATATTAATATAATGGCATAAAAATTATTATTAAAGCATTTATAGATAATCATGACAACCTCGCTAGCCGCTCATTTGAGATAATCAGCATTGGAACTATGTTGATTGAAGATATATATTTTTACTTTGTGCTAAACCATAGATAAATATCGTGAAGTTGAATAACGCATAATTTCCACCTATTCAGACATTCCATGATAAATATCAAAATCATATACAAAGCATTATTTAAAAAGCCGACCGAATATGAATTGCACATAATGATAATTAATGTCATTTCATCAATTATATTTTTATGTTTCAAATAAGGATATTTTTTCTAATCTATTTATTTAAAAAACAAAAAAACCAAAAAAAAACAAAAAAAAAAAAACACTTAATCCTCATGATTTTTATCTTTATTGTAGTTATAAACTTCGTGAATAAGGATTTATATAATTGAAACCAAACGACCAAACGCATAGCTCTCTCAAAATAATTTACCAGAATTATTACAGTTCATATGTATTTGAATTATCCCTATTTTGTAATCTATGTAAACTTGACAGTTTTCCTCTACATATTTCAATTCTACACATATGTATATATTCCGTTTTATACAATCATTTTTTTACGTTAGGACATTTGTTTCGATGAATCTGCATTTAATGCATTTATTTCTTTGGTCATTTTGCAGAAAAAAACTAAGATCTAGTTATTGAACGGATTTCGCAAGACTTAAAATTCATGGAAAAAAAACGCGAAATAAACCCAACGGAAATCAATGACCTTACAGCATATCATATTCTATCAGGAATTTCAGTATCATAGATAGCATAATTATAATACATTGAAAACATTTAAGTAGTTTCTCGTAAACTATAAAAGGAGTTGATCCATATGAAACTAAGCTGTCTATTACATAGTTGATCCATATGAAACTAAGCTGTCTATTACATAGTTGATCCATATGAAACTAAGCTGTCTATTACATAGTTGATCCATATGAAACTAAGCTGTCTATTACATAGTTGATCCATACACTTATTTAATGATATCACCGGGTGGTTATATACCGACATTGAATAAAAGATTGCATGTCAAACTCATTAACATGTTCAAATAAATGCATGTTAAGAAAGATAGGTGCATTAATTTTCTAAAAACACAGATGATATTGATGAATGTATGTATGCTACTTTCAAAATTTGAGTAAAAGAAATCAATATATACGTATATTTATTGTCTATTTATTCTAATATATATATCTTGTAGATCACCAGTAAGGCTTTTATACGCTCGTATAACCAATACTGATTTTTTCTCTCTCTCGAATTCATGACGTTTAACTGTCAATCAAATTAAGACATGCTACTCCATTTTTCTATATTGTCGTATAATTGATCACTATTCCAATAGATTCATCCAGGAAAAAACGTCAATTTTTTAATGCATACGATATAATATCTTATAGTATAATATAAGATTTTATAACTTGCAAATTTCTTTATTGGCACAAATATACAGCTAAATTAATATTTGTGAACAAACACTCGTATATATCTTCTAAAAGCATTACAGATCTTATAGTTAAATAATTTTAAGTTTGGCAGTACTTAAGCCACAGGAAAACCAAAGTTCAATACAATTATTTATATGTTCATTTATTTCTTTGTTTGGTATCTATGTTTATGTCAATAAACTTCTGTTCTTTCTATTTCTTTATAGACATTCAAAGAATGACAGGCCTGAGATTGTACAATAACTATTATTATAATTATTATTTATTATCATGAAAATAAGATATTGCACGTGCAACCAATAACTTTATATGTTGATCTCATTGATTCACGTGCAGACGGTGATTTTTATCCATTTAACGTGACCACTTCCTGTACGGTGACAAATTCTGCTAAATCAGTGAGAAGGCAATCACGACATTACTACGTTCTAAGTATTTACAAACAGCTTTTTTTTTCTAGCTACGTCAGGTGCACTTGCGCCACGCTCTACACATAAGAAGTTTGTTCTCGCGACGATCCTGCTGCATAATTCCACCATCGGACGACGCTCCTAGTTTGACCTGGAATGACTGCAGCAAGAAACAACTACTCTCTAGATGATGACGCCACGATCGTACGACGCTCCTCCCACGTCTGCGCTACGTACCCAACGTGGTCAGTCCTGCTTCATATTTCTCGACGACCAAACCACGACTTCTATACGCTACCACTGCTGGTAACACGTTCCGCATCGATCCCGATACTCTGTCACTACGACCATTCACCACCACGACCTCAGTACATGTACATAGTTTTAAGAAGCATGAAAAAAACTCACTTACCACGTTCTACAACATCTTATCAAGCTCAGTGCCGCCTTATCTTCATTCTAGATACTCTCTCAAAGGCCTTGCCACGACTTCACGTTTGGGCTGAATTATTTAGATCGTAGCGCGGTCTTCATCCGGTGTAAAGGGGTTTAACATTGCATCGGATAGATTCTCGTGGAAAATAAGGACACACCTTGTTCACAGCAACATCTAATTGTATGCTTCCAATATGAATTCATAAAAGTCTTAATAGTTTTAGAACAATGCCAAGATCTCGTCGTGCGTCGTCAAAGATACGCTTTAAACGGCACCAATTTATAATTGGGTGATCATTTGATGGTATTGTACAAAAGTTGCGAACAAACGTATTCCTTGTAGACCTCTGTGTGTCATGGAAACCAAATTATTTGTCTTTTATATAATCTTTATCTCTAAAACAGGTGGTCAGAATTTAATTTCAACTGGCGTAAATGATCACTGCAAAACCATTTACCATCATTGATATTACGTACAGAGTTGGTCTGTTAAAAATGAGGCTCCCAAAGGATAGACTAATTTCCTAATATGGCCTCTATGGAAAAAAACACAAAATCTTTTCCCCTGAAATTGATGTAAAGTGATTATTTTTATTTGATCATGTACCCTATTGGCCATAACAAAATTAGTTCCTTTTCAAATAAGGCCCACTGGCATGATCTATGTTTTTATTTAATCAAAAGAGAAAATTTCAAAATTCTTCAGTAAATTTGATGTTCAAATGTATATAAATGATCACTTATCTCTACATGATTGCCATATAAAAGTTGATATAATTTCTATGTACTCGTATATTTATACAGAAACTTTCAAAACATCCTCTATCATACTGAATTTTTAGATTTACACCGATGAACTTTGGTTTAACTTAAACAATTTAGACAATGCAATGGCACTTATGTCAAATTTGAAACAAAACAAACATATTTAAAAGAATAAGATTATCTGCGACAACGAGACATCACGTGCACATTATAACGGCGATATCATATTCTAGACGCAATCCAAAATAATTCTAGCATCGAAGTAAACCCACGATATCCCGTCAAAAATGTTCATTTAGATAACTGAATATGTAAATAATAATGTAATTTAGGGAAAACATGTGTTGAAACACAATTCGTCAATAATATCTCTTATATAAGGATAATTTATTATAAATATAGTTGATCTGTAATGTATATTTGGTAATCCAGTTTTGGAATACATTTTCATGAATAAAACAGCTTTTCAATCATTTCTTGCAACCACAGACGAACTTTGTCAAAGGTGTGTGAAGTTAGCGCGTAGATCGTAGATCGTAGATCGAAACTATAACTAATTTTCTTTGTCGATCTGGGTCGTAGATCGTAGCTCAACCATTCAAATAAACCAAAATAAATGGTTGAGCTGGATCGTAGATCGTAGCTCAACCATTGAAAAAGTTCACGGAATGGTTGAGCTGGGTCGTAGATCGTAGCTCGACCATTGAAAACTTTCATAGAATGGTTGAGCTGGATCGTAGATCGTAGCTCAACCATTCAAATAAACCAAAATAAATGGTTGAGCTGGATCGTAGATCGTAGCTCGACCATTGAAAACTTTCATAGAATGGTTGAGCTGGGTCGTAGATCGTAGCTCAACCATTGAAAATGTTGGTGGAATGGTTGAGCTGGATCGTAGAAAAAGTTCATGGAATTCATTTGTCGGAAAAAAATGCTTTCGTCGGGAAAAGAGTTTCCGTCGAAAATCTTTGTACTTGTCGGGAATATCTCATTCGTGGGTTTTTCGTCGGGAAAAATTAATGTCGGGAATTTAGTATTAGTTGTGAAAATTGTATTTTGTCGGGATTATTGTACTCGTCGGGAAAATTGCATTTGTCGGAAAAAAATGCTTTCGTCGGGAAAAGAGTTTCCTTCGAAAATCTTTGTACTTGTCGGTAATATCTCATTCGTCGGAAAAGTTTCCGTCGGGAAATTTTCTGTTCGTCGGGAAAAATTATATGTCGGGAATTTAGTATTAGTTGTGAAAATTGTATTTTGTTAATATTTTTATCTTCGTCGGGATTATTGTATTCGTCGGGAAAATTGCATTTGTCGGAAAAAATGCTTTCGTCGGGAAAAGAGTTTCCTTCGAAAATCTTTGTACTTGTCGGGAATATCTCATTCGTCGGAAAAGTTTCCGTCGGGAAATTTTCTGTTCGTCGGGAAAAATTATATGTCGGGAATTTAGTAATAGTTTTGAAAATTGTATTTAAAATTATTTGTCGGAAAAAATCTTTCGTCGGGAAAAGAGTTTCCTTCGAAAATCTTTGTACTTGTCGGGAATATCTCATTCGTCGGAAAAGTTCGGGAATTTTTTCCCGACATAATTTTTCCCGACGAACAAAATTTCCCAACCATTCCGTGAACTTTTTCAATGGTTGAGCTACGATCTACGACCCAGCTCAACCATTTATTTTGGTTTATTTGAATGGTCGAGCTACGATCTACGACCCAGCTCAACCATTCCATGAACATTTTTTCAATGGTTGAGCTACGATCTACGACCCAGCTCAACCATTCTATGAAAGTTTTCAATGGTCGAGCTACGATCTACGACCCAGCTCAACCATTTATTTTGGTTTATTTGAATGGTCGAGCTACGATCTACGACCCAGCTCAACCATTCCATGAACATTTTTTCAATGGTTGAGCTACGATCTACGACCCAGCTCAACCATTCTATGAAAGTTTTCAATGGTCGAGCTACGATCTACGATCCAGCTCAACCATTCCATCAACATTTCAATGGTTGAGCTACGATCTACGACCCAGCTCAACCATTCTATGAAAGTTTTCAATGGTCGAGCTACGATCTACGACCCGCTCAACCATTCTATGAAAGTTTTCAATGGTTGAGCTACGATCTACGACCCAGCTCAACCATTCTATGAAAGTTTTCAATGGTTGAGCTACGATCTACGACCCAGCTCAACCATTTATTTTGGTTTATTTGAATGGTTGAGCTACGATCTACGACCCAGCTCAACCATTTATTTTGTTTTATTTGAGTGGTTGAGCTACGATCTACGACCCAGGTCGACAAAGAAAATTAGTTATAGTGTTGATTTACGATCTACGATCTACGCGCTAACTTCACACACCTCTTTGACAACACAAATGTCGCTTATGTGATGAATCTAATAGCTATAATGTGCAGGGTATCGGGAGAGCAGGAATTATTACGTCAACGGAATGCAATCTATATATAACATTTAGATGTTCAACTTAAATACTATTGTACATTTGTACATGTACGTTACCACTAACATCCAATTTGTAACGCCATTTGGACACAATTATGACAAATTGGGCAATATTGTAACAATGGAAACGTTTTAAATTTTTTTTTTTAAATTTAATTTTTTAATTGCACAACCAAAATTTTTTAAAATTTAAAACATATAATCTAAGCTCATTACTCCACAGACAAATGCATTGTATAATTTGTTAAACGAAAATTTGTAAACCTAAACATAACTAAAAATCAAATAATATAAAATCTCGTTTCCTTATAACCTCATTAATGGGACTAAGATTTTGTACCTCTTATAGTATTATAATTTATAATCATATAAATGCATATGTTTGCTAAAAAACGCCTTTTATTTTCTTTTCAATTTTTCAATGTTACGGAAACAATACACAAGGACAAACAAGGACAAAGAACACAAGGACAAACAATACCCGTAACAAACATATGTAAAACTACATGAGGCCTCAATGAAATTATTGACGTGAAGTGACAATACAATTTCAAAATACATTGAGCAACTTAAACTAGTAAATACATTCCCTCCCCCGGATGTCTCTGTAAACTCGGGGTCTTGATCCACCCGTAATTAGATTGATGTTCCTATTTTCTTAACGGAACTTCTGACGCTACGTGTCAATAATTTGAATTTCTAAATTTAAAACGTATCAAATATATACCCCATTTGCACTCCATGTCAAAATTAAACCTTTAATGCAATATACTATGTAAATAAGTTAAAAGATATATTATATCAAGATATCAAGACATTAAAATTTATTCATTTATACCGTTACAAATCTTCTCATGACCAAAATTTCATAAAAAAAGCATACATATCATTTAAACATTAACAAGTGTTCCTGACCTTTCAAAGCATTATCACTTCTTTGAGTTATAATAATTGGAAGATAATTATATATGGTATGTGTTAATTGTAATCAATTAAATCATAAATAAAAATATTTCTAAGAGGCTAAACGTCGAATAATTCCACCGATTTCGAAATTCCGTCATAAATATCATAATTCTATGCCAAGCATTTTTTAAATAGGCAATCTTTGATCTTCGGCGAAGTTCAGTGCAAAATGGGACAATTATTATCCGTAATTTGTGCATTCACGTAATAATAACATATATGTAATACGTGTTCCTGTTTCATTATGTATCTAGCTGCAATAATTTAACACTGGAGTTTGTCATGCTAGTAAAATAGAGAGAGAGTCTGAATATTACAAATTAGTGAAAATACATTGAGCAACTTAAATTAGTAAATCCCTTACTCCCCCCCCCAACACACACACACACACACACACACACACACACATTTGCACTCCATGTGAACTGTTGTATTTCCTGATATAAAGAAATAGGTGTTCTCTGCAGCCTACATATCTACAAAAGAAAAACAAATAAATAAAATACTGACTTATTATTTGTATATAGCACTCTGGCAACCGACTAAATAAATGAACAATGCAAGACCATTTACCATAATTGCTATAACGAAGATGATCTGTTAAAAGTGAGTCCCCAGAAGAAGGTTGATCTCCTATTATGGTATCTAAAAGAAAATAAAAAGCAAAATTTATTTCTCTGAAAGTAATTTGAAGTATTTTTTTTTATCTTGCACAAATAATTTCCTGTTGAGCATGTACCCTAGTGGACATTACAGAATCGGTCCCTTTTAAAGTCAGTCCCACAAGGATGAACTAGTTTCATATGTTTACTTATATAAAGAGACAATTTCCTTTTTTAATTCTATGTTCGTATGTTTCATACAAATGATAAGTTAACCCTGAATTGATTGCATTATCAAAGTTAATCTAGATTGGCTAGTTTCCTTATATCATTTATGCAGAAAATGTCAATATTCGTATCCATTTCAGAAACAGTTGTTCATATTCAATGTACGTTGGCCCAACATATGAATTCATAAACAATGTTGAAAAAAATGTTTTATTAAGATTGATATAAACATGGCGTGAGTCTTGACATCTTTTCTTTGCAGCAAATTCAGATGATGTTTTTTTATCTTGCTACTGGTTAGGTCACTAGGGCAAAATGCTTTTTATGTAACCCGTCTTATTTTTGCTTACTCCAGTACGTTCCAAATGCTATTAATTGCATGCATATTATTAATATCCTGATTAAATTTGAATAAGAAAAATATCACCATTAAATGAACAAGATAAATATTCGAGAAATAACTTCTGCTGAATTATGACTATTCTTAAAGTAAGCTATTTGTTTATTCTTTTTTTTTTTTTTTGTCATTTTGACTAATTCAAAATAAGTTATAATCATGGGAAAGATAAATATTCGAGAAATAACGTTCTGCTGAATTATGACTACTAAAACAAAGAAATAAGGCATCTTAAGATTAATAATAAACAACCTTACAATTCCATAGATTTTTACATAGGCATTTGATGTTATTAAAATACAACTTAGGGAGAACTCGCGTAATATATATTATATATATATTATATATATATATATTAATAATTGAAAAAATAAAAATTAGCTAATCTGTTAAATTTTACTGTGTGCAGTGTTATCTATAACTGTAAGGAGGTAACACTGCGTGGGTTAGTTAACAATTTTTTCTCCAGTAGTAAGTGATACAATAGTACATAATTACATGTGAGAATTGGATTAATGAAGCCAGGTTATAAAAGTCTCTCATATTATGTTAATTACATTTTCGGGGATACATAAATTATCATTTTTTCACAATTTGATGTTCATGAAAACATTATCACATAATATATTTTAGAGAGGAAGAGGAGAAGTGAATAGAGAAACGATGCGTGGAGTTTGCTCATGTGGTAGTCATTGAAAGCCAAATCAGACATTTTGGGAAAGGTATGAGATAGATATGGGAATTCAGAATCGCCAGGAATACGATTTCCTCGTGGGGTGGGGATTCAAACGAGATTTCTTTTATGTACACGTAATATGTTCCGAATAAAAGCTATGTAAAATATAACTTTATAAATTATATTATGTTGAGGGCAACTTACATGATAACAATTCAAATCTCTTGCTTCTTAATATCTTCATCGCAGGTTCGAATGAAAAAAGTATATACAGTGTATTAAACAAGAACATTAGAGGCTTGTATATATTGGAATGATAATAAAATGTAGACAATTAGTCGAATCATTTAAGCATCATTGGGGGTTTTACATAGAACAAACTATCAATTTTGGGATCGGTATGTTTGGATGTCAGTATATGTAACAATGTTATGCTAATAAATCCCCGGGCACTTACGTAGCACTGAATAATGCTGAGATTAACCTCCGAGATAACTGAATTACGGTACTGCCTTAGTGTCAGATCAAAACACATACCGGTCCCGGAGGCTGATTGGATAGAGCGTCTGCATCGGAAATGGGAAGTCGTGGGTTTGATCCAAAGCATTAAAATTTGTGTTTGTATAGCTCCCTTGATTTGCGCTTAGTTCAACAACATATCAGACCGGTGTCAGGATAATATGACCGGATATGTTAACATGCAGCTTATTACGGGGAAGCATCACTATATCTGTCTCGTGTAGAGAGGTCCCCAACTTACCGAAATACTGTATATTGTGTGTTTAACCCAACCAATCAAACAGTTTTAAACACCCAAGTTGAAAGTAATAGTTCTTAATTGATTATTGTCCTGATAATAAGAAAATAAAAAAGAAAACATATTGACTTAAGAAAATGTGATTTCCACGCTTTAGTACATACAGATATTTTTCAGTATTCTTATTGTTCCTTTCAATGATGCTCTTTCACTATTCTACTATCGTTATATGTTGAACTAATGCACAACGAGGTTTTATCAGTGGAAATTTAAGCCCCGCCTTTTCCGTTTTTTTTTACTAGGACATCTGCTAACAACAAAAACATGGGCAAAACCATGCGTGGTTTGTATAAACTAGGTCAACCACTGGTTATTTAGTATCCAAGTGTAGCTATTGAATAGCCAGTAGGGCAATATGAATACATCAATAAACACTGAAAAATAACATGGGCTCTTCACAATATATGCAATGACTAATTAATACCGTAGCGTTGTAGTAACAGTACTCATTAGAGAGTAAACGGAAGTAAGTGTAAAATATATCAAGCGGGAAGAAAAAGAAAATTCATGCCCCATGTTATCTATTAATTTGCCTATTAACTCTTCTTAGTCAATAGAAAATCAATATCTAATGCAGATACATTATTTAGTAACAAAACATGTGCAATGTGTGTATAATGTGGAATGATATTCTGTAAAACATATGAAGTATGAAAATGGTATATGTTGATCAGACTGGCACTTATTTGACCGTTAATGTTTCACTGGATACCGGATCTTGAAATTGATCAGAATGATCGGCAGGTTAAACATCCTTTAAGAATAAGAAAAGGTACAAGAAATAAAAAAGGCCAAACATGATAGAATATCTGGATGAGAATATAATTCATGCATTTTGTTTTGTTGCTAACCTCTGTCATATAAAACTGTTAAAAATGTTCATATATTTTCTTGATTAACGTGTAAAAACTTTCTGATCATTGACCTTACCTTATTTGATGACAAGTTCCATGAAGCTTTCTGGAATTTCACTTTTTGACATCCTTATTATTGACTTTAACTTGCCAATGTGTTCTGTTTGTGTGTACGAATACTAGATTTTATATCACAAAATATCAAAATGACACCAGTGGAAGATAAATATTAATTGACTTCAGTACTGTAAGAAGAAATCATTTCCATTAGAGAAAGTTTTGATATTACACGTTTGGCACTATCCGTCCCCCATTGATAATTATGTGTGATAAAACTTTAAAACTATTATCAAAGCCTCATACAGACTCAATTTCTTTTACTTATTTCAAGGCATCGCAACAGCGTGCCAGTATAATGGCCTTTGAGACCACAAACGGAGTATTTTACATAGGTCCCTATCGACAAATATAACTATATATCTCTCTTCTAAAGTAATAACATTGCTACTTCCAAGATTCTGCATAGGGCATATGTATATCCATTATTAACAATACTCTTTAGATCGCAAGATATCACGATTGTTAAATGGCTCATATGCGACCTTTTAATCTTTCGATCTGATTTCTCTTTTGTATGAATGTTAGAATTGTTACATATACTTTTATCATTCTGTTCCGAAAAAAAAAACAAGTTTGTATCAAAGAAAAACTAATGACATAAAAATAAGTTTCTGATCGAAATAATTTATTTAGAAGCCCGTTAGTTCAGATTCATGTTTAGATGGCTGAGTGTTAATTGCATCGATATACATTCATATGAAACATAAACTGCGTACATATGCTCAATTATTCACTGATTTTTCAGTTACAGATAAATGCTTGAAATTCAAAATTCTGATATTATAATTTTTGTTTTGAAATTGCACACCATCATTTAGTATGATAGCTCGGGGGAATCCTCCCGTCAAAACATCAATAAAACCATCCTTAATTTTCGTACATTTAATAAAAACACTAATGTTAGAATTGCCAAAAGTACCTGATTGAGATTTGAGGATGGTAAAACATTTTCCTGAACATGACAATTCACTGTATCAGAGAACTGGTTTTATTATTTCCAGCAGAACTCTCCTCTTGCATGGTTGGATGTTAATAACATCGATAAAAAATGGTTATAAAATATATACTGCAAAAATATTTCACCTTACAGAAGAAGGTTTAAAATTTAAAAACGTTTTCGTTATATTTGACATTATAATTTTGTTTTTAAATTGTTCTGCCTTGGAGGGGCGGAACAGTCTCGACAAACCATGAAGATAATAACTTTTAACATTTCTAATTTATTAAGTCCATGATGTCCTCCTTTGTTGTAACTGTCTGCCAGAAATGCCAGTTCGGGATTTGAGAATGGTAAAACATGTCTACATCTTTTCCATGTCAATTCACTGTGTCGACTGTCAATTTTTCAATCATGTATTTCCATTTGATGTTCGTATGTATTTAGTGTTGTTTTGTGATTATTAATTTATTGAAATTCAATTGTGCAAAATGGCAATTAGTATCATCTCTACAAATATGAATATTTTGTACCACTTTTAGATTAATGTTTCTGTTCGACATACCAGTAGAATATATAAAAAATTAAAAGTATGCAATACTCATTAATATGAAAAAAATAATTCCTAGGATCTGCTTATATTATGGCGAGGAAGTGGTTAAGCATAGCACAATGTCTCTCATAAAATTAGTTCTTGAACGCCAAAAGGAATATTTTGGCAAAGGCATTAGATGGATATGGGAATTAAACATCGCTGAGAATACAATTTTCATCTAGGTAAAATATGTTTTTATGCTTTAATGCCTAATTCAATAATCTACACGATATTGAGAAAAAAGAACAACATGCAAAAATTACAAAACCATTAGAAAAATACACATTAAACGAGACTTTCAGAGTTTTTTTTTTACCATCACCGTAGTACTTTGGGATAACAATTATTAGGATAAAACCAGATAGTATATGTGAATAATTAGCCGAATTATTTATAATTTTTTTTTTTTTTTTTTTTTTTTTTTTTACTCTGGAATAAGGTCAATATTGAGAACGGTATGTTTAGATATCATCTGTTTATGTTAGTTGGTCCCCGGGCGTTTAGGTAGCACTAACTTATGCTGAGGCACTATACTATAATTACTATACTATTTCGATGAAATGTGTTTTAAGTATCATTAAAGTACTATGTTGATCTTTCTGGCATGTATTTTATTAGCCGTACATTCATTCTCTCGAAGATTGATGTGGCGGCAGATTTGACAACTTCAAGTATCAAAATTAAATATGAGAAATAAAATACATGTCAAATATTATACAATATCGGGTTTATGTTATAACTAAACTTTTTTTCCACTATTTTCCTTTTTTCCTTACTCAAGATTAAAAATTTGATATCCCATGAATCTAAAATCATAATGACACCTTGCATGGAAATTTCTTGTATGCTATCTAACGGCCTTATCTTTATGGGGTATTTTTTGTACAGATATTGATTAAAAGTACCGGGTTTTAAATACGTGTAAGGACTCGAAATGACACCAGTGGAAAATAAAGAACAATTTGCGCCAATAATGTTAGAAGAAATCATTTGCTTCGGTGAAAGTTTTGATATTATTTGTCCGTCTCTTATTGACAATTCGGAGTAATAAGACTTAAACATTCTTTAAGCCCCACAAAGACCCGATTTGTATAATTAGGTTATCGTTTCAGGGTATCGTAATAGCGTCATAGTATAACGGCCTTTGGGACCACAAACGGGATACTCAATATTAGTCTCTATGGACATATGTAGCCAGTTAACTCTCTTCTAAAATAATAACATTGCTTCTTAAAAGTTCATGCATTGGACATAATATTTGATATCTATATATGGAAAAAATATCAATTAATAATACACTACGAAAATGAAATATCTTAATGGCTGAATAAGTCAAACGGGGTCTTTTAACCCCTTGTCCTCCTTTGTACAAATGATTTATGTTTGAAGGAACAGTGTATCATAATCTTAAAAGGGTAGAAAAAATATATGTCGTTAGAGCAAAATGTCATGTTTATAAGTATCAAAGAAATACCAATGACATAAATGAGAGTCAGATTGGAATACAATTTTCTTTTGTTGCACTAAATTACCTCAGGTCATTTAAATGTTTAAATCGTTGAGTTAATTGCGTCGAAAAACAACAGTAATGAAATATATACAAAGTATGTATGCTCAAGTGTATCACCGGGATCCAATTACAGATAAAGTTAAAATATAAAAAGAAATCGTTACGTTTTATTGTTATAGCTTATGTTTTGAGATTATTATATGACGTCATTTAGACTGAGAGTCTTGCCTTGGGGGACACTATTGACAAAACATCAATATGATAACCCGTCTCGTTCCTATATTTAATTAATGCACTTATGCCTTCATTCAATGTCGGCCAAAATTGTTGGTTTGGGATTTGAGAATGGTAAAAAATGTCTATGACTTTTCTATGACAATTTACTGTAACGGAGAACTGGTTTTATAAAATCACACACACACACACACACACACACACACATATACACACACACATATATATATATATATATATATATATTGTATTTTGTACTTTGTTTTGTTTCTCCTATATTTTGTATCTATTTTTATTATATATTAATTGCGCAGCATAACCACTTCTGGTTAATTTGATGAACAGCTAGAATTATTATCATCGTGATTTTGTTAGGCTATTTGTACTTCTAGGTCAAATCGGTGAGTAATATTTAAGCAATGTTAAGCAAAGGTTTTTGGTTGTTTTATTATTGTTACACTTAACATGTCTTGAATATACACACAGTCACAACGGGCCTTTAAGTAACCATAACAATTTAGATAAATTAGTCACGTTATAAAAATTAGCTATGTATATTTTCAAACTACATTAACCGAATGACTGCATTTAGGTGTAATTCATCTATTTTAGAAAACTATTATGATACCAAATTTAGTTTATTTCTTTTTCGATTAGGAATCAAGTGTTTTAAGCTTCTTTTGATTTTTCATGACGAGTTGGACTGGGTGGAACCAGTGCTTTGCTCCGAAGAAGACCATAAAAAAGATTGATTTCTGTTTGAGGAAGTTTTTATTACTTATTCAAATTCTTTTCCACGGTTACCGGGTTAGACCTGTACTTTGCGCTTTAGAAGGCTTTGGAAACATTAAACAGAAAGAGGATCAAACCCACGTCTTTCAGATCCTAGGTTTTTAATTCCATCATTAGACAACGGCGTCCTTACACCGATAAAATCTATTGTTATCTAATACATCACCTTTCCGAAATGTCACGAATGACGTCAGTCTTTGAACCCTTACATAAACATGAAATGAATTTTATGTTTAGGTCCATTTAGATGGCTTGATTGTTTCGTTTTGTAATGTAAAATCTTGTTAATATATCTAGTCATATGCACCATTCGACAAGCACTATCTCTGATAGCAGGAGACTAATTCAAATAAAAACATTTCGTGGCTTAATTATTTGTTATTTCAGTCCATTATATTGAATATTTACAGGTTTCTTGGGCATTGTCTGTTATTCAACAAAGGAAAACATAAATGTTTTCAGTTCATCATGCTTTTTGTGTCACATATAGTAATAAATGGAAACTATTTTTAAGTGTGGGAAACGCCTCAAACTATCTAAAATTTACATATTTTTTTACTCAAAGCAACTCGTTCACAGATGGTCATTGACTTAGATTTAAATTTTTAACAATATACGTGTTTTACGTCTACCAATACCCATCTACAGACTGAATGTCACCCAATGCAAACATCCGTGATCGTAAGAAGGATAGGTGGTTTCGCCATCACAGACTATACCGTTATAGACGGTATTGGAACTATATTTAGACTGATAAAACCTATATTTAGATTCATTCACATTTCACGCATTCGTCAATTTCATAGGATGAACTTACGAAATCGCTACTCTGTACTGCTGAAGACGCCGCGATGCGGAACGTGTCCTTCGGGTATTTCGTAATCTATATTCAAACGATTTCGTCGAAGTTGCATTTGCGCATGTTAATGTCATAGCAACTGATGTACTATTAAATAATGTATTTCTTTGAGAAATAATCATAATTCTGTTTAATTTTTATTTTATTTATTTATTATTTTTATTTATTTATTTTACTTTGTTGTTATACAATATTAGTTACCGTTTATGTCATCATCATCATGATCGATTAATAAAAATAATTCAATTATGAGTCCCATTTATTATTTGTTATTTCCAGGTTTTATCAAATTTGAAGTCAGTGACATTGATTATATACAAATGTGACTCAATCAATAATTAAAATACCTTTTAAGCGCAGTATATTTTCTTTTGTTTTGGAAAAGACCATAAAAATCCAATGAAGATGAAAAATTTCCAAATAGAAATTTAATATATATCTCACCTGCCACATATGATTAACTCAGAATATTTTCTTTCATCAAGATCAAATAAACTAATCCTATTAAGTCATGTTCACCCGAATTTCATTATCACACTTTAACAAAAGTAGTTTATTTTGTCCGAATTCACTAAGGTAAAAAATAGAGAGCATTTCGATTGATGTGCAAAGGCATTAGAAAAAAAACTAATCTGAAAAGCAAGAAGTTTTGAGCATTATGATAACACAAACCTTAGCTTACAATATACCAATCTGTTGTTCAAAAAAGCGTAAGCATATATGCTTGCCAACTGTTATATTTAATTTCATTACAATATTCTTTCAAAGATCAAATTAAAAACCAACATCTAAGTACATGTTTGTAAAATCAACATAACATTTCTACAAAACCTGATCATATAATCTGTCCCATTGTGTCAATGGTTGCTGTTTTATTTACGTAATGAAATACGTTCTGTCAAAAGATACATAAGATTAAACATAAAAAATTAGAGCCAGTGTTATCTTTGTGAGTTGTAAACGTTTCCTTTATAAATTTCGATATTTTTGTGACTGTAAGCATCCAGATGTCTTTCAATGCATGAAAAAATTGCTTTGAATTTCATATTTAGCGTGATATCATTGCAATAATTTCTCTTTTTTTTCTAAATCAATCTTATCCCAGCACCAAGAGCTTTCTTACACATGTTGAGATGTTGCCAGTGAACAGTTTCTGTAATACTGAAGATACGAATTTCCAATCAGCGTCAAGTCTTTACTTATAAACTCCTAGACTTGACTATTGCCGAGCTCAGTTCGAACATCAGCAATTATAGCCATCGCCGAGCTGCTGCCGACATATATACATATCTTCAACGATCGGACAACAACCCTGTAACATGCTCTTAAACCGATCGGCAACCTATCGAACATTCATGCAATCTTTGGATTTATTTGGCGATAGTCTTAGTAATCATTTTTATTTTATTTGGATTTTGAAATTGAGTGGATATCGGGAGACCCCATTAATGTGACTGCGACTTCAAATTTAATAAGTTTTGTCTTTGTCAACAACCATTAGAAGCTGACTCATCTATAGCGACAGTGTTAACGGTAAAATAGTATGCTATTAACATCTATAACAGTGAGCTCTAAGTTAGGACGCGTACCATGTATTCACGCTTGGCATTTATTCAAAACGCAGTGGAATTATGCAATACGTAGAGATACATTGTAAGAAACAATCAACGCCTGTATATATACTGTAGTTTGTAACTAGTTGAACGGACATGTATTTAATAGAAAATGAATGTATATATACTGTAGTTTGTAACTAGTTGAACGGACATGTATTTAATAGAAAATGAATGTATATATACTGTAGTTTGTAACTAGTTGAACGGACATGTATTTAATAGAAAATGAATGTATATATACTGTAGTTTGTAACTAGTTGAACGGACATGTATTTAATAGAAAATGAATGTATATATACTGTAGTTTGTAACTAGTTGAACGGACATGTATTTAATAGAAAATGAATGTATATATACTGTAGTTTGTAACTAGTTGAACGGACATGTATTTAATAGAAAATGAGTGTATATATACTGTAGTTTGTAACTAGTTGAACGGACATGTATTTAATAGAAAATGAGTGTATATATACTGTAGTTTGTAACTAGTTGAACGGACATGTATTTAATAGAAAATGAGTGTATATATACTGTAGTTTGTAACTAGTTGAACGGACATGTATTTAATAGAAAATGAATGTATATATACTGTAGTTTGTAACTAGTTGAACGGACATGTATTTAATAGAAAATGAATGTATATATACTGTAGTTTGTAACTAGTTGAACGGACATGTATTTAATAGAAAATGAATGTATATATACTGTAGTTTGTAACTAGTTGAACGGACATGTATTTAATAGAAAATGAATGTATATATACTGTAGTTTGTAACTAGTTGAACGGACATGTATTTAATAGAAAATGAATGTATATATACTGTAGTTTGTAACTAGTTGAACGGACATGTATTTAATAGAAAATGAATGTATATATACTGTAGTTTGTAACTAGTTGAACGGACATGTATTTAATAGAAAATGAATGTTGTATACGTTCCGCATTAGCTCTCTTTTTCTTCAAATATTTGACAAAGATAGATGAAACATGTTGGGAACAATAAATACAATAGTATAAACTTACTATAAACTTACTAAGTTAATTAAGAAACAAGCTCTTCAACTTAAACTACTACCCCCAGACGGTTCCAGGGTTGAACCCAAACTCCACACAGTGATCTCCCTTGCAAGAGAAGAAATCACTGTCGTCACAAATGTCACGTGATAATGGTAAACTAACAAAATGGCGTATCCGTCTGCTGTCACAACAACAAAAATATTTTTCAAAATGATTTTTTACCACGAGGCGATATTCGATGTTTATTAAAGAATTGATACCAAGACTAAATGCTTAGGAAGACCTCCCCCACCACCGTCAGGTATGTTACCGTTCGACCACGTCGCCATCAAGACATACAATCATTATGACCTGATAAACAAATTCCTTATCAAAGAAGTATTTAAAGTTACATTAGGCTGAAATAGTTTTGATTTTTAGTAATGATTTCAATGTAGGGAGTGAATTACGAATAATCCTGAGAAACAATTTGAGCATTTTCAAAACGAAAGGTCCTACGTCAGTGAATGTTTGTAATTTTGAAAAGGCGAAACTTTACATCTTATTCTATTTATAAACCGCTCATGTACCCCGTGGGAAAATGTCTTCATTTTTTATTTATGCACATCTAATTGGTGGCAGACATAAATCATTGCAATATCGGAGACGTTGCCATTTTAATTCAATATAATTATAATAATGCATAAAATCATATATGTAATCATATTTTGCATGAAATCAACGAATGAAAATAAAAACTTTGATTAAAATTCAATGTCAGAAAAAAGAAATAATAATAAGGTCAATTTGTTTGAAAAAAACGATTCAATGGAAGCTGTTAGAGTTGTTTGGTTTTTAAGGACAGAAATAATAACTTTGTAATTCAAGTATAAGGAAATATCGTGCTTAATGTATACGGCGTAATATTTCCAAGACTGGTTTACTCGGTGTCATGATAATATGATCGGTAGCGGTATCGTGCTTAATGTATACGGCGTAATATTTCCAAGACTGGTTTACTCGGTGTCATGATAATATGATCGGTAGCGGTATCGTGCTTAATGTATACGGCGTAATATTTCCAAGACTGGTTTACTCGGTGTAATGATAATATGATCGGTAGCGGTATCGTGCTTAATGTATACGGCGTAATATTTCCAAGACTGGTTTACTCTGTGTCATGAAATATGATCGGGTAGCGGTATCGTGCTTAATGTTTACGGCGTAATATTTCCAAGACTGGTTTACTCGGTGTCATGAAATATGATCGGTAGCGGTATCGTGCTTAATGTTTACGGCGTAATATTTCCAAGACTGGTTTACTCGGTGCCATGAAATATGATCGGTACGGTATATAATATGATCGGTACGGTATCGTGCTTAATGTACGGCGTAATATTTCAAGACTGGTTTACTCGGTGACATGATAATATGATCGGTAGCGGTATCGTGCTTAATGTTTACGGCGTAATATTTCCAAGACTGGTTTACTCGGTGTCATGATAACATATCGGAGCGGTATCGTGCTTAATGTATACGGCGTAATATTTCCAAGACTGGTTTACTCGGTGTCATGATAACATATCGGTAGCGGTATCGTGCTTAATGTATGGAATTAAACTAACGGGTTTCACCGTGGCAGCGTTATATCTGTCTCAAGTAGACACAGTCTCAAAATGGCTTAAATATTTTCATTTTCGACGAAATGTTAAAGCCAGTAAGAAAACAATGTTTAATTTTACATCGAAACATTTGAATGACATTGATACCAGGTCGCATGAAAACGGGATTTTTCTTAAATAAGATCATCAACTTTAGAATAAATTTTCCCTTAAAATAAAAAAAAAAAAACTTTCTCAATGTTGCCAAATCATTTATGAAGCATAGCTCTATTTGTATTATATTTGAAAGTTTTACGATATAAAGATAAATTTGGTGGTCTTTATCCTGTTAGTGTTTTCTCCCTTTGTTATACAAAGGTAAGCTACCTTTGGTGGTAAATATTCTGAAAGTAGTGTCCACTTTGAGGTCATTTCATGGGTCAGTGATCTGCCCGCCTTGTACTTTTCCGTGCAGTCGAGAATCTGGCCTTTTAATATTTCCTTAAAATAATATTTCTCGACAATCGGTTTGTATATCTGTATAATTGTTTTTGGTTCACTTTGAAAATACTGTGTAGCGTCTCTTATTTTTGATTTCTATCTAAATTTACTTCAATGAGTAATTTTGGTAATTCTTTGATAATTTAAACAATGGTTCAAGATGGCTTTCGTTCTTGGCGGTAACTGCATTTTAAATATAATGTTCACAATTCTCTGAATCTGTTTATAACACACATGTTACCAGAAGTCACAGGAGCGATTGTGCCGATAATGACGTGAGGTGAAAGCGGTTGATTCCATAAATTGGTGAGTTTAAATGTACACCTGTACTATTTGTAATACTCGTGTGTGTACATGTATATTTGTTGTGAACCTGTAATGCTATATTCGTATATGTACATTTATGTCTTAATTGTCGTTTATAATTGTATGAAGATAACTTTGACACATTGATGGCCACAAACATTATTTATGATTTATTATAAACTCATTGTCTTAAATATGAATGTAAAAAGTCTTACTGTTCCATAATCCTTACTTAAAAATCATTCCCATTACTTATATGAACGAAGATTGAAGAATTGTCAGAACAAAAAAACAAACATTCGTGTTGCGTAGTGATATGTGTACTGATCACTTCATTACAAATGATCGTAATAAAATTTTATTTGTCTTTAAATGTTTATTAAGAAAGTCCATACTTTGGGCGTTGTATTGTAGAATAACAGCATTATCTTCTGCAATCATTAAACAATAACATCGATATGTATGCTTAATTGCATGTTTTATATTCAGTTCAATAACTGCATTATTAGTTTAATTGTTTGCATGGCTTGATTATTGCCCCACCTCCCAAGTTTCTGTCAACAGGGGACTTAAGTAAATACATGATGCAAATAAAATGTTGTTTACTATATATTATGCGTCTGAAACGTGGCGTGATATGGCATCAAATAACATTATTCTGAAAACGGACAAACCAGTTCTTGATATATTCATAATGGCATGCAGTGGTATCTTTTTCAATAAAATTGTACCGACTTTGGTATGTAACGGCGGTATAAGGACTATATCGTGGTTTTAGAAAATAATACATCAGTCATGCACTTATTTTGTATTTAAGTTGCTATACTTTAAAAACCAATCTTTAATTTCAATTATTGTTTAATTTCAGGCAATAGTTAACTTGACGTAAAATTGATATGATCATATACATATAAGTACCTTGGTATTCATTTATATTACTATATTAATGTAATTTGGAGTTCATTTTCATGGCATTAAGTTTTCCCTCTAAGGGTTCATTGGTTAGGGTTAGTGCTTTGCGTCTTTGGAGGTCATTAAACCCGTCGTGGATCGAACCAAGACAACGGAACATTTAAGATGCCCTAACGAGTCAGAGCAATGTCACAACCCTGCCCAACTCAGCAAATATTATTCCCATGTAACACATACGGATTTTTCTTTCAATAGCGTGCATGGGATAAATACATTACCTGTAATATTGATCCATCTCTCTGGTCTGCAATTTGAACTTTTCCAAAACGACAATACAAATAAAAATATGATGTATCTATAAATAAAATTTGCACTTGTGAATCGATTAGTTCACGTGTACAAATAAGGACCGGAAGCAATATTTAGGTTCATGAGCACTAATTTAGATCAGTTCCTTCCATAAAACAATTATCTTATCAAAGTGGACCAGTATTATACGGCTATTAAGGCGTTATAGTACGGTGTTCCATTCCTGTCCAAATATCGATGTGTGATCTTATCGCTGAGACAATGTAATGGGTTTTAATAAACAAACAATTACTCAGACGGTTATGAGTTATCTTAACACGTAAGAGTACAGGATTTCCCGGCGATTGGAAACTGAAAATCAGTTATCTTTAACAGATAACTTCAAAGGTTTAAATATCTACAGTTTAAATATTTACCATTAAGTATGTGACTGTAACTTCAAATTCCGTTGGTAAATAAAATATAGGTATAATTATACGTCGACATTGTGTTTTATCACAAAATGTTTTTATTTCAAGTTAACTAAAGCTGGCAAGAAAAGTTAATAGTGTTTGGAACAATTTCTTATTTATGGCAGTTGCTGTCATATAATAGCATCTATGTATTGTCCAAACACATTTACCTGTACCTGTTTCTTACGTATGTGTATATTAAAACAAATGAAGTAAATACTTTCACTAAAATGTTAAAATACTTTATTGTGTTGGTTTTATCTGTTTATTATTTCATTATTTTAAGCTGTTGCAAATGAAGTTCCATTCCATACTTAAAAGTATGCGTCTGTTATGTTTTGTTTTTTTATTAATTTTCGAATCCAACGTTTATACGCACGCCATAATGAGAGCCACGCAATGCTTGTAACCTTTCCCAAGAGGTCGAGGAGTCTTTACATTATCTACCTTGTAAACGGATTCAAAAGCTCCCTTGCTGTGACCCAATATTGAAATCGGGTCGATTCGTCAGTATAAATAGAATAGGTGTTGTGTGAAGCCACATAGCTTAGGGGCGATAGTGTAATCACCAAAATAATTGGGGATGGGAGTGGGGGTTTACGTGCCACCGATGGTCAATTTGGAGCCTATGTCTTACTGAGATAGATATAGTGTTGAAAGACTATAGTATTATGCCGTAGACATATTTCATTATACGATCAGACCCAGTAACATTATACTGAAATCCTGTCGATTGAACAAAAGAAATAAAAAGTAATATTCACACACATGTATTAACACAAGGTATGCATATTTAGATACTAAATATCAATAACAAAATTCCTCGTTTCACATTTTGAAATTGCTAAAAACGAAAATAGAACACTAGACCGTCTGAGTTACGAGAAATATAACTTGATTGCGAGTCAGTCGTAAAAATATACAAATAAACGTTACTGGGTTCAAACTGATTTGTCGGAAAACTTGATGATCAACAAACTACTTGTTTATTTATTTCTTTATTTTCCTCCTGTATAGAAGATTTTACAACATATACAATGTACATATGATTTGTCGGAAAACTTGATGATCAACCTTAATTATCAAACTACTTGACAAAATTTCATACACATTAATTTTAAGATTTGTAACATAAAACAGGTGACTTGACTGGACTATTTGAATTTACCGTCGCTTCGACAGTATTTCAGTCATATAGCGACGTCCAGCTAATTACAGGTGGAGGAAGACCCCGAGTGCACGGAGTCATCCGGGTAGAACAGATAAGATCCGATATACGTTAAGTGTAATAAAGGAACAGCATGTAAAGAGAACCCCTTCAGATGATATCATGGTGTTAGATAACAGAAGGAAAATTTTGTCATCACTTTTCATTTCAATCATTGTGAAAGCTTTTCTAAAAAAACAAAAATGATTTTGGCAAAGGTATAAAAGAGTTACTTTTCAAATTATATTATTTCGTTGTAATCGAATACACATTAACTGCATTTAACCTGAACATTGTAAGTTTGAATGACGAATAATTTCCATTTAGCTATGCAAAGTTGCGTTGTGTCATAATAATTAGGAAAAGGTTCGTAAGTCATTATGGGAGTGGAAGAAAGCAACTCTTTGTCGCAATGAAATGGTCCTTCCTTAAAATCTTGCATACTCGATCGTTTTAGGTTCTAATCATCATGATCGTTCGATTTCTACAGCTCAAATGTTTACTCGGGGATTGTATTTCAAGAGGAAAAAGCTGAAAACTATTTATGTTTCTAAGTATTCGATAATGATATTTAGGGTACATATTAATCAACACTTTCCTAAACAGATTGAAGTACTTGAGCTTCTAAACCTGACTTTAATATGTTCAATGAAATGAGTTCAACTCGTTACATAGATGGCATTAAAAGTGATTTGCACTATATTGTTTCCCTTCTTAGTGATGATCTTAGCTCATTGAAAGAACTGGAAATATGAATATATAACGTTATGATATATTATGATTTCATCTCTAAAACATCTTTGATGGACACTTTGCTTTAAATATATTTGAGATTGAATGTAATTTGACAAGATTCCTTATAAGCTTACAACGGATATGTGTGACTGTCGCGAGGTATGCGAAATTGATATCATTGTTCTGTCATTGTATTGGTCCATTGCTATTATATGATTTCTCCGTTATATTGCTGTTATATCATTGCGTCCATTTTTTCTTGTTATGTGATTGGTAAGGAATTGATATATAATTGCTCTGTTGTTATTATCGTATGATAAATTCGATTAATTATATGATTGTTGTTATTAAGATGTTGATTAGTAATTGCTCCGTATACATGTGTATTATTATTGTTAAATGTATTGGAAGGACAGAGAGGTATCAATGGACTGAAATTGAGAGTATTGGAAATATGGAAGAAGCAAAAGAGATAAAGGATTATAAATGGGAAAGTGTTGTTTCTATTTCAATGTGACAAATGGGGACCATAAAGAAAATTGGGGGGAAAAAATGAAAATTTTGCCACAGTGACTAACATGAGATTAGTGTCATGTTTTGCTAAACAGGGCATTGCCTTCGTATTTTGAGGTATTTAACACAAATAATTATTACAAAATGTTGCCAATCTTTTATAACACACCTTCGTCTGTACTTTACTTATCCATGTATATACCCGTTTTACCCGTATAAATCATTCTTGTGAAGTTATTTGGTCCATATAATGTTATATTGACCGGCACTGCGGGCGACATAATTTATATGGACCATATGACGTCATCGCTTAGCAATTTTAACGACAAGTAGATTTCACGCAAACTAGCAGACGACAAAATGAGCAACGCTTACAGAAAATGAGTTGTTTAAATGTTTATGAATTGATAATACTGAGAGGGCTTTTAGAAGCTACTTTGAATTGCCCGAAAGCGACCTCGAGAACTGAACCAAAATTAGAATTAATATTAAAAAATATTTGGCATAATATAATAAATAATACATGGCATTTAGAGCTAAATGAACGTGTGTGGCACATCGGTCCATATACCTTCCTCAGTCCTACTGACCGGTCCGTAAACTTGCTTGTCGCCCTCAATGCCATGCATTATTTATTAATTATTATACTCTTGAATATTTGGCAATATATATAATTAGGCTGCAATTTTGTCTAATGAGTATAAATTATGCAATCTGACTTATATATTAGTAAGTATCAGATCATATGACTACCACAGATCTACTAAATTTTATCAGGCTACCAAACAAGGTATTTTACTACTCAAGCCTACTTAAAAATCGTTTTCATATTCATTCCCTTTGAAATTGGTGAATAGTTGAGGACTCGTCCGCCATTGTTTTGTCATGTTGCAAGTGCTTTGCCTTTTTATCGCGTCAGGCCAAAGACCTACGGACTAAGTCATAAGATCTAGCCCATAACGTATAATACCTGACTCAGAACACACAGCGCCTAAGACAAAATGGCATAATAGGGGGGTCCGTATGATCCTTCTGGCAATTATTATATTCACCGTTAATGTTTAAATGGACATAATTCAGAAATAAAATACTTTGTTAAAATTTCAGGATGAAGACATAGAATATCTGGTATGATATCGAATGCCATATTGATAATTTATTTTTGAATGCATTTTTATGTAGAATATATAAAAACATACTGAATTTGAAATTCGTATACACCAGTGGACAATAAGGAAAAATCGACTCCAATTATATTAGAAAAAAATGATTTGCTTTTGAGGAAGTTTTGTTATCAGTTAAGAGATCCGTCCCTTATTTACGATTATGTGTAATAAGTCTTTAAATTATTCTCAAAGCTATTCTCAAACTCAAATATCTTTCATGCATCAGTGCATTGCAATAGCGTTCTTGTATGAATGCCTTTGGGACTCACAAGGGATACGTCACTCCTGTCTATATTGAAAAATGTCGCCAGATAACTGTTTTCTAAAAAATAGCATTGCTATGTTTAGTTCATACAATGGACATATAAATGCATATATGTAATAACTATCAATTAACAGTACTCTCCAGATAGGAAAATATCACAATTGTTTAATAGTTTTTCTGATTACTCAACTTAGGTCTAGAGGAAAATGAAACCATGTATAACGTCATATTATGCACAACTTAAACTTAAAAAGACAATACCTATATCTTAAGTTCTGCAATATAATCATAATACTAATGTCATGAATAAATTTCAGATCGAAATATTTCTTTAACGAAGCCCTAAATTATCTTTTTACACACGTATATATATATGTGTGTGTGTGTGTGTGTGTGTGTGTGTGTACATGGCTGCATGTTAATTGCATAGTATAAGGAAATATATAATGCAAGTATATACTCAAATGGTTCATGGGGACCCTTCAATTACAGACGAGGCTTTATGATATTAACACTTCTTCGTTCTTTTTCGATAGTAACAAGTTGTTATTTTTTTAGCTATTATTAATTGAGACTTTTGTTGTGTGGGTGGGGGGGGGGGGGCGATTGCTTTCCCATCTACCTTTACTTATTTATCTAAACAATCAAACTATATAAATAATGTCAGGTTATAAGTTCGCTGAATGACTGCAAACATGGGTGTTTCTTTTACTTTAAAACGATGTTCATAATACTAAGGTTAGTTTGCTTCATTTCCTGTAAGTTGATTAGGAAACAAGTTCCTTTAACTTCTACTGATTCTTCTTGGATGGAAGAAGAATCTTCTTCCTGTGTTGGATCAGTACTTTTCATTTAGGAAGACGACGGAAAAATATTGATTTTTGTTTAATGTCTATTGAGAATTAATCTCTCACAAATTACATTGAACCGAACGAATATTAAAGTCATATCCTTCAGGTTCTCAGTCATTCAGTCAAATTCCATCATCATCTTGTTGTTAATAAGTTCATGTTTCATAATAACTGAACCTATGAAAAATTATTTGAAAATCAGAAGGCAAAAATAACTTCAATAAACGAGCCTTTACGTTAACAAGAAAAGATTATCAAAGTTTATCGGCCTACTTGGATGATATTTTGTCTTTCTTTTCATTTGTAATGTCTGTGCACCATTCGGCAGACACTATTTCTGCAAACAGGAGAATATATTAAGTTAGTGTTTAATTCAAGGGATGTAATTACTTTCAAATATAAGAAATGGCATAGTCACTGATATCATATAAACTAATTTTACCCAATCCTCCAATCATTTAGTTTCTTTATTTTGAAGATGCAATTAAATGTTGAAGTTATTGGCTGGTACCTTGAGGCATGTTAAGTCCATCTATGATGCAATGTCATCCATATGGTTATATTTCGAGATGGTATATATACATATTTGTACAGTATGGTAATCATATATCTTAGAAATGTGAGCAAGTAAATTTACATTAAGGGACACGTGGTACAGTGATAGCATGTGACTGCAGATTTTGGGCTCAAATCCGATTTGATTATTATAATTTTTCTTACATTACCAGGCTAAAATTAATGGTCTAAAATACATTTATACAAAGCATAATACACAGACCATGTATCTGACCCTCATGTATGTATATGACTTTGTTTTGCTAAAATCATATTTTTTGTAATTTAATTTCATTTTACTTTGTCAATATCATCAGCATTAATATAACAATAAATGAATTAAATAAATAAAGATAATTCAATTACAAGTCACATTCATCATTTGTTCTACGAGTATACATAAGTTTGAGGTCAACGACATACGTCAAAATTAAATTGGCTTTTATCAAAATTTTAAAAACCTATTTTTTACAAAATGTATTTTTTTATTCCAAACTCCATATCAGACGAACCTTTTCGATATAGATATATCTAATTAGAATTTCTGTGTCGAAGATATGCATATCTTATATTTGAATTGCCATATTTGATTTTCTCTTAGGATTAATATAAAAGAAAATCTAAAAAAAATAGATTGGTTTTATCTAATAATGTTCGACCGGATAATCGAATGTTGTGGTATGTGTCGTTCGAATCCATCCAAAAGTAAAAAAAGAGAACGTGCCAAGCAATGGGTTTCGATTGAAAAGCAAATCCAAAGTTTTGGCAATAGAAAATCTACAAATGCCTGAAGTGCAAACAAACTTAGCATGGTGCATTTTTCATTACAAGTTTCTTAAATATCGGTTGGTGCTTTGTGCTAAAGTTATAGTATTTCATCTCATTCACATAGCAAGGAAATATCATTTTGGTGGTTAGAATGTGATTTTACGAGATGTCTACTAATTTGTAGTTTGTATGACAAACAAGAATAATGATTTTTTATGGTGTGCTTGCCATTTTCGATTAATCTGCCAAAAAATGGTTTTCAGTATTTTCTGCATCGTGAGGAAATTTGTGTATGTGTAGACGTGGGGGATGTTTGTGAACTGTTCAGTGACATTAATAAAGTAATAAAACGACTTTAGTTCAAGATAATTGAAAAAATTTAGCAATTACAATTTATTAAAATGGTAACGAAGTTTGCAATAATAGACTATATGGAATGAATTCTCTTATTTCGTAATAGAAAAAGCAAGTGATATTAGAAGGAAATGCAGACGTTTCTTATTTTTTTTTCTTTTGGGACTGTCAACATCAGGACACATTTCAATCTACCGCCACAATGCTTTAAATTTCATGCGGTGCGCAACATCACTGTCATCAAGTTTTATTTCCTTCTTTCAAAAAAGCAATGTAAATAACAGCATTCGAAGCTTTTTTTTACTAAAAATCAAAGAAACACATTGAGATGTTGCCAGTAAAACGGTTTCTGCGATACTAAAATATACGAAATTCCAATTAGCGCCAAAGTCTAAGTAAATAGTAGACTTCTAGACATGTGGCTATTGGCCAGCACCGTACGTACGAACATCGGCAATTACACCCATCAGATCGCCAAGTTGTAAATGGCCAGCTGGCAACCTACACAAGGGTGTTTTCCATCAATTTTTACGTATCTTCAACAATCGAACACGAAATACTCGTCAGAGTCTAACTTTTGTAATAATTTCAATGTAGGGAGGGAAATAAGAATTGTATATGAAACAAATTGGAGCATTTTCAAAACGATAGGCACCACGTCGGTGAATGTGAGCCATTTTGAAAACGCGATTATACACATGCTATTCTCTTAATAGGCCGTCCATGTACCCCGTGGGAAAATGTCTTCAATTTCTGAATTATACATATTTGAATAAGGCAGCCATAAATCTTTGCAATATCGGAAGCGCAACCAATTTAATTCAATATAAACAATAATTGTATAACTTCAAATATGTAATCATATTTTGTATGAAAATCAATGAATGAAAATGAAAACGTGTATTAACATTAACTGTTAGTTATAATATCATAAGAGCAATTTGTAAAAGAAAAACAAAAAAAAACTGTTCAATGAAAGTTGTTGTTTTACGAGTAGTTGTCAGTAAATTACGTCGATACTTAGAATGGAGTGTTACCATGCATTAAAATGACTTAAAGTTTAAGATTAAAATAATGCTTGATTTAGTTTCGGTAGCGGGAGGTCGTGAGGTTAATCCCCGACTGCAATGTACCAAAGTCGTTGAAAAAGGTACTGGTACCATCCTGCTTGGCGCTCAACATATCGTATGCACTCAAGTAAGTTCAAGGACTTGCTTGCCCGGTGTCAGGATAATATGATTGGGTGTGGTATCATGCTAAATATTTACAAAGTTATATACATGTAAACTTTGGCAGCGATAACCAGTGCATCTGTCTGAAGCAGACATAGCCTCCAAAGGGTTTAAATATTATCTACGGGACGTTAAACCCAACCAGAACGTAATATTTAATTTCATATAGAAATAGTTTAAAGATAATGCCCTTGATACTATTGAGAAAAAAAACTGGGAAAAGTCGTGACGCATGAAAACAGGATTTTTCCTTAATAGGTGCAGCAATTTTAGATTATCAAAACAAAAACAAAAATTATAGTGTAGCACCCAGTATTAAGCATATAAGAAATGATTAAACTTTCTCATGGATGTCGAATTATTTATGAGGTATAGCTATATTTGTAATATATTTGAACGCGGGCATGCTCAAAATATATGGTACACTGCTTTTATAGTAACTCATCTCAATTCTCCCTTAAACGCTGGAAAGTAACGCAGTTGTAAAGTTCCATTTTATTTTTTTTATTCTTATTCAAAACCGCATTTACACATACAGTCATATTGTATAGCACACATTATGAAATGAAACATTTAAGGATGTAGTAATATTTAATAAAATTGAAATTTATGGAATATTATCTATCAATAAACTGTTCCATAGTCTTAAGTAAAAGATCACCTCCTCCGCTTGAAAGACGATTGAAGAATTGTCTGAAACGAAAACGCATTTGGAATGCGTAGTGAATACATGTAATATTAACTTCATGACAAGCGGTCGTAATGAAATATTATTTATCTTTAAATGTATCAATAATTAAACAATAAACATCTATATTTTTGCTGAATTGAATGGTTTTTTTTAACATTAAATACAATAACCTAGAGTAGATTGTTCGCATTATTTGATTATTGCTCCTGTTTTCTGACAACTGGTTACTTGGGTAAATACGCGATGCAGATAAAATGTTGCTTTGTCACGAATAACGCTTCTAACATGTGGCATTAAATTACATTATTCTGGAAACGGGCAAACCAGTTGTTGATGTATTCATGATTATATATATATATATATATATATATATGATATATTTGATGCAGTGATACCTTCGTATACAAGGTAAATTGTAATGACTTTGGTATAAACGGCGGTGTATTAACACTATTTAGGTTTGTGATAGGAAATGCATAAGTTTTTATAGGCTTTGAAAATCAAACTAAGTTATAAATATACTATTATAATTTGCAATTTAGTATTCATTTATATTACAATATCTCAGTAATTTGGAGTTTAAATTCATGGCAAAAAGATTTTACTATTTCACTTATGATAATCCCTCTTTGCGCTTTGCGGTTCTTGTGTTAGTGTTCGTATTTAAAGTCCAGGAAGGCCATGAAATGTCCCCTTCCCGTCGTGGTTCAAACCAACATCCTTATGATCTGCAGTTATGGATGTTACCATTAGACCTAACCTTTCAGAGCAATATGCCACAACCATTTTCAGCTCAACACTTTTCCCACGTCACACAAACGGAAATTCTCTCCAATAGCGTGCATGTAGGAAATACATTACCTGTAATATTGATCCATCTTTCTGGCCTGCAATTTGAACTTTTGCAAAACGACAATACAAATAAAAATATGATGTATTTATAAATGAAATTTGCACTTGTGAATCGATTTCTTCACGTGTACAATGTAGGACCGGAAACAATGTTTAGGTTCCTGAGATCAGTACCTTCCATAAAACAATTATCTTATCAAAGTGGACCAATATTATACGGCTATTAAGGCGTTATAGTACGGTGTTCCATTCCTGTCGAAATATCGACGTGTGATCTTATCTCTGAGACAATGTAATGAGTTTTAATAAACAAATAATTACTTTGACGATTATGGGGTATCTTAACACATTATTGTATCGAATTTCCCGCTGATTGGAAATTGAAAATCAGTCATCCTTGTATAGATTAACCTCAAAGGTTTAAATATCTATCATTTAAGTATACTACTATAACATGAATTGAAGTAATTGTTCAAATAACTTAAAATGGCCTCAGCAGATTTCTGCATTTCTTTTGGTAAGAAAAATCTGAGGTTATACTTCCACGACAAGTTTCATTAATAAGTGTACTAATTTCAAGTTCACTAAGCTAGCAAGGAAATTAAATATTATATAGAAAAAAAGGTTATCGTTTCAGATAATTGTTGTCATATACGCGCACCAAAGCATTGTTTTCCTTGCATGTATTGTCGGGAAAAATTACCATGTGAAGAGAGTTGGCTATTGGAATATGCTTTAATTTGGGTCTCTAAGTGTTCATTTTATTTATTTTTTTTATTTCATTTTATTTTTTGGTTACAGTTTCTATTCTATTTGTATCCTTAGTTTGTGGAATTCCAGCAGCATAATAACATTACATACGAAAGAATTTGGATCCCGTTCGCATTACATTCTCTTTCGATATAAATGTTTATATGCACGCCATCCCGAAAGCCACGAACCCCAGTATAACCAATTCCACTGTAACCAATCCCAGTATCGAGTAATTACGAGCAATATCTGCCTTGCAAGCATAGACGAAACTTCCATGTTGGCGACCAATATTGAAATTGGGGTAGTTTCAGGACTTGCTTGTCCGTTGTCTGAATGAATGGAATGGGGAATTGAAGCTGTGATGCCACATAGTTAAGGTTTTGTTTGTTTGTTTGTTTGTTTTTAGTGATGGGGGCTGCTATCATTGTTTTAAGCTGTTTGGTTTAATGTCCCACCTTCAGTATTTCAGTCATTTTGGAGAATATACTTTCCAGAGAGAGAGCTATAATGCTGAAATGTAGTATTACGCCGTAACATGCGACATTATGCAAACCCAGTAACAGTATCCTAAATACGGTCAAGTGAATAAAAGAATAAATAATACACAGACATATCTAAACAATACATGCATAGATATCATGATTGAAATTTTCGCATTTTACATTTTGAAATTGCTAATACCTTAACACGAGAGCCTTTGATATATAGGCAGCAAATCAGTCGTAAAGTAATGGGAATGGAAGTCATAAGGATCGTATTAATTTGTCAGAATAATTCACTCTGTAAAATATTTGCCTCAAAGTATGAGTTAATAATAAAGACTGACTATCAATTTTCTTTACAAAAAGTGTAACTCATTAATTCTGAAACTTAAGGTGAGTACTGACGAAAACCGGTCGAGATGATGAACATCAAGTAAATGAAACCCCTGCAGATGATGTCATGGTGTTGGATAACAACAGGATGTAAAAATAGTGTCACCACTTTTTGTCAATCAAAGCTTTTCTGAAATAAATATAAAAATAGTTTGCTTTATTAAAGTGTTAATTTTCGAATCCTCTCATTGTTTTGTAATTAAGTCAAATTCTTTGTACTTAAATGCAAAGATTTTCCATTAGCCATGTACTCTTACATCAGTTGGAAAAAGGCTCGTAAATGCACATGGGGTCTTTTATAGAAGTAATAGAATGCAACACTTTCTGGCAATAAAACGGTTCTTTAAATTTTGCAATCTTAACTTCGTTTAAGCGTATCAGAAATCATGATCTTTCGATTTCTACAGTACAAATGGTTACACAGGGCTTGTAATTCAACGGAAAACACTAAGAATTATTATTTTTAAGAATTTGATATTGATGTTATCAGCTAATTCCAAACAGGTCAATGCATGTTTTCTTAAATATGTTTCAGTTGGATTTTTCGACATTATTCACATGAAAATAATTTTCTATGTCATATACAACATACAGTTGGTAGGTAGGTAAATATATTTAGAAATCAAGTTTTTTTAAGAAGAATATCACTTTGAAAAGCTATATATTTTTATTTGTTTCGTTTTTGCTGTTTTTTATTTATTTATTGATGCCGTTGCTGTTAGAGAGATGTTGTTAAGTCACACCGACAGTATCTCAGTCGTTACGAGACTATACATATATCTACTACTGCTGAGCGCATGGCAGGGAGTTACCGATACCATTCTGAACGACTCTGATATCATGTCGCTGTCGGGAATCTAACCAAAGACCCCCTATTCCAGAGGCGGAAACGGCCACGTTGTAACCCTGTACAAACGCACTAGGACGCTTAAAGCGTCTGTATTTAGGGACTATCAGAGCAATTCATAGAGAACCGCATTGACTTGTCATTTTCATTTTTTAAACTATGATTTTATTTCACTTTGGTACATAAGACCTCAAATGAACAAAAATCGTTTTACTATTCTGTTCAGTATTTATAACTTAAAATAGTTTACTTTAAATGAAATTATCCTGGGTTTTATACATATTTGTGTTGTAGTTATTTATGGTTCCTAAATGTAACGTATAACTATCGATGTATTCGGGACAATGTGTCATTATATCAGTATATACATGTACCTACAAGTCCGCAAACAATAAAATCCATAAATCAAATTAGTGAAAAAGTTACATTTTTAATGAAATTTCATTCGAGACTATGTTCGAATATGGTTTACATATTTTTGGGAGTATAAGAGTGTCATGCAGTTATTAGGTAATGTACTAAAGCGCAAAAGAAACTTGTTTGTTTTTCGCATAACGTTATATTGACCCAAACCTGTAACATGAAAACACTGTGATGCATGTATGCTTGTCTATCAAACAATGGGTACATTCGGCCTCTGTTTGCTTAAGTTTTACGTGGCGCCTCAAAAGAAACGTTTTGCGCGATTCGCCCGTACACTAGCTGCATAAATGTGAAATTGGTAAAAAATGTCTCAATGTATTTTCCAAGTCGTAAGAGACAGAAAAACACAAAACAGTTTATCTTTCAAAACTGGCAATGCCGCGACTTTCTGAACGTGAACGTATTGAAGCTTTGATGATGCTTAGTAGAGGTGATACCGTCGACGTTGTCTCGCGGGCGTTTAATTGCCACAGAAATACTGTAAGTAAACCTCATTCAAGGTTTCAGCAAACTGGAACAGTTAGTGATCGTCCTCGAACTGACAGGCCTCACGTAGCTGACGTCAGATTAGACCGTCATTTAAAACTGGCGCATACAAGGCGTCATTTCCAAACCGCTACTTCCACCGCGAGACAGTACGGTATAAGTATAGACACCGTACTGAGGTGTCTGAGTCGCTTTGTCCGACCCTTAAGACTTAAGCAAGTCTACGTGGGAAACGTGCTTTTACGACGTCATCGCGATGCCCGAATGACCTTGGAACGTCAATTTCTACGTTGGAAAGGGCGTCAGTGGAATAGATTTCTCTTTTCAGACAAATCTCGATTGAATCTAAACCACCACGATGGAAGGATGAGGGTATTCCAAAAAAGAGGGGCGAGATTTGCTGGCGCTTGTGTAGTAGAAATTAACAGGTTTGGCGGGGGCAGTGTCATTATATGGGTTGGAGCAATGGGAGATAGGAAAACTGATCTGGTCATTATGAAAGGCAATTTCAGCGCAGCTGAGTACATAAATCAAGTTTTGAGACCGCTCCCGCCACATGACGACACACGTCCGCACACTGCACAGATTACTTGACAATATTTGAATGCAAACGGCGTTGCCGTCTTGCTTTGGCCTGCCGTTTTTCAAAATCTGAACCCAATAGAGCATATTTGGGACCTGCCTGGGCGTAGAGTAAGTTCCGGGCATATTGTCAATAATCTTCAAGATTTAACAAATGCTCTTCGGGCGGAATAGATAAACATTTCCGCCACGTGTCGTGCAACGTTACGTCGATTCCATGAGACGTCGTATTTTACAGGTAATACGACAAGCCTGGGGTCATCCTCGATATTAATGTCAAAATCACATAAAAATTATTAAGATAGTCAAAATTCCTACTTTAATCACAAGTAAAATCCATAAGCAGCGTTTGAGTATTTTTCATGTTGACCCCTACCACATTTATTCAATTAACACATCTCTACAGAAACCGCTATTTTCGCCGATGGCTGTTTTGTTTTCACCTGAATATCCGATCGAAACTTAAAGGTCAAGATCACTAAAAAGCTGAAGAATACTGTAAGTTTTGATTGGTTGACTTAAAAATCAAAAGTATGCCTCCGGTAAAGAGATCAACTTGTTCGTTTTGTATATACATTCCTAAAACCTCGATTTTTCGACAGAAATATATTAAAACATGTCTTAACGTTCAAAATAATTAATTCAACTACACAAAAACATTTCTAAAGGAAGAAAAACACATGTCGGATTTGAAACCTTTATACCCCTACATATCCTGGAAGTCAGAGCATAACTTCAATACTATATGGTGTATGCACTCAAAACTTATTTTGTATAGTGATAAGTATAATTTTGATCATTTCATTTTCACCCTTTCTCTGATAACTGCTGGAATGCAGGTGACACAAGTGCTCCGAGGAACACCCATCCAGTTGTATTACCTGAAGGGATGTTTTATGTTCACTTTCGAAATGGTCGTTCATCTGGCCGATCGTCAGCAATTTCATATCCGCTCTGTATATTTTGAACGCTTGAAAGACATTCACAAAACTTGGGTCAAATGTCCTCTCATCAAGATGCAGAATAAACACTAAAATGTAAACAAACGTGCGATTTTAAACACTAGTTTCTTCCATTAAAGGCATCTCAAAACCCTTATATAAGTGAGACCCCCCCCCCATTTATTCCAAACCCAGCGTGTGGGGGCAACTGTTTTCTGATAAGGCAGGCTGCCACGGTCTGTCACCCATGGTCTGTCTGTCACAGGTATAGTTCAAGATACAAGTGTGCATGTGTTACTACATGGGATTGTATAAAGCCATTCACATTTTTTAAAAAGTTACACAAGTTACAGTTATACAATTACTAAATCCTAAATACCAGAAATGATTTTATAAAGTCTCAATTATTCATTTTTATTTGAGCATATATAAATTTTCCATGATTTTTTTAATTGATTTATTTCTCATTTATTTTGTTCTTTCATTTTATTTGTCTTATATTTCTCA
>CM037779.1:26158724-26208724 GCA_021229015.1 Solen grandis | reverse complement strand
AACGAAGCACTTACTTTTACGCAGTACGGTCATTTATCTAAAATACATGTAGATAAAATACATGTGGTATTATGAACTGTGATGTTTAACTTTGGTTCGCCTGTTTTACCGTAAACATATATTTCAATTCCTGTTTTACAAACCGACGCATCAGTGTATTCGTCATTTAATTTTATCCTTAAAACGACAAACCAGCGATAGGCAATTAATCAGGTTGCTATGGTTAACGGCGGTTGAGAGCAATACACCTGGCTAGCAACATGCAATGAGCAATATTTCAAGTTTTATGGCTCCCAGTAAAATCAAATTGGCCCTGTCTCTTTCTGTATCTGTTTTACGTTTCGGTTGTTTAGGACAAGCCTAACGACAGTCTCGTAACTCTGTCTTAGGCACCATCACCCCTCATCTGAATCACTAATGTTTGTATAGACAGCTATAATGACCCATCTTCTAGAGCGGAGACTCCAGAAAACATACGACCAACACGTAAATTTATTTAAATTTTGAACAGCTTTAAATTTGGAATTCTTCAAATTCAAACCAGGACTGCCCTTGCAGCGTGAAGTTAGCAGCCTAGCAGCTTAGCAACCTGGCAGCTTGAAGTTAGCAGTTCAATATCCCAGCAGCGCTAACATAGAATTGCAATTAGATTAATGAAATTAGATAAAGAAATGTCAGTATAGCCTGAATACATTTTAAAAATGATTGAGAAAAAAATCAATTCTTTTAGCTGCAAAAAAGAAAAATAACTTCGACTGCGGCAGCGAAAAATCAATATCGCTAAAACGCACAAAACTGTTGTGGAATCACCTTAGAAGACTTAATTAAACACATTTAGTTCAATTCAGACAGCATTATAGTTTATTTAGAAAAAAAGATTCGCTGCTGGCAGCGTGATGTTAGAGGCCCAGCAGCCCGGCAGGGTAAATTCGATCTCGCTAAAAGTCACAAATTTGTGGAATTATTGGACCGGCATTTACATGACCTTCCCGGGTGCAAAAAATAAAACCAACCGTTGTTTCCCAATCGTCAAAAAATGAAGGTTTTAGACTAAACTACCAGTCACCATTTGTTATCTTTACCTGTTGTACAGTATTCAACAAAAGCTAGAGAACTTTATATAATGACATTATCCGTTCATGTGGTTGCACGGAACTTCATTTGGGGGGAGGACATTCCTAATGGAAAAAAAATGACCAGACGTTTATACAGAACCCAGTAGGCATTGATGTTGGTCTTTGTTGTAAATGTTTGCCTCACTCCTGGACACTAGACCAACCAGGCCTGGTACTAGGGTAAATATCAGTAAAGCATGGAACTATGGCTAAATGGAAAAAATATACATTTTGGAAATGGTGTTTTATTGAAAAAGCTATGAATTATTCTTATTTAAGCACCAATATACTGGTTAAAAACCCATATCGCGGCCAAGGATTGAACCTACAGCATAACGGTGCGGACGCCGGGATTGGGCGTTAATCATGTAACCCAGTTGACTTCACAGCAGCATCGCTATTAAAGGCGTATATCAAATGACAGTTTTATATATAGACAAAGAAAGAAAATCAAAACTAACGAACTGGCAAGATTATAGAGAATCACACTAAAAAAAAATTAATGTGATAAATTTCCACGCTACTTTGTGAGTTATCTGTCCCTAAATGTTAGTTATTTGCTTTTTTTTCTGTCTTCTTCAAGGACAGATAACTCAAAATCAAGCCTATCGATGCCGTATTTTACATTTTGTTTGCTGTTTTACTTCTAGTCATCATGCAAAGTTCAAACAATTCCATACAACTGATTTCTCACAAAGTTTCAGCAAATAGATATACTGCGTTTTTTTTTTTTTTTTTTCTAAAAAAAAGAGACTATTTCTATATATTCCCGTTTGCGGCTATAGTTTAAAATCTGTTGAATAGAATTTCTACAACATTTACACAGTGACTGGGAATATAGTACCAAACAATGAGTTGAAATTAAATGAGGTGTTGCTAGCCCGTAATATTGAGCCCTTGAAAATGACAAAAAAAAGCAGCTAAAAACTCACTTTCAGGGACAGATAACTAAAAATGTAGCACCCATATTTTCCCTCCATTAACTTTGTTTCTAGTGTGATTCTCCATAATCATGCAAAGTTAAAAAAAATCTCTCCGCTAGTTTTGATTTTCCTTCTTTGTCCATATAGTAAAAAACTGCTATTGTGAAATACGCCCTTAACAAAACAAGCTTGTGTTGATTTCTGTATTCCTAATAACATCTAACAAGACAACGTATGTGTTCTTTCAAAAGTATTCTTTTGAATACCCAATACTTCTCTAATGTAGATAATGGAATATCAGTTTATCAAATAAGTCAATTCTTGGTTTTGATGTTAGAAACGTATTAACACATTTATTCCTTTTAATCCAATTTGCATTGTAAATCAACCTGTTTTTCAGAAAATGAAACAAAATCATCTGCATAAAGTAACATTATCATATCAAAAATATCAATAGCAATACCATTATTTTCTTTCTTAGTTTCAATTTTCAAAAATAAAAAAATAAATCGAAGAATAAACTTCTCTTACCTAACACCAAGTGAAACACACACACACACACTACACACACACATACACACATAAGATAGCTCCTTTTTATAATAATTACCTTATTGATAACATAATCAATGCTTAGGAAATAAGAGGTAAAAAAAGACAATAAAAACCCTAAAAAATATGCGTAATAAGACCGTGCAAATACTGAACTGTGTGTTCGTTTTAATAATGACAATGTTTTAGGCAAATAACTTATGATTGCAAACACAAGTAAACAATTAACCAATGCAACTCAAGAAAGCAACACTCCTAAAGTTATCTACACAGATGTGTTTCTGCTTTTTATTTAATGGAATGATGTACCCTTCCGACAAGTCCTCGGGAAAGTAGCCTTTAAGCTATTAAAGAGATAATGTAAAGTTGTTTATGATACACTGGTATATCTTAACCATGAACAAGAAACTCAATAAAAATATCCGGGACCCGCGCTACGGTTCAATTTAACTGTTTTTAAGCATTTCTTGTTTCTTCAGACAAAATTTTACATTCAATTCATCAAACTTATACTAAATTCATGGTTTACGTAATATTTTATGTCATTTTTTGGGTGTGTGAAAAGGGGGCCATCGTGAGTTATTTTTCGCATTTGAAATAATGCTCGACGGTTGATATTGACATATGTTTTGCCTGCCAGTAGCATATTTCAGTAGGTTCCAGGTAACTTTTGCAGCCTCCTGATGATCACATTTAGTTATGCACTTCAGTACCAACACCTGAAACCAATAGTTCGTATTTAGAATTCATTGTTTTCATTTGATTTGTTTATTCTGAATATATCAAACGCGAAAAAAACTCCATTCAACTGATTAAAATTGGTTAGTTATATAGTAACCATATTCGAATGTAATTGAAATATTGGGCTAGACATGATTTGTCAAATGTACATACAATATACTATATTATCTAAAGAAATAAAGCCACCTTGTTACTGATTTTGAGTTTTTATCCCAATTGCATGCTCAATGTTAAATTCAACATGTTCATGTATATCATGGCGTTTATTCTGTTTTAGTTTTAGATATTTCTAAAACAACTGCAAGAACAACACACACACACCTTAATTGATAAAGTTCGAATTCCACCAACAATACTTAGCGCTAAGTTATACTCGTACTTAAAAATCATTTTTGTTTCACGTGCTGTAAGCAGAGGTGACACATAGGAATAACTTTTCCGTCGTCTGTCTGTCTGTCCATCCGTCTGTCTGTCACACTTTTTCCGTCACGTATCAGCCGATAACATACGTTTTTCAAAGAAAAATCTTGTTAAATCAAAGAATTCACATGGATATGTATTCTACACTCCTTGTTTTACGAAAACCTCAAGTAGTAAGACTTCACATAAACGAATTCCTTATTAACAAGATTTCTTATAAAGTTAACTATTTAATGTTTTTATAATTAGAGAAACAAAAATGGTACAAATATAAGATTTTCTTACTTTATGTATACGATGGATTTTATTAAGACATTTCAACATATAGTAGAGGGTCGTAAAAAGTTTAAACTTATTAACTTTACATCGAATGGGAAACAAGTCTTTACAACTTATACTAATCCTCTCCACGATTACTGGGTTGGACCAGTACTTTGCGCCCGGGGAAGGTCATGAATACGGGGTTCGAACCCACAACCTTCGGATCCGTAATCTGATAAGTACCACTTCACCAAGGGGCGCCCTCAAAGAAGGTCTTAGCGAACACAAACTTCTATTGTCTAAAGAAATGTCTTAATAGACTCTATCCGACTTAGAAGTCACCCTAAATTTGTGGCAAACATTTGATTTTGTCAAATAGATCGATCTATATCGTACATGGTTAAATAGAACTTCAAGATATTGAAGTAAATCGCTGTTAAGTTTGAATTTTCAGAGCTCCTGAATAGCCACAAATTTCGGATGACTTCCAAGTGTGGTTGGTGGATCAGCGCGTTATCTATGACAATCGAACCGACCCCAATCCTTAATTCGTTTATTAATTTTACAAATACCAGTTTGTTTACATAACTCAGAATAATAATAATCATAATAATTATAATGCGTTATTATCATTCACAATCATTATTTTGATGCCTCATATCAAATTTATGAATATGTGTGACGAGAGTAACATTAAAAAGTCAATCTTGAATTAGTGTTACCTTGATCGTCAAAGGCTCGATGTGATGTAATCATACGTTTAAAGCTATATTGATGTAATCAGATGTCATATTAAGTAATGGGAAACAGTAATATGGTCAGGATTGTTTGCTGTGTGAGCATTAATAATATCCACCCACGGGGGATTATTCAATTGTATTCTATCTGACATTTGTTTTTTTTATTTCCAATGATTAAATAATCTTTAAAATCATTTGAATCTATAAATAAATTATTGCTGTCATCAGAACTAGAGAACTAGAGCAAGAAATAAACACCATCATTGGAAAACTTACCCCAATCCCATCATAATTTCACATTCGATCGTATAAATACCAGTTCCGTTACTATCGTCAACAATTTTCCTCCTAATTCTATTTCTAGAGATGTGTGTGAATAAAAATGTAGAAAACTATCGTCATAAAATGATGAAAACTCATTAGGCTAACGTTTATTTTCTAACATAATCAATGTACGAGTATGACCTTCTTATTATTTTATTCGTTTGTTACCTTGAACAATTGATAAATCGGTTTTTGCTATAGTCTGCCTATCCGCCTATAGCCTGTGTCAGAATAAGGGCTTATATAAAGTAATGTATTGTATTTATAATAAACACTTTTTATTCGTTTATTTTTTTTTAATTATTATTTCATGTATTCTCTATACTGTGTCACTACGAACTGCATACACACTGTATTATTGCATGTGTTTTAAACGCATTTCTATACCAAACGGTGCACATTTTGGGTAGCTGCACTTAAAATGTTTGAACGTTTGCGATTCAGGCCATTGATTGTACGAGATTATAAACTTCTTACTGTACACAAATTTGAAGGGTTTCCCTTGGACCGAAGTTACACTTTGATAGCCTATGCTAAACGGAACACAATTTGATTTGCTGCACTTGAAATGGTGGACATTCGCGATCTAGGCCATTGATAGAACGAGATTTTAAACCTCTAATTGAACACAAATGTGGAGGGTTGTTGTGCCAATACAAGGACAGATTGCGTCTAACATAGACATGATATACATTCCAGTTACACATGTATAACCTTAAACAGATAAGCCATGAATTATTCTTGCGCATGGACACCACCTTTCAGGAAAGACATTTTTTTCTGCATTTAATGAAAAATAAAGATAAATTTATGTCAAAATTTAAAACTAATCAACATGTCTGCCACGTTCGTTTATTTGGCAGCTTTGGTCATTTTCGTGTCGGAACCTTTTGTCTTAGCAACACATTAAAGATTTGACCTTTGTTCATCACAAGTAATACAATTAATTCTTAGGGCATAGCAAAATCAACAGAAGTTCAGTTAAGTACACCTTCTGAGGGAATGAACGTTTTGAAAGTCAGAAACTTTTGACTGGTGACCAAATATATCGGCATCCATCCTTCGACGCCTGTGCATGCATCCAGCTGTAATACTGATATTATTTTATTTTATTTGGCTACACGTCATTTTGAAGAAGAGGCTGGACTGATTGTCGCTCTGCATATCAAATCTTGTTTTAGTGCTAACCTAACTTGACCTTTTATAAAATCCTTGGTCTAATATTAATATTGACTTTTAGACACGCTCATCTGATGAACGTTTTTCGTCGTAAGGTCGCATGTTAAACTTTGACAAAATATTCTAGCCAGTTCTCATCCAATTGAGTTTTGTGTCAATGTCATATATGCGCACATTTGGTCTTATTAAACATAAATGAATACTTATCACTATGAAATAAATAATTAATTTAATATTTATCCCAAATCAGGTCATGCCTATAATCCGGTGGCCTAAGTCGGTTGCGTCTATCCGGTTGCCTATATAAACCGGTTGCTTCTATAATTTCTTGGTCTCTGATATTGTGTGCGTCAATTCTAAATTCAGGTTTTCTCACTTATAAGATGACCTCTTCAATTCTGGTGCATCTATAATCCGTGTGCCTCTATAATCTGAATACCTCGTTAATTCGGCTGCTTCTATAATCTGACTGCCTCCTTAGCTCGAAGGCCCCTCTAAATCGGTTGCTTCTGTAATCCAAAGGTACCCGGTACGTTGCTGCCCATTAAAAAAAATCAATGACCTTATATATAATAAGAAGGTAGGTAACTTCTTCCACTGAAAACGTACATCATGTTGTTTCAGTTACCGTAACTCCTTTGAAATTTTGGGATTTTCATTAAATTGGTCTTATTTTGCGTGGAAGGGATGAATAAAAACAATCATGTACAAAAACACCACCTTGCCAAAGGAATCGTGTTTGGTCGGAAGACATTTGACCAACGGAATCTCTCCCGCGTAAAACTAAAGAAAAGATAAAGCTACAATATCAGCATTGAATTGTATGGACAGATACTGATAAAAGAAACAAATAAACCAAAAATGAATACTTGTTATTTCATTTTTCATCTTATTCAGCCCTTTTTCTGCCTTGTTAAAAATTCATCCGACTCGACCTTGACCGAGGATCAGCTACGTCTAATTTGCGGATTCTCTACAGTTTCTTTCGAGCGTCTCGATGACATTGCTGATGTAGTTTTGTTTTCGATTTAGTCACAAAACCTTCTCAAAACAATGGATTTCAAGTCAGCACAAGTGTTCATTTCAGGTATATTTGTTTAGTTTTTCTATATTTCTACACGGGAGAAATTGGCGAGATTCTGTCGGTCAGATCTCTTCCGACCAAATGTGTTTTTGAATTCGCGAACATTTTTAGGGCGATTCCTCAGACAAGGGGGTGTTTTCTTGTCCCTGTACATCTTAATTCACCCCTTCCACACAAAATAAGACCAGTTTTATGAAAATCCACCAAAGTTCAAGGGATTTATGGCAATTGAAACGACAAAATGTACGATATCAATGGAAAAAAGTTACCTACCTTCTTATTATATATAAGATTTTTTAATGCGGCAGTTTTTGGGTCAAATCAACGTACCGGATATCTTTGCTGGAGTCGGGACGTATTTTTTCTGTATGAGGTGTTAAGGCCTTCACAGACATAGGAATGAGCTAGGGTATCTCACCCGGACTCCCTGTATCCAACTACTGCCTCCTCCGCTGCTGTCTCTTCAGCAAAAAACGGAACCCACAAGTGAGAAACTTTGACCGTAAGGTTTAAAATATGGCCGTAACAATCAGAAAATGTTTGCTAGCCATTACAAAAAAGAAAAAGAAAGAAAAAAAAAAGAAATGATTCGAAACCCCTAATTATCATACTGGACAAGTCTATATTCGTCATTACAGTCAATCTCCTACTTCCCTCCACTTTATGATTCCAAAGTCCAGATGTCATTTTGAGATTGTTTTATATGTGCAAGTTATGGCAATACTGTAGTTCACTGTCTCTTATTCGTATCTATCTGCGTAGTTTTATTGTGGTCTCGGCTCCATGTAAAATATATCTACTTGCAGAAATTGAAGAACTTTGCCGAACTTGTTCGCTTAGATTTATCATATGGGTATAAAATAACTTATTCTGCTTCATAAACTAAATTATCTCCCTTAAATTGCTTATATACTCCACATACATGACATATTTTTCAGGATTTCACTCAAACGGAAAACACGCAGAAGTTTAAAGTATAGTCCCTGTAATGGTTCCGCTATATTTCGGACCTCGTGGCCTTTCACGGAGATAACCAAGGTTTCCTAATGTTTCATTATGGTACCATGGTTATCTTGGTAAATCTTAAGCGGTCCAAGACGTAGCGGGTTTGTCGACTTTACCGAAAGTGAATTACAGGGCATAGACCTTAAGATGTGTATCATATTCTTTCTTTTCTTTCATTCTTCTAAATCTTATTTGTCAGTTACAATGCATATTTACCGTTTATATAGAATCAGTCAGATGTAGAAGACAAACTCTCTATTTTGCAACGGTTCATATAACAATAACAACACTTCTGAAATGATTGTGAAATGAATACAATCATTATAACGATAGTTTGTCGTTATGAAAAATGGAACTATTTCTAAAGACTAACTTTTCTCTTTCAGGAAAATTAATTATACGGCATATTTAACGGCATTTATTTTTACAAGATGTATATTTCAGGGCTGGTTTTGTTTTTAAAAAATGACACGTATATTTTGTCTTCTTTTTAGAGCTGCAGTGTGATATTTTAATGCATATGACAAATAAATTCTATTTTAGAATTGAAAAAAAAAAAGAATTACTCTCATGATATTCCTCGTAATTACAAATATTTCTATCACTCTACCACTTGCTACAACAAATAATATTGAACATGCATGTGGTTAGTTGTTGTTGTTGTATTGTTTGTTTGAATTTAAATGTCACTTTTTTAGCTGCTTTAAAGAATGATTTATATGAGAACATGGTCAGATAATTTGATGTTTATCAAACCCTTACAATAATAGTACTTCGTCCACAGAGTAAAGGATCATATAAGATTCTATAGATGTGAACTATACAGACGCTTGGTGATCTAATCGAAAGATTAAGCAGGAAAATCAGTATAAAAATAAACGAGCTTTCTGTCACTGGACGAAAATAAACAAACTATAATCAATATCATTAGCAACAACTGCGATCTTTTGTCTACTGAATAACAAATGACGTATTTATAAATGACGCAATTTCATGACAGCAGAACGCCTCGTCACACTGCATTTTAAGTGAACTGTTTTGATGACGTAAAAAATCATTTTTTGTTTCTTATTATTCATACATGTATTTTGAAATACAAAGAGTCCGTAAGTGCATTTATGGGGTCTTTTTCCTGTTAAATAAGATGTTTGGTTTGAGAATTTAATACTTCAGAAACTAGGATATGTAAAAAATCACAACAATTAAGATACATCTTAAGATGTTTTCCAGATAACGACCTCTGTCATGACATTTGCCAGGTTCTGACATTTTGACATGAACTTCAAATGTGTATTACACGTTGCTATAGTAAATGATTATAAGTAATAACTAGTTATAACAAATATGATAAATAAGTAATACACTTTTACATCTTACGACATGATATGCCATAGTTGATAACCCAAATATGGTTGTACTCTGGTACGGTTTATTCCTTTAATTAGAATAAGATAAATTAAAACACTAATCAAACATGTGTACAAATAATAATATTGGTTTCAGTCGTAACGCTGGCTACTTTAATCTTTAATTCCTGGTTCAAAATCAACCAAAATACTTAGGGCTAAGTAATATTTAAATATAAAATTTTTTTTTTTTATGTAAACATATGCATATACTTGAATATCTGTAAAAACAGGAATGACGGTATGCGTCTCTACCTTATCTCAGAACTTAAATATTATATAGTGCCATATAGTTAGGGGAATTCGAGCCTGGGCACATTCATTTCGCAAACATGCAATTTACGAACTGGTAAGGTCATAAAGGTAAAACGTCTTTGAACCAGACAGAAATAACCGAGATCCATATTTCATAACTTTTAACATGCACATGTATGAGAAGTTGCTTTCATGTTTATAATATTTCTTTTTAATCTCTCTTGGCGTATATGACCGAATTCCATCTTGGCAACGCTTCTTTTCAGGTTGCTGTGCAGCTAGAATTGATCTGTAGACCTTCCCCGTTCAAGACACACTCAAGTTCATCCAAACGGGTGCAGTGGCGCGGATACCATTTAATGGTTCTTTCAATTTTGGAGAGAGATTGAATTCAAATGGGCTAAACTTTGGAGAAAAAAAGGTTTATGTGTGTGTGTGTGTGTGTGTGTGTGTGTGTGGTGAGGGATGGGGGAGGGGTTTGTTGTAAAGAGTAAGTAGGTCCTTGGCGGCGTTAGCTATGCGGAATGACGCGTTATTTTGCAAGATTATCACGCATGAAGTGCGCAGTTTCCGATGCTTGCGGCGTGATGGTTCATATATATTGTGCATATAAATTCTTTGTAACCTTTGGTAAAATGATACCCGATATATTATAAAACACACACACACACTAACGTGAAAATCAAATGCATATATTATCATCATCTTCAGACATTTAACTATACAGATCGTGGTGAGTTTAGATTGTTCGGTTCACTGCGTTGTCGCTTTACGATCAAATCCAAGTTTAATCAATAGCAACAATTCGTCGTAATAATTCAACAACCTACTCGTCATTCATTTGTACGTCTGAAACTATTTGTAGTCAACATTAAGTTTTATACCAACAATAAAAATAAGAACATCGTTCTAATTAAGAAAATGTGCTTACGAAACAATCCTTTTGTTGTTAATGTATTTGTTTGTACGTGTGTATATGTTTTAATAAAAGCAACACAACTCCTAAAAAAGCCATTTTTTGTGCGAAATTTACAAATTAAAGGTTTATGAATTTTTTTATTCAAGAACTGTTGCCAAGGGGGGGGGCATGGTCTGGTGGTAAATATCCGATGGGGTATGGGTTCGAACCACGTTGGAGACAAGGATTTTTAATGGCCTTCCCAAGCGTTAAGTACTCGTCCAACCCGGGAACTGTCGAGAGGGATTAGCATAAATTGTGAGAACTTAAGAGTAAGTTAAACCTGTTAAAAGTGTCAAAAATTGTCAAGATATCTGGAGTGGATTGTTGTACTATGCTACACCGCCTATGACTTTAAAACCTAATTTGAACACACATTTTTTTTATATTGAGTAATATTAAGCCATGTCGACTTTGTTGTAGGAAACATTATCTACTGACTTCCTGAACAGATCAAGATTAAAGATGTATTCTGTTCAACATTAGTGCCTACCAATTCTTGACAGAAAGTTGTTGAAACACTGTATAAAATATAGTATGCAACATTTATATCCTAGAAGAGACGAACGATTGAAACAGACAAAGTTATATGAACATAACGAAGATTTTGAAAAACGCCTACCTTTTAACTAGCGAGCACTCAGGAAAATTTTCTAACTTAGTCAGAAACAATACGATCGCATTCGGAAATGCTCGAAACATCAGGAATATGAATGTGGCAGCAAACAAGCTGTACGTATTTCTCGCCCATTTACTTCTAGGCTATTGGGGATTGTCAGCATTACACCGACTTTAGACACGTTTTTTTTTTACATAAGGCAGTCATGCAGAGATCCAGTTCCTCGTGTTCCTTGGGCTTGCCTACTACTACTTCAGCAAAATAAAGCATGGATGCCTCATATTCGTCATGTTTATTTTGTGATATGAAATATTACAATAAAGGGAATAAGTTTTAAGTATGAGAAACGAATTCTTCATTTTCGTCGCTGTCAGAATGTTGTTCCGCTATTCTTTCTTGTTAATGTACATTACTTTATGCATATTTAATTTCCTGCGAGCCTTTTTAATGTTTCAAAATGAGGATAATTTTAATATCCAATATTTATTTAAAAGATGAGCCGAATACATCCTAAACAAAAGTTGGGTACTCTGTACCCATGTCTTAGCTAGTTTTGGTATTCTATGGAGTTTACTATTACCTAATTTTTCATTCAACATTTGTGATATTGAGAAAAAAATGGTGTATGCAAACTGATGCACTTTGTAGACATATAAATTGTGACTGTATGTAGCAGTTCCCGTTAAGTATATCATCCTATTTTTGAAATTAAAGAAATAAATACTGGAACAAAGATTTCTCCTACAGATATCTGATTAATTTAGAGTCAAACTCATTTCTAATAACAACGTTCGATCTATGATTTCATTGATATATTCTGCCTATTAAAACGCAAGTGTCGGCTTCTCTGCGTATCGTCTAACATCCGAAGATCAAAGACTATATTGTTTGAATAAAAGAGAACCTATCAAGAGGAAAAAGCAATATTCGATCTGCACTTATTGGTCATTACTCGAGATGTTATATGTTCTTTGTTTTCTAAATGCTGACTTTGTTTTTGTTTACGATGTTAGATATTGGAACTTGATCTCGTTCCACTGAGGTTTTGATGTCATATTATGCTTCAAAAATTCAGCATTGATGAATGAATACTTACCCAAAGGAAGTTTCCTTTACTCAAGCAAATACATTTCGAAATCATTGTAACCCATGCTATGTTTTATCCATATAGTTACGATAACAAATAATAAACTTTGGATACTGCTATGCTTGCTTGTGATACCGCCTTTATAAATGTACGGTAGATGTTTCTTGTCCAGTAACTGTGTGACGTTAATGTGTATATTCTTATCTGCCTAACTCAGTACTGTTTACAACTTCTTAGTGTCATTTATAAGTGAGTAAATGTAGATGAATGGTCTCTTTGAATGCATCATGTACATAACCGTTCAACTTGTATAAACCACCAAAACCACATGTCATAACGCTGAAAACTGTTTTCTATCTCTCTGCAGTTCATATTTAGTTTTGGAATGAGAAAGACGGTCGCGAGACTGCTCTCTGTATATACCGATATTTCATTTCATTTACTGTCTCTTTATATATATTTTGTCACATTATATATGTATATAATATATATATTGTCGCTGACTTTAACACTTACTCAGCCCCTCACCGCGTGTGTTCAAATCCCGGTAGGGTCATTCGGATTTTCATGTGAGGAAGCCTTCCAGCTGGCTTGCGATAGGTCAGTGGTTCTACCCGGATGCCTCAATGCATTCGGGGTCTTCCTCCACCTGTAATTAGCTGGACGTCGCTATATGACTGAAATACTGTCGAAGCGACGGTAAACCAATATAGTCAAGTCAAGTCATATATCGTACATCTCTCTCTCTCTCTCTCTCTCTATATATATATATTGATTTTGAATTTGTAATTCTTCAGACACGATCTGGTAATAATTATTTTATGTTATAGATCTATGTAGATTTAATCATTCTGATATTTCATTGTGAAATAGTACAATTGTGATTGTTTTAATATGAAATTATCCGATTGTCGTATTGTATATTTATCATGAAGTCACAAGACAGTTTTACATCTCTGTGAATAGGTCTTTGAGTTATATGGGCCAGACATAAGGAATCAAACTTATATAAGGCAGAAACTGTATTTAATACTGTTGGCACATCTTTGCTCTATTTGTTTCAGAAAGACAAGATTATGGAACGCATTAATTTTGGATCTATCGTTTCCTAACATGTCTGAAAATATCATGTACTGAATACGCCATATGTTTGAATTAAATTTGTTTTACATTTTGGACACGTTTTCTTCATATATCAAAAAAGATCGAGAAGGAGAAGGCGGTTGTTTTATACAACAAGCGTTAGCTGATAATTTAACGTTAGCAGCTATCATGTGTCAATAGTTATATTTAGTTCTATCTTAACAATAATCTAAATTGAACATGCATTGATACTCGTTTACAAGTTAAAGTAACAAAAGAAATTGATCAGAAATAAACAAAGTCAGTCCTGATTTGGTTTCCTAAAACATTCTGTTTGGCATACAGCGTACTGAATATTTGTTATTACACAACATCAACGAGAGCAACATGCAGTTTTGGTCGCCCAAAAAGCCTAACAAGTGTAATTTGAGATTATTCTATATATTTTCGTAGTAAGTACTCAGTGTGCACGCGAGACATACCTTGTTAGTAGGCTTGTGGTATTAAAGCTTGTGATGTGAGGAACTGCTTGAAAACATCATTATTCTGTAAATATTCGCCCTCATTACCTAAATTTGATGCTTGAAGAGCACATTTAAGGCATACATCCGGTAAAAATTATGACGCTCTGTAGAACTGTAAAACTGTTTTCCAATATACATTTGTCAATAACATCGATTTGACTTGATAAAGAATGACTATATTATCGATTCAGAGGGAATACTATACGTTTTGGTAGGATATTGGAATCTCAAGCGTTTGTTACGAAATTTTAACCTTCCTAAAACCAATAGTGTATTATACATGTATGTTAGAAAATAAAAACGAAGAAATTGGTTATACAGATACGTTCAACATACATAAAACCATTTTCATATTGTCAGTTCAAACGTTTGGTGTCGCTGTCGACATAATGGGGTCAGCGGCAATTCCAGCAGAAAACGTGCATAGCAATATCCTTAATTATCATTTAAACATAGCTGCTATGGTAACGCGGGATCAGCAATTCCGGGTATCATGTACAATTCCAGCTTTACAAATGACTAACTCACATTAAAACCAAAACCGGTAAAAAATCGAGTATTTGAGCGTCTGTCCTGTATCCAGGAGATAGTGGGTTCGATCCCCAGTCGCGACATAAATACGCCCTGAAAGAAGATACTGATATATCTGACTGAAATACTGTTCCTGGGAGGTTAAAACAAAACATTTTATTTTTCTGTAATGCAATTTAATGAAAAGATTTTATTCACAAATCAGGAAAGCTCAATGATTGAACATATGATAAGTAAATACATCTTGTAACGAGCAATGGGATTACTGTGATATCAAGTTCACTGTCTAAAGCATATACAAATCTTGTTATTGCCTTCGTATAGATAAAATGTAGCGTGGGCAAAACAAGTGACATAAAGGCATTGGAACATTGATTCAATATAGCATATCATGTCAAAATAATCATTCGTAGGCCATTTTGAACATTTGTCTGACTTATCGTAATATACGATAAAGCTCTAAATGCAATTGCCCGTATCACTTGAAACTTCATCCTAAATGAATAACATACTATAGATTGTTAGGTTTGTAACTGTGTTATTTTAGACCATTGTGTTCACTCTTCAGCAACCCTATCAGTCGTGCTATTCCCAACATTCCCAACATTCTGGCTGCACCATTACTTTCGATTCTAGAGTCATTGCCATAGCAGAGACAAGTAGAGCAAAATGTAGACAAATTACCTGTCAAGATGATCGAGATAATGATAATATTACATAAATTGAATAAAAGCTTAATTGCGTGTTTTACATGACGGGATTAGCGGAAAGAACATTTTTACTTTAATTACACGTAGATAAGGGTCATGTGATTAATAAAGTTTAGTTTTTTTATTAATCCTGCCCTGAAAAGTGAAAGTACATGTACTTAGTAAAGCGTGCGAAATTTATATAAATTTGGACTATTCTAATGAGCTATTTAAATATTTATCAGGGGTTTATATCTTACATCACAAATAAAAAAAATCTTCAATTGATTTCTGAATTTTGGAATATTTAAGCAAAGGCGACCTTATCACGTACCATTTTGAAATATTTTCCAAATTTTAGAAAATAGATTGCCGCTCTGTAATATCCGAATATGAGTTACTTGAGACCTAGCATAAATGTTTCCAATCACAAGCAATCCCAAATTTTGTGATTTTGTTGGCACGGTCCCAACATTGCTTTCTTCAAGAGCCTGGCGATGGTAGTCAATGTTGTAGTCGATAGGATCGGTGCAAAGGGTAGACAAATTATCTGTCATAGAATCGATAACTGTTTCGCCTAATGTTAGTATATTGTGAGTAGAATCAAGAGTGTTATGATTTATCATCATGTTTTATCATGATGTGATAGACAAGTCTTGCTACACTGTCCATTTACCAATGCTTCTTGTTTTCACATGGTGTTTTTGCCAAGAGGTTATTGAGAAAGTGTTTATAGTCCCCCCTCTCTCTCTCTTGCTTCATAATTATTTGTTTATACATACATGAATGTCATTTCGATAAACTGTTAATATGAATAGTTTAATACCTGATCCATACTTCTTATATTGAATAACATGTTGATATTTGAAGTTAGTTTCGCAAAGTTTGTTTTACATTCAGTGGATGCTGAACAGATGGTACAGAAGTTTTTTATGTAATGTTAGTTGGGACAGTAGTTAGAAAACGGTAACTGATGTCGATAGATAAATGAGACTAGTAAATTGGTTAACTTGCATAAAATATCTAATCTACGATGTAGGTTGCATATGAGAAACCAAGGGAGTACCACAAAAGAAAATTATACTAGTGTAAAACGATTATATCAATGTTAAAGAGTGTCTACGCGTAGATTGTCTAAAAATCCCCTATTAAGGGTCGGAACACTGCTACTGGGAGAACATCTTCCTATTGAATGTACTCGCGTATATCAACTTGACATATCTGATGTGAATTTCATCCCAACTATGAAGGAAGAATAATGCTTTATTTGATATTTTGCTGAGATGCACAGGAAACTAATCGCTAGTTTATTCCTTTCTATTCGTAATCGAATGGAACTTTCAAATTTTGATGTATGTTTGCATTGAATATGGTAAGATTATATATTGCGCTAGAAATTCAATTAAATCGAAATATTCTCATTAAATTCAGTATCTAGTATTCTTACACCTGGTTTTGATCCGAAGGTGATTGTCTGCTTCCTGTGTTCTTGTATGTCTAAAATGTATCTCGGAAAAAAAAGAAAGTTCTTCTACATAACTAAACGCATTTCAAAATACACTGACCATTCAGTGGCACCTTAGGATAGTTTATGAATTATATTTGTTAAAAAACAGTTTTACTCTTTTTAACAAGTTTGTATTTGATTAAGTATTTTTATTCTGTTATTCAGTCAGTGACGCCGAAACTAATTATATATATAATAATTGATACATTATCGTAAAATAAATCTCAGACTTGTTGTCATTTTGATAGAATATGTCTGAGGGAGCATGTCGTAAACATTTGTAATACCCTCCCCCACAATATAGCCCTTGTGTAGGATCAACTATTATGAAAGCAATCCATAAAGTTGGCGATTGAATTGATGAGAAACCCGTTGAAAGGTTCATTCGGTTGTAACAACTCGTTATAAAATATTACATATCCAAATCCTTGTTTTCTTGGTTGTAAATAAATTTGGTTCTCCCACGCATCGATTTCAATACCATGGGATTCGTCAACATTTATAAGTTTGAACTTACCCTTTTCTCTATCTATCATTTATATTGTTTCTTCAAATTAATTTTTCATTTAGTTTGAAAAGTCTCTAAGCGTAGCCCACTTATTTAATTTCAATAATTTAGTCATCTCTATCTCTCTCTCTCTCTCTCTATCGCTCTCTGACCGTACTTGTGTGTGACTGTATAAAGTCGCATTAAAATATTATTTTATAAAAATGTTATTCAATCCACTCAAAGTGAGTGAGTTCAGTTGTTGTTACCGAATACCTTTATAAAGTGTCATGGTTCGAACAGTACTTATTTGTTTAAATTCAGCGAAAACACAGTTTATTGTATTTATGTAACCATTGTATAGTTCAACAATACAGGTAATACACGAATATTAAATTTCTATCACATTAGTGTGCCAAAAGGTATAAAGCATATTCAAAACAAATATTAACTATTCTTTTTCATGATTCATCTTGTAAATTAAAAACGAAATTAAACATAGTACGAATATCCATGAATACTCCCAAACTATGACTTAATCAAATTATGTGTGTTGTGTTCTAATGGATAGTTTTCATATACATGTATTAATATTTGTTGATTTTTACGTTCCACAAATGTTTTATTAAGATGTTGTTCCTACTTCCTGCAGAAAGGTAAATGCATTTCTAGGTTACTAGCGACTGTTTGTTGGGGGTATCTATGTGCAAACGAAATAGATAAAATGGTTACTGTAGTTAATCTAAACATTGTTTTTCAATTATGCGGAGCGTGAAAAATAGTTTCAGACATTGTCGCCAAAATAGTCAAACTATATAACTATATCAATTGTCTGCTGCTTGGTAATACAATTTGACAGTAAAGTTTTCAACATTTATCAAAATTGCATTTAATTAAACTGGTGTGTGTTTGCTATTTATCGATTTATTCAAACGGATTGCTGAAATAAATAATAATAATAATAAAAACAGTTTCCTTACCGTTTGAATTTTATCTATGTCGCCATCACATATAGTTCATTCCTTACTGTAAAAATGAAATCTTATCCCATGAAGAGATTTATGATCTATAATTTTGAATCACTCAAAATGATATCTTCGGTAGACGCATAGACTTACTTCTAAGAATTAAAATGCAATCTGTTATATCTTTAAATTAGAAAATTGTGTTAATTTCCCCCAAGAAATTCGCCCTTGTATGCGTAATTTATTTCCTATATTTCAGCATTACCATGCATCTAGGATAGAGCAGTTACAAATCCTAGAATGTCTAAGAGATTAAGAGATTAAGCAGAAAAGACGTTCTGCCTGCAAAAATGAATGACGACAAGGAAATATTAAATATATTGATAATTATATCATTCAAACTAATCAGCTCAGTGGTTGTGTCCTCACTGGTCACTGTTTGGAAAGAAAGAAATTTTCCGAGTATAGACATGTTAAGAAAGATCAGTATAACTTGCTTTGCCAATGACATATATAATTACAAATAAGTTTGAAATAAATCTTAAGCGCATATTTCTTTTTAGCTACTCTTTTATTGCATCAAAAAATATGTTACTAATATATAAGGGGCGTTATACTTTAGTTCAGAAATGATTGCAATTCACAAATATTACTTTCTCTCTCTCTCTCTCTCTCTTCCGCCTTTCCCAGAACGATAATCAAATTGTAAATAGATATACACTACTTTATCCAGAAGGAACAAGATGCATGGAGAGACAAAATTTGCGTTTTGTCACGATGCCATAGATAATGTATTGCCCGCCACAAGATAAGGATCATCATATATCATACGAAAAAGTCATATTGTTGGCGCTTGAACTTCAAATTTCATATGAAAATCTTTGAAGGGTAACTGATTAAATTTGGTAAAATAATTGTGTGTTTTTTCTGCACAAAAAATGCCTGATTTTGTTTTGTACAATAAAAGGTTGATTCCTCCAACTGGTTTGTATATTTCTTGAGCTTATTCATAAGTTCAAATTATTGATGGCATTTCAAACAATAATGATATAAAGACAACATAGGATTAGATAAGAAAAATTTCAAAGAATAACAGATAACTTATGAAACAAATGCTGATAACATTATTTTATGCAGAAAAATATCACATCCTAGTTTTCCAAACTAATATTTTCTTCGTCAAGAAAGATTAGCATTTTCCAAGATAAAGACGTAACGGCTCTATGGATATGATTACTTCACTATATATCACCTTTGTTATATGATTATAATTTGGCAAGCACAAAAGTTAACAGAAAACAATGCTTATACTTCACATAGTGACCCTTTGTATCAAAAAGTTATATATGTACCCGCACATTAATTCTTAAAATGGAAGAGAAGCAATATAATATAAAGTAGCATTGAAATTATAGTTGCATATTTTCTGGATGCCGGTTATTAGTCTAATTATGAACAATAACAATATATAGATTAAAATGTATGTAGAAGATATTCAATGTATGATGTTATGACACAGCTATCACTGGAACATTATATCTGGGTACTTCTATAACCTTGTGTGCCATCCAAAATATTTACATCGTATGGCACTGAATTATTCAACTATATCAGGACCAGGATCATGCTCCATATTCCTATCTCTTAGGAAAGATATTGAATTATATGCTTGAAAAAATAATGAGCAAAGATTGAAAACAAAAACAAAATATAATCTATATAATTTAAAGTTGTGTACATGGTGAGATGACTATATTTAAGTTTATAACACAAAAAAAAACAAGTACATCAAATTTGCCATCTTTAATACCCCTTTCAAATGCTGATTTATCATTACAATGTCCAAACTAAAACAAGTCACTAATTATCTACTGGAAGCAATAAAAAAACAAGTAAAAGCTTAAGTACATATTGCAAAATAGAACCAGAAACTTTAATACATGTCCTTTGCAACTGTCCAATTGTCCAACGTTTCTTGGCATAGTTTTAAAACGTAATTACTGTTTGTTGTCCAGACAACATTTTTACGTAAATCCAAATTGTGTTCGTCTCGGAGGCACACGTTCCACTTTCATAGATATCGTTAATACAGTGATAATTTCTAAGAAAAGAGAAAAAAAAAAAAACGAACACAAAAAAACAACTTCAATTAGAGCTGTTCAAAATATATACATGTATATCAAAGAACCGATAGTCATGAGAGCTGCCAATTAAAAATACTGCTACATTATCCTAGCTTATAAGTTTGTGCAAGGCAATTCATGGGAATTTGAAATCATGGACATGTAATAATTTAATGGAATAAAATCTTTCAGAACAGATACTATAACGCTCTGCTAAGATACTGTCATGATAAAGATTTTTTCGATATTAAAGTTGGGTTGATATGTAGATCAAACTTTACGAACTACTTTCCGATTTTTTATGCCCAGTACATATAAATAAACAATAAAAATATTACTCTCTGCGGAGTTACAAAGACAAAATATTATAAACATTAATTACCAGAGCAAATTGTAGTAGAATGTGATCTGTATTAGCTATTGGGGCGGCGTCCTGTCCAAAAGTGTACAGATGCGATACGATATTCAAAGTCGTTATTTCGATTTGTAATCCTCTGTATCATATGAACATCGATGCAATGTCGACCATTTATGCTTATTGTATTCAAGTTGCGTATTATTTTATATAACGTTTTAAGATACGTATGACTGTGTTGATCTAAAAATCATTCACAGGTCCGTACATATAGCCGTAGCCTTTAATATATATCTTCGAATATGAACCAGCATTAATTATGAATTTCTCGTACTAGTAGGTGTAATGACCATAAAATATGTTGAAATACAACACTTCCTGGAACAGTTACTTATACAAGAAAATATGCAGATACGTATAACTCACGATGTTATATAGAAACAATTTGGCCTATTTAAGGGAGCATGTATACTGAAATCTGAGTTATCAGGTTCCGGAGACCGAGATCATAACAATGAGACTTCAGAATGCAGCTCAATAACACAACGTTAATGAATTTGAGAAGCTATAGAAATACAAAATATTAAAAAAGCAAAATAAATCAAAGGTGGGCATCTTTCCTGAACATGCTTAATTCAGAATTGTTACCAGCTATCGTTTTTATTGGGCCCGCAAATCCCTAACTTGCCAAATAAATAAAACTATTTATATTGTTTTCCTTTCCTTTGTTCTTATTATTTTTATTTTTAGAAATATTCTAGCAAACCCATGTGAAATTGAACATACACTGACACACTAATTAATCTTTATTCATCAACTGTGAAACAATACTTTTTCATAAAACTAATGGTCATCTTTTATCACAATCTATACTATCAATTTATGGGATAAACGTCCAAAACAGCTGCAAGCTACAATTTGTTGGTACATTATTTGCATTTGAAACAAAGACTGACTTAATGTAGATGACTGGTTTCTAAACATTTATATTTAACCTGAAAATATAGTGAAAGACTATTTGTTTTTCATTTCTGTTCATGTTCAAGTGTCATTGCATTTTGCCTTTGCTTAACAACCAAACAAACACTATGATGTCGTGTTTAGTTGTTTTACTTTTACTTTTCTCCGTACCCTTTTCCCCTAGAAATCAAATATTTAGAACCTCTGTAATTACAAGTGAGTACTTAAAATAAATTGTCAGCTTAGCATTTCAATCTATTAAGTGTTACTGTTTGTTTTCATTATCATTCTTGGCTTTTTTTTTTCGTTTCTACATTTTACTTTTTCTCAAATGACCAAATATATGCGTTATCTTTACGAAATAAAAGCAATATTAATATATGATGTTAAAAATTCTGCAGTTTTTATTGAGAAAAAAAAAGAAATCTGAAAAGATGATAAGCATATGAATCTGTTTAAGACTTACTTTACTATGTAATCATGGACTTTAATAGTTGCTAGCTATAGCATCTTTTACGAAATGTTCTTTTATCAATATGTACCCCTTGTTTCTATATAGTTGGAAAAAACATTTGGCACAGGTTGCTATTATAATAATAATAAACATATATTTGATATGCAAACACTGCTTTTTATATAAACATTTACAGTTTGCAAGTTATTACAATTTGTCCAGGAAACGATTTGAGGAATAAACACCAGCTTCTTGAATATATTTCTGAATAGTAACAGGCAATTGAACTTGTTACATGTATGTCACAGGTTTACTTGAATTTGATCATAATGATTCTGCATATGATTTTTATTGAGACAATAAAAAGTAGGAAGGAAACATAATAAAAAAAGACATAAAAATGAAACCAACATGACAAGTCCAAACGGCCACGATGAACTAAAGGTAAACACATGCGGTAATATTCTGATCATGCTTTGCTTGTACCATTTTGAAATATCTTACGAATCCAAGATTATTTATTGCTATTCTGAAATGTCTTAATATGAGTTATTCTGGAAACCTTGGATCAATGTTTTCAATCACAAGCAATTCTATCAGCCGTGATTTTATTGGAACGGTCCCAACAAAATTCGGCAGTATCATTGCTTTCTTAAAGATCTTGACGATGAAGTCAATGTAGTGGGCGGTAAGATCAGTACAAGGGGTAGACAGGATATCTTCGTAGAATCGATAGCTATTTCGACTAAGATTAATTTACTATCTGGTGAATGGAACCAAGAGTTTTATAATTTATCGTGTTTTATCAAGAGGTTATAGACAGGGTTACAAAATTTTCTAGCTAGAGTTGCCCCTTGTAAATACATTTGTGAAAGTCGTTTGATTGGTTTTCAATGCATTTGGATATTTTAATATCTAAACTGTATAACCAATATGTAAATAATATCAGCTATTCTTAATTAGTTCTAAAGTTCTAGAAAGTCGATGCAGTATTAAACGGATGCTTGAGTGGGTTGAACTGGGGTTATATTATGAAATTTTAGTAATGTGGTAGTTTAACAAGAACATTTAAAAAGATAAAGCTACTGATGTCAAACATCCATTTTAATCAACAGTGATGGTAGAATGGGACTTTGTTTAACATTGTTTATATATTTAATCAAACAATGCCGATAACAACTACCTGTCAAGTGAACTCTGTATGGCGTAACCGAGCTGCATATATTTTATGGAATATTGTTCAGTTTCATGTCGCCTATATCAGAGGATCAAATGATTTGAAAACTTCATCACGTTAGATACAAAATATTCCATCATATTCATTTGCCAGTCTATAAAGTGTTGACTATTTGATTACTTACTTTTGACGTTGTATTTGCTTAAGCTACCGGAGTTTTAATAATTATTTTCTGCTTTATGTTTTTGTCTGACAAATTTAATAGAAAGACATTTTTTCCATACACCAAGGACATGTACAGGAAGATTAAGTATCATAGAATAGTTTGGGGTGGATAAAAATTAATGAAAATATGAAAACAATAATCACGATGTAGAAATATAAATATTACTGTTAGTGAATATTTTTCATTTCCTTAGTTGACCAACACCGACGGAGTTTCCGTTGAATGCTTACACAGTTACCATTATTTTAAATGCAATATCTCAAAACCATTGTGATCTTGATATATTTTAAAGGAGACAAAATAACCATTTTACGGTATGCAATAATTATTTGCAAAAGCTGCCTCCGCACCACAATCTATGTTTATGGCCATCAGATAGTATATCAATCCTTATCGATGTCAGTTGAAATGATAAATACATCATTTGAATGTTCATTCAGTTTTAATAAATGTATCGGAATATATCAAGCATTAGTTACTCTTTTTATGAATTAAAACCTTCATTGATGTGGATTCCCCAACGGATCTATTTGAATCATATCATAAACCTTATCGAAACATCAAGAAAATTAAACATGCCGGTGATGGTAATTTCAATTATAGTTCTTTTCTAAATTATTCATGAAACAACATAAACATCAATCAACCCATTTAAATTTGATTTAAAGTCATTTCCTTCCAACAAGCAGAAATTTGTCTTAAGAAGGAATCTACAACCCCAAATAGTGTATTTCTTTTCAATTTCTGTTGTGAAGTCTGCCGAAATCTATATACAGAGAGAAGGAGGGAGAAACGGAAACTATATTGTACATTCATCCGAGCACTGAATATTTTAGAGAGACAGACAAAGGGGTGGAGTGTTTAAGCTTTAAATCATGCCTTTCTAGATATATCTGGAAGAAAATATAATATGGTCTGAATTCACTATAACATACCAGAAATATCCTTATGTTGTACACGGCCGCATATACATGCAGACGGTAATTGTTTCTTAGCCGATGAAATCAAAGTCTGTAACGTTATTTGGATAAAGCATCCAGACAATGCCCCTGTGTCCTTATCTGACAAAATGTAAAATATTAAGATCAAGATAGGACGTATATATATGAGGTACGTCTTGAAATCAGGGATTTTGCTGAAATTGCCTTTATTTTGTTTTTATGTAAAACAATAAGCAGTTTTCTTCCAAAACAAAAATCCTAATAAATAGTTACATTAGATTACATCATGAAATCCTAGCAAGATTTCCATTTACTTAGATCAATTCTATAATTGAATACGTGCTTATGCTCCTCCTTTTGTTAGTTTGTTATCATTATCATCGGCCCAATACAAATCCAAGTATGTTATGTTGTTACATATCACAAAAATCATATTGTTAGTTCAGTCTTTGGATTTTATTTTCTCATTATCTTTATCTGTCTTTATCTCTCTGCTTTCTTTTTTTCTAAAAGGTGCTTGTGTTTCTCTACACATGTTTTAACACATTGAAATTTAGTTAATACGCATTCTTTAATTTCTTAGAAGAACGGGATGTAATACATTCCAGGTATTATACCATTTCAAAAACACTATCCAAGTCAATGATAACTACGGCACATATAAACGAGAAAAATGTTTGTTTGTTGGGGTTAACGTCCCACCGACAGTATTTCAGTCATTTGGAGACGATGTCTACTTGAGACAGATATAGTGCTGCCACACTGCAGTTTCACGCCGTAGACATGTGGCATGATACCACACCCAGCCACATTATCCTGACACCAGGTCAACCAGTCCTGCAACTATCCTTATATGACGAGCGCCAAGCAAGGGAGCTATAACAGTACCATTTTTTACGACTTTGGTATGTCGCGGCCGGGGATCGAAACCACGACCTCCCGCCCCCGAGGCGGAAGCTCTAACCACTCGGTCACCGGGGATGGTAACAAGAAAAATGGTTCGTGATTACTTTTTATAAAATAATATAGACGTTTCTGAGAAATTTAAAATACACTTGTAAACAAGTTACCAAAGAAAAAAAAAGGTTGATGACATTGCTTATAATCTTGAAAAACGAGAGAAATCATTTGGTATTGTCCGAAAGGACAGTTCATTATCGTATTTCCGCAGTAGCTAATGATATTAATCACATAATTCAATTTATATCGAATTTGCAAACCGGTCATGATAATACAGTATAAACATACAACTATGTAAGAGAGAATACTTCTAAAATAACAGCGAAGTAGTACATTGAAGATATGAAAACATCCCTGAAAAAAAAATTGAAAAATTCATGATATGTATTTCATGTTGCTATATTTAAACTTCCTCAAGAGTGTGCAATATAAAACTGTGACACAGTATAATTCCTAAATATCATAGCAGAAGGACTCCGAGAATTGTCTTTTTTTAAACTATTCTTAAATGCGTTCCGTAATATTAAGCAATATGCTTTGTTCCCATTTGGGGGAGTTCCTTTAATATCGAGTTGAACTAATGCTTTCAGAAAATCTCAATGAACAATATTGAAATCTCATGATAATCCATTTTCATTTTTATATTGAAAGATCATTGAAAAAAGAGGTAAATGATGACTGTTCAGATTTGTGCCCCAAAAAAACAATTTGGAAATCATCAGTAAAATATACTTCCAGCAGAATATGTGTTTTGAACAATTGAGTCAGCGTATTATCAGACAAAACATAATAACTGTAAATATTTTGCTAGTATTTTACTTGTATATTTGTACGTGTTGCTGGTGTAGGCGAGAACTGCCTTGTTAGTACAGGTCGTGATGCTACCGGAATTTTCATAAGAATATAGCGTTATGGTTACTTATCAAAATATCTTAACGATGAAGGTCAACGTAGTAAGAGTTGGAAACCAGGCAAAGGGTAGACAAATTAACTGACACAGGAGAAATAATAATTCAAATTAACTTTAGTATATTTTTAATGAAATCATGAGTATTATGATATATTTTGTATTCTCATGAGATGATTGACAAGTCTTGACTTGACATGACTTGACTTTTTGTGTTTACCGTCGCTTCGACAGTATTTCAGTCATATAGCGACATCCAGCTAATTCCAGGTGGAGGAAGACCCCGAATGCACGGAGGCATTCGGGTAGAACCACCGACCTATCGCAAGCCAGCTGGAAAGCTTCCTCACATGAAAATCCGAATGACCTTGCTGGGATTCGAACCCACGCGGCGAGGGGCTGAGTGAGTGTTAAAGTCAGCGACTTTACCCTCCCGGCCACGGAGGCCTCCTGACTTATATAATTGACAAAAAGACTTAGATTTCAAGTAACCATTTCGGCCCAAACAAAACAAAACAAACATGCGATGAAGTTATAGCAGTTGCTGTTGCTATAAATACTAAGTAGCATAACGAAAACCACGAGAACTAACTAGAAGATAGAACATATCAAATTGGCGAGTGGAAATGAGATTATATCTGTTTATGTGAATGTATCTCATTATTCTTATCAAATATATTACATGTTCAAGTGAGTATCTTACTGCGTGAAATTATAAACTTTTTGAACACTGATTAATTTATAATTGGTAACATATATTTATAAGTATATTGATGTTTTAGTCGAAATGGTATTCCACTTTTAAATTGTGTAAATAAATGCCATTTACTAACAAGAGCATCATCTTTCCTCATCGCATACGGTGCTGTTTAACGAGTTTACCTTTTATCGATTCCATGAGCTGAGCCTCTGAATAAATAAAGTAACATTTTATTGCGACAAAGAGCCATATAGATTCCGTGTTATGGCGATTAAATCTTATTGAAGGTAATCACTGACAGAAAGATACCACACAAGTTATTATCTACTAGCCAATCACCACCAACCAACACAAAAACAAAAACTGGCCGAGTTTTCTGGGCTTCTTGATAGAAAAGTAAAACAGTGGCGTTTTGGCGTCGAAAGCTGGCGTGAGTGAGTTTTAAACTCCCATGAGTGATGCTTTAATGACTTAGTGGGATCCCTCGACTGTCGTCGTATGTAATTATTATACTAGACACCGATATAAAGCGGTGCTGGAATATGATTGCCTTAGTGCCTCATCAAGTTTTATGTTTGCAATTTTTATGATTCCATTGTGTCATGTTTGGATTAATAGAGACGAAGACAATTCAAGGCTTTTTTATTATTTATTTTCGTCTGTCTAGAAATGTGCTTTCTTTAGAGCCTGTTTGTGTTTTCTCCATATTCTTGACAAGGAAAATAAATTCGCACACTGATCCGCAATAACATTAACTGAATGTTGTATCAATAATGGTCTTCTGTTGAAATACTTATTTGTATCAGTGCAGGTTAGCTTGCTTAATCATCGTAGAAGTTGTCTGGTATCAACTGAGTTATCGGTTTCGTCAATTAGCTCCTTTCGTATACCGGTTGACACTACTTGGGATCTTATCTTGCTAATTAATCACAATTATCCCATGTTTCATTTCACGTGCTCTAAAAGGTCTTACCAGGATGTAGCGAGATTGTTTATGGGCGTAAAATGTGTTTGTGTGTTCTGTAGCGTTATTAAATCAGGGCCAAATGCAGCAATAATTACGACCGAGTCCCCGCTAATATGAGCGAGATACGGATTTTTGTTTTGATCAATCAGTGGTCTTTTAAGACTTATTTGTTGAAAAGATCTAGAATTTAGTAACGCTATACTTGAGATAAGGTTAATCACATTTACTTTGTGATTATATACCCTTGCAAACTTTACTAACGTTACGACTGTAGAATTAGTGTATGCATGTAATCGGAGTTTTCTTACTTGTTAATGTTTTCCTTGATTAGTCTAATTTAAGGCACACCCACCCTAATGGCCCCATGTCATATCTGGGGACTGAATGGTAATATATCTATAACTCTTTGTCAATTTGAAGAAAGAAAACGTTTCACCGAGAGTTTACTCTAGGGGAAATCATCCATAGGTTAATATTGAAGCCTATGGGAAATTCGCAATTTCTTTAAATATGAAAAACATTAGAAAATATCATGGTAGAAATTCACATTTTACGATTCCGTTTCATATTCCATACAGCAATCCAAAATTCATCGCAGGAAAAATGGATAATCATTGTTTAAATTTCAGGAGAGATAATACAGTTTTCAGAGGAAGATGACTCGTGAAAAAAATATCAAGTGGTGAGACCCGGGGAAATGAAGAGAACTTCAGTCGCTACATATCTTAACACACACACACACACACACACACATATATATACACATAAATACATATATATATCCAATGTAATTAGTTGGACGTCGCTATATGATTGAAATACTATCGCAGCGACGGTAAACCCCAATACAACAACCAGCAGCTATTGTAATGTGTAGTTCTGCATATCACTTTCCCTTACCTTAAATATGCGGTCTTTGTAAATACTCATATTTTAATGAAAACAAAATAACTGAAGGATTTGATTCTATACTTGTAATACTATTTCTGATTCGCACTATTTATTATCACAAAATACCATACAAGGTAGACATTTCTTTTCTATTGTAATACAATCACGTAAGTAAAGTTCGATTTTTATTTTGTCACGTAAAGAACAAAACTATCATGATTCCATGTTTTTCTTTCTTTTATTTTCAGTTCGGACGTTGATATTTGTTTTCCGCCTCTATTTTAAAACAGTTATATTTGTTTAACACTTATTCTGATCACCTCTTTCATTTTACATTTCAAGTGTATAAACTTCCAATCGCTTGCTACTGAACTTACTCATGCTATTCTTAATGTGTCACTGGCTTCGGTATAACAATATTAATACTTGAATAGCTGAAAAGGGCGAGGGGCACGGCGTCCGGACTTGAGCCGATATTGACGTCCGTTTTTGTTTCGAACTCTTTAATCTTAAGAAATAGCCGCTTACAATGATACACGGTGCGTTAACATCTTTGGTCTTTTGAAACATAGATTTGCTTTTTTACTCTGAAAACATATTGGATACTCCGGGAAATAAATAATACATCAAACAGAGTATGATTGGCGCCCATAACAAGTTCTCCGTATGGTAGAATGACTCCATACTTTCCGATGTCTATCAAGACTAACTGAACAGACAATGCGTTGCCTAGTTTTGAAACGACATCATCAAAACTAAAGAAAAAGCAAAGACAAGTAAATATATTTCATAAGTTCATGATACTACTGTAGTGCATTTTCCCTCCATGCAATCATCTATATATATCTAAATATTAGTCAAACAAATACATATTGTAAAAAGGAGCCGTTAATAGAAACAAGTGAGAGGGGTATTTTAAACTCTCTCATTTTGTGAAAAAAATGGATAATTCTGTATAATTATAATATATATTACGTTGATGGCCTATTCACTTTTCCGGAGTGATGATACAACATTGTATTGATTAGGAACAAAATAAAGGTCAATATCTTTGAACGTAGATAATTCAAACATTTATTTTAATACGTTGACTTCGAAACAAGTTTTCTCATATTTTAAACTAATAACAATCGACGGTTCCTGATTTGGACCAGTACTTAGCGCCTGGAATAGTAACGTTAATTCCTTGCCCCAACAGATTTTGAACTCACAACCTTTGGATCCGCAGTCATGAACGTTGCTTTGGAACACGGCGCCCTCAGATGACAAACGACCAAAGAGTGTTTACCTCCATGACAATTTTATCTTTACCTAAGGAAGCATGCACATATTTATACATATATACATATCATACAACTGAGTCTAAAAAGATATACGAAACAACTGCTTTTGATTTGTTAAGAGACCGTGCAGACAGGAGCTGTTTGATGTTTATAAAGTCGTTAAACCCCATTTATGAAAGATACGGAGTTAAATTTAAGTTTCGAATATATCAAATATCTGAATAGGCACCAAAGGTTAGTGGTAGAGTGCAAAAAGCTAATGCATAAACGTAATTTGAAAATAAATATAATTTGAAAGGTAGGGGTTCGAACCTTATGGGACAGAGTAGCAGAAAACAAACAACAACAAACACATCAATGTTTTTTCTAAACATGCCAGTTTTACTTGTAATTTTAAAGGATCTATGCCCATATATCAACTAGCAAAACAAGAAAAGAAAAAAGGTCAATAAGTATAACAAAGCTGCTACTAATATTATTATCTTTTGTTAAGTTTATATAAAGTAATACATTATACAGGTGTAATCATGTGCAACAGATGAATAGACAGCATAGCAATACATTACAAGAAATAATTAATTAAAAAGAACTATAAATGGGTTTATATGAAAAGGGCGCCACTGAAACTGCATGGATAACGACATATTTTTAAAGCATTCATTAATGTTGATTGAAAATTATCACAGGCTGGATTAATAACATTTTAACTACGTCCATGAAAACATATTGCCATAATTATCGTGGATATATCGCTTGAAAGAAGTTATGCATTTATTATGTAATTATGTGCGAATCATTTTCACTGGGAATTCCCACAAAAAGGTAGCCAAAAATCGAATGCTCTTTTAAATTAGCCGAAACAAAAGACAATTTCCGTTCAGGGTTACATGTAAACATACCATGTGACCTATTGACGTCAAACGAAACACACCGAATATACCATAAAAGTTAAAAACGGGGTGCGGAATTGTTTTGATTGAGGAATCGTTGAAAATTGCTTATATAACTAGAGTATTTAATTGATATTTTCCAAATATGATTATGAAATAATGTATTTAAGCTTCTAAAGATAAGCATTTTAATGTTGTGTACAGGTATAGGCATCTTTAGTTCATATTTAATGAAAAAATGGATATTGTGCCACGTCGAGACAAACTATAAGGACAAGAAATATTGTAATACAGGGTATATTTGACATTTATTTTAATCTATTTGGCGTTTAAAGGTACATGTATATAAATATGTGACATAACTACATGTGAAAATATGTATAGAATAAAGCAAAATAAAGCATGAATTGCTTAGAAAATAATATGTTATTGCATAACGTTATTATATTGAAACACGTAAAACATTGGTGTAACTTAGCGAAACGCATTATGGTGACTAAATTTCAAGTTTGCTTATTAAGTGAAAGAGAAATATTATATGGGCATGTTATCAAATGCCGAGCTTGCGAATTAAAATTGTCGTGAATTATATTCCTAAGGTCCTTCAGGAAATTCTTTCAAAAATGTAAAATAAGTCATGCCGTCACATTGTTGTGAGGTTTGTTAGAGATGTTGTAAAACCTACAAATGACTCCTTGAATCATTTCTTTTGATTTTGTTTTCATCTAAATGTCTGTAAACACTCAAAATAAAGCTTTTCCCATTACATCTGCCATTCATATTTTATTTTGAAATAACCGATTTGTACTTTACGATAAACATGACTTACATTATCACGACCGACAGCTTTTATTCGATACAAGAAATACATTTTCTACGTGGAGAAATGTTCAATGTTAATCAGATTGCATTGTTGTTATTCCCTTTTCCTCATTTGATATATATCTGGGAATCATGATTTACTTATAGTAGCTTCCGGCACAGCCTTTACTAGGGATAGATAAGTATTCGAGAAATTTATGCGACTCCTAACTAAATATTTTAATCTTGTAGGTTTGAAAAGGTCATTTAGTGATCGACTGGATACTATACAAGCCCTTAGTAAGATGGTAACTTTGATATTGGAAAATAAGCGCACGAGTTTTATGTGATATTGCAAAATAACAAAACAGCCAAGAAACAAAAACAACAACAACAATAATAAACTTTTAGATGGTTAAGCAATGTAACTTGGGGCTGGAAAAACATGCAGTTTAAATTATTTGTTTTCTTCATTTGATGTTTCCATAAAAACTGCATGTGCCCCACTTGCATCGTTAAATCATTATATACTAATCAATAATCGGTTTGCATGTTGGAAACAACCATGCATCTCGATAATACCATTAAACGATAATAATCGTGACATCGATCATATTTTAAAACTTTGTCATGCAAAAATATCTTGAATATTTTTAATCTATATTTTAATTCCATCCGCTTTCATTGCGACGACACTTTTATTGTTTTAAGGAACGTATGTGACGTTTGATGTATATAGCTATTTATACGAGTATTAGATATGAAGACGTACATTGCTGGTTTTTTTTTACAGAAACTACAAATCGGCATAATTGCTCTGGAGATATCATCACAAAATTTCATTCTGACACATATTGCCGATTGAGAAAAAAATGCCATATAATTTGAAATCAACAAGTTATTGCTGGCATGCTTGAAGTTGTAAGCAACTCAAATATTACATTATAGGTGAAAACAAACAAAAATGAATTTCCAGGCTGAGGTTGTTATACATTTTTGTACACTTGATTTAATAAGATAGCAATCCGCAACAACAAAAACTTTGTTAGAATGCTTTAATCTTCACAGGAATAAACGTAAAACGAGACGATTTGAGCAAGGATATTCTCAAGTGTGTGAACAATAATATGTTTCTACACGAGTTTTATAATTCAAACGGACAATACAAGGTTTGGTTTATATAGAACTTATGGTATCTGGTACAACTTGTTATGCTTGTTGCCACGCTTTTTAGATGTGTGCAGGAACGAATACAGAACAAAACATTTTTGTTAGACTTGAGCTTGAAGCTTCCTGTCAAGAAGCAGTACGTACAGCATATACTAGTATATGCAATATCAAACAAACATTAATATATGGACAATGTTAGGTCGTCACAACAATACAGTATTAATTTTAGCACAATAAGTGTAATGGTAAATGGTGCGATTCATATAAGAAATTCTAATTATTGGCAACAGCTAACCACTAAACATCATTAGCATATAAATACAATAATGTGCACATTTAGATGTTACTGGCTGCATTTAACATTCCTTGCTTACTGCTATTAGCATTGTAGAGAATCTATATATGTTTACAATTGGAACACTGGGATTTTTCAGCTGCTAATCCTATAAATAAGTCATTTATTAACTAATATCAATATTACAGTCATCTGCCCTGAGAAATCAAGATACAAATGCATATTTCATTTTCAGACAATGACGAAAAGTAAAGAGAGCATTAAAGCTAATAGCGTATCGGTAGGAAATATCAAGTACAAAAAAATAAAATCAAATAATACCACAATACAAAGATCTCTTCAGTAATAGGAAGTATGTTGTGGGAAACAAGATTTAGGGACGATTTGTGATAAAACTGTGATTTTTAAATACTGTGCTGTTATTCTGTCGTAATACATATTAAATACGGATTCGAAATGGATTGAAATTCGTAATGACCTCCCAAGTTCAAAATAGTGGTCCAATCAATGGTCCAATAGAGATACTTTCATACAATTTGAACAACTCTTTTCTCAATCAACCAAAGGAAAAGAAGCCATTACACCCCTCATATGTGTTTAAAATTCGAACCCATGTGAGAATGGCAAATCAGATACTATGCAAAAGAACAGAAACGTTTTGTCGGTCGACCGTTGAATGGTTTATGTCATTTTTGTCAGCACTTCATTTCTGCAAATGAATCAATATACGTGTTGCTAATTCAGTTTAAGTATGGAAATGTCTAAAGAATAGTTGCACGTGCTTTTTCTAGTTTACTGTTATTATGGTGCCATACAATTAGAAAATTCTATGTGTAAATGTGTTATCTTGTTGGTTTAATACTTTAATGTAAGCTGGTCAAATAGTTATTTTAAATGATTTGATTTCTTAAGTGATTTATAATGTACCCCCAAAAATGAAGATGTTGGTAGTGTAAGATTCGCATTCAGATAACTACTGGGTACGACATGCCAATCACGTATGTGCATTTTGTGTCACTTGCTATAAGCAGAGGTGAGGCATAGGGATCGCTTCTCCGTCGTCTGCCAGACCGTTTGTCTGTCTTTCACACTTTTCCGTCACGCTTCCTTTTTCTGTTACAGCTTATGTTTTACTCATGCTTTTGATGCTGTCACAAAATAATGTTGACGTGGCCTGAAAATAAGTGTAGATTTAGAGTACGTTGTATTTGTCACGTAGGCCAGAGTGGAAACTGTGTTAACCGATTTTGGTTATATAAGGTTTATTACACGTTTCTTTTATTACCTTTTGTTCAGAATGAGATATGATTAGGGTTTGAAATAGTTATATCTACTGTTTTGCTAAGTTTTAAGTGTATTAAGAGAGATGTTTAAGGTTTAGAAGTTTAAACCTATAGTTTCTTTATATAGGCCCTTTTTATCAGTATACCTCAGTGTTGTCAGTGTTTCTCGGGATGCACGGGATTCAGCGATTTACAATTTATTGCACGATTCACGTGATATTTGTTTTTTAAGAGTAAATCGGGGTTTTTTAGTATATAAGCTGATTTGTATGGAGCCTCAGTGTCAGATATCGATGGGAGCTACGGAGGATACCTGGTCCAGTCTAGCGTATTCTGACCAATTTACATTACGGAGCTTGTGTGATAAAATTTTATTTTGTATTTCATTTTTGCAGGTAGATATGAAACTTAGATTTTTTAAACATTTATTTTGTAGATTGTTGTATTGTTTCTTCTCAGGGAAACAAGTGTACAATCTTATTTAATTCTCGGTAGTTTTTGAAGTTTTGGTTCTATAGGCCAAGGAATCAAGTACATAGCTCTGCATTATTATGTATATTTGATGTAATTTTGAGAATAATTATGTTAGTTTATAGGTATGTCCTTAATTTTGATATTACCTGAATATATATGGAAGCATTTGTCCAACAGTATATGTTTTGGAATTCAGAAACGTGGAGTTGTATGGAATATCTGTCTGGTAAATAATTGCTAACGAGGACGGTTCTGTTTTTAATGCACTGATGTAATTCTGAAATGTGGATATGTATGGAATATCTGTTTGGTATATAATTGCAAGGGCAGTTCTCTACGTTAATGCGCTTATGTAAAACCATAATATTGTTGTATGGTATAAAATGCACGTATGTAATACCAGAGATTTGTTATTTGGTATGAAAGTATTATTATGAAGTAATAGTGTCTGCACATTATATTTGGCGCGATAAGTAAAGAAGAGCTATTTATTGTTTGTAGCCGTATTTAGTTGGGGCATGGAGCCTATGTAAGCCGGAAGGTTACAGTCGATACGGGACCCCATTGATAGACTACGTCACAAGGACGGGAGAATCTACGCATGCGTCATATGGACGACAGGGTGTCTACGGTGGACAAGTGGATCACATATACTGAAGGGACAGCGACGACAGGAAGTCAGTGTTCATCGATAAGAGCACGTGTAATAGTGTATGAGTACTGTGAATTTAGGAATCATTTTCTGAATGTGGCACATTGATGTGCATTTGTATCAGTAAGCCATTATGTAGTTAATATGCGGGCTTAAAGTGAAAACAGAACATTCAGTGCATTTATTATTTTATTATTGTACCAACAGATAAAGAGACAGTTAGCCGGCAGTTGTTTTTTTTTATATTCTTTAATTCTTTTTCTAATATTCTCGTTGTTTATATTTTTATATTAAATATAATTTTAAAAGAAAGTTGTTTGGTATTTATTCTACCTTAGAGAGTTGTCCGCCCTTGGTCATTTTGTTACAGATGCATACAGCTTGACAAAAAGAATTTTCATGCACAATTTCCTTGACCCTGGCATCAATAACCCTTTCCCTCATAGAGGACACCATGAAAAGACCTATGCAAACAGCATAAAACCAGATCAGCCTGCGGTTACTCGCAGGCTGATCAGGCTTTATGCTGTTCGCTGCTCCTCAGTGGTCTGGAAATGAGGATTTTTTAAATTAAATTTGGTAAGGTTTAACTGTGGTTTTCTGCAGATCAGGCTTTATATGGTGCCTACTGAGTGCGTCAAAATGAGTCTGTATGAAGGAAGGGTTAATCATCCTCCCTTTTCTGTCTGAGTCATACTTTATCCGTCACACCTTTTCCGTCACGCTTCTTTTAGTAGATGACACATGTGTTCCAAGTTTTCCAAGGAACACTTCTTGTTATTTATAAGGTATGGCAATTCAACATTCAGTGCATGCGTTTACACGCGTAGAAAATAGGACAATGTCCTTGCATTAATATGAAGAATAATCATCACCTTCCATTGATTACACAATAAATCATTATGCATCTATTGATTGTGCAACAAAGGTGGCGGGACATTCACCCGAATGTCTCCTTTTCATATTCAAATATTAATAAGTGCACAAAGGCTTTGATTTAAATCAATTTTATGTCAAGGACAAAACCTGTTGTTTTCAAAAGTTTTAAAAAACAAGGACCATTACTAAAGTAATCAAGTATGCGTGTAATGTTTATGTTAGCTATGATATGTGTTCTGTGACATGGTATTTAAAACATATATAGATTTATTTTTTTATGTGAAAATTATAAATTAGATAAATTGTCAAAACAGATCACTCTTGATGCCAACTAGAAACTGAGAGTGTCTTAGAACCTTTAATGACATTTCGCTTTATTTGTACTTGAAATATATCATTCTGTAAGTATTTGTGAAATCGTGTGAATATCAGATTATGCGAAACTAGTAGCATATTTTTGAACAGTCTAACGATGTCCTTAAGTGAGCGATGAGAGAACACATTAGAATATAAAGGAGACAAGTAGATGCGTATGAAATCAAGGCGCTAAAAGCGTTGAGAGAACAGGGATTTTAATATGTTGACGTTGCATTTCTTTTGTTTATCAAAGTAAATTTAATAAGCGAGGATCGTATTTTCAAGCGATGCCAATGAACCCAATATTATAAACCCACGTTTACCTTGCTTGAACACGGTCGTTAAAAAAGATAAACACATCATTTGTCTCAATAGATTTCTAACAATAAACATATCGCCACTCTTACTCTCCCCATTTTTCTTGCCTACAGTTAATAAGATTATATGAATATGTAATCTAAAGCAACAAACTCTGTCAGAGATTTGAAATACATGTAACTTATATACACACACACACACATGTACTTAAATGAATGATTTTCATTACGACAAAATTATGTATGTCTTGCATTGTAAAAGTAATTAAAAAGTAAAAGAAAGGAAAAAAAGTAAGTCGGCTGGGACTCGAACCTACAACCTTTGCCGTGCCGAAAAGTGTCTTCTTTATCCACTGCGCAATTTTACCAACTGATATACAGACTAAGTCATCATTTTTTTCGAAATATCCAAATTTCGAAATATATCCGAATGTTTCGCGATTTTCCTCCTGCGTACTTTTTTGTGTTACAGTAAATTAAACACGGTACCTCCAGGATCGATTTTCAACACATTTTTATTCAGTTACGACTTTAATAACGCAATCGTACTGAAGTAAACATGAAAATTGTCACCATTTAGTGATAAAAGAGAAAACAAATTTTGGACCTTTTTCTCTGTGAAGTAAAAAAGGAAATCTTAAAAAAAATCTAAATATAGCCTCGTATTTTTGTCCGATTCAAAATGTGTGCTACCAATAAACAGCGTTGCAAGCAATCCTGTTCAAAAACATAATGACTCAATTTCTTGTTAACGAAGGTATATTCTAATGAAAATCGGCCATGCTGCGCCAAGAATAATGGCCAATCAAACTCCTTAAAGGCGTTGCAACAGTTTTCTCAGGCTAGTGAGCGTCGGTTTGATCTATCTCATTCTGTGTCCTATTTTCTTAGTTATCTTTGAAATATATTTTTTTAAATGTCTAGGGTAAAAAGTTTCGACAAAAGTAAAAGATATTTCGCTTTATTTTTTTCATAAATTATGTTTTTCGTTAAGAATTCATTTTAGCCTGAGTGTGTTATTTAAATTTCAGACCATGTGAAATCTGCATGAAAATCAATGGTAGCGTATTTTGTACAGTACAAAACTACGACCTTCTAGCGAAGTTAGACTCCATTACCTAAGATGTTTCAATATAATAAATATTGCAAAAAATAAAACGATACTTATGGTGGCATATTTCTGTCAGCCACTTATCCACTTAGCTATGTCGATTTTTTTTTCTGAAAAAATGTCACATAGTCAGTGTTTCCGGTTCCGGTTGGGAAAAGTCAGACATTTTTCGCTCTCTTGAAAAATATTTCTAAATTATTGGATTATCAGTGTTAACCCGTGTTTCTTGACAAAATGGATGTTGAGGATTCTTTAATTGACAAAGGACAACTAGATGTCGGTAAGAAGCAAATCTCGTCTTCAAATATACAGACACAAAATCCATTTTCAATATTGAGTATTGAGGACAAAGAGAACAATGGAGCCAGCCATGGCGCCACCAGTCAGGTGTTCACAGACACAAATGATAGTCTTTTCACGTTTGTTAAAAGTAGCAGAAAAAGACAAAAAATTAGTTCTAGCGGTGAATGTAGTCTGGACCTTGAATATTTTAAAAATTTGAATACTGATGATAAACTCTTAGTCCTTTATTCAGACCTGCACAAACAAAGCACCCTCTCAACCTCCATTGAGGCCAAATTAGAGCAGTGTTTACAAATAAAAAAACAAGGTCAATGATGTAGAGGCTACCATGGGAACTCTTGATAAGCGACTTCTACTCCTAGAGTACAAATCGCTGGACCTAGAAGCACGCAGTCGACGCAACAATCTCATCTTTCTAGGGATCAGAGAAGAAAAAAATGAAAACTGTCACTTGAAAATCACAAATTTTATTCGCAATAATCTTGAGATAGATTTTGACCTAGTCATCGACAGGGCCCACCGTCTAGGCAGGTTCACCAGAGGGTCTGACAGGGGAATTATAGTCGCCTTCCGAGATTACACATCTGTAGAGACCGTGTTATCCCAAGCACACCGACTCAAAGACACGCGTCACAGCATCAACAAGGACTTTCCTAAGGAAATAGTTCATGCCCGTAAAGCTCTATGGGGAAAATTCAAAGACTTAAAGCGCAAAAATCCAGGCAGTCGAGTCAACATGGTCTATCCTGCCAAAATTATCAAAGACGGTCGTGTAGAAGCCGACATGTTTCCGCTTTGGGATAAAATTATGATGGGCAACCGTGTAAGCATCCATTCCGCTTATACTCAAGACTCAACACACGCCCGTGGAGCACGAGCCAAAAATACTGAGCAATACCATGTCCAGTCCCGTAGCAACGTAATGGACACAGACGACCAAAAGGACATCCCTGTCACAGGGTGTTCCCGAGCATCTCGTGACCATCGCTCTCGGTTTACGTCACGTGAGTCTGGTAGATCAACGCCGGCGAGTACCCGCGCGCCTCTACACCGACACCAATCTCGATCACACTCCCGTCGAGGCACAAATCATGCACCTTATCGTGGGAACAATGCGTCCCAGTCACATGGCTCATCTTTGAACCGCACTTCAGCACGGGATCCTGCAGCAGACTCTACTATCCGTCGCCCTTGGGACAGCTCAACATCAACTGTAAATAACAACAATAAGGCATAGGTCAGACGGGGGAACTTACATGCTTTAAATGAACAATTACCTTCTATCAAGTTTGGCAGCTTAAACGTCAGCGGCCTTAAACAAAAATTAAACTTTCCAGACTTTCTTGATCTTGTGAATAACTACGACATATTTTGTGTTTCTGAGACTCATGTTGATGCATACGATATTGTTGACATTCCTAACTTTGTTTTTTACTCCAACCCTAGATCACGTGATTATAAAAGAAAATCAGGGGGCATAGGCATATATGTACGGTCAAGTCTGTCTAAGTATGTGAAATTAGAAATAGACCCTACTGAATATGTGTTGTGGGTGTCAATTGATAAATTGATTACTGACTTTAATGACAAATTAATTTTGGGAGCCGTCTATATACCACCCGAGAACTCGCGTTATTTCAATAATGACGACTTTGAAGCATTTGAAAACTCTGTAGTACACGTATGTAGCCAATACAAATACGTATTCTTAGCAGGTGATTTTAACTCAAGGACCGCCGAGCTTAATGACTTCATATCGTCTGATCCATTTATATGCGATTTATTTGACATTGGTGACGATATGCGAGCACATTTTAATAAATATACAATTTTGGAAAATAACGGAATAACATTAAAAAGGAACTCAATGGACCGAAAAACTAACACACATGGCTTTAGACTGATTGAAATTTGTAGAAACTGTAATCTTTTTATTTTAAATGGCCGTTCAGGAAATGATTTGTCAGGAAAATTCACTTTTAAGTTCTCTGATGGCCATAACTTGTTACAATGGCATATTGCTTCAAAATCTAAAAAAAAAATGACATAACTAATACCTACCGTAACACATCCCGTCCATTATGGGAGAATCAACAGGCGTCGTCCTTCCGTAACAACATTGATATTGATAATCTGAACTCAGTCATCAGTCAACTTGATACTTTCCCGCAATCCCAAAATACTGTAGACTATATAACACAAGAACTCTCGCAAATCTTCCATCACTCAGCACAGTCCTCATTCACACCTGTAAAGAAAACACACACAAAATTTAATAATAAAAAACCTTGGTTTGGTCCGGAATGTCACTATGCGCGTAAACGTTTCCATAAGGCAAAAAATAAATACAGAAATTCACCGACAGCCTTTAATAGAAATGAATTGAATTCTGCAAGTAAATCTTATAAAAAGACAGTCAATAAACACGTCAGTAAATTCAAATTTAACCAGTCAACACATCTGCGTGTGTTAGCATCAAATAATCCAAAGCAGTACTGGAAAATTTTAAACAATTTTAAACCCAAATCGACAGAAACCCCAGCACCGACATTAAATGAATTTTATGAGTATTTCAAAAATGTCAATAGTGATGACCACAGCGACAGTTACACACCGAATGACACAGATGATTGTAATATTACTTTAAACACTCCTATATGCTCGTCAGAAATAATGAAGTGTATCAATAAACTTTGTAACTCAAAAACATCTAGCCCTAGTGATAATATTTTAAACCACAAAAGATCTTATGCTACCTATCTATACAAAACTGTTTAACTGTATTTTGGATACCGGCTTTATCCCTACCAGCTGGCTGAACGGAATTATAGTACCAATCTTTAAAAATAAAGGTGATCCAACAAGTGCATCAAACTACAGGCCCATTACTATTCTAAGCTGTCTCGGGAAATTATTTACATCTGTACTAAACCTCCGATTGACAAACTATTTAAACACAAACAAGATAATAAATACAAATCAAACTGGATTTAGAAAAGGTTTTTCGTGTCAAGATCATATATTTACCCTCCATTCAATTATTGAGATTCTAAAACAAAAGAAAAGAAAGGTATATTGCGCTTTTATAGACTTCTCTGCTGCTTTTGATAAGGTTCATAGGATTAGTCTATGGAAAAAATTACTTGCAAACTCTATTAACGGTAAAGTATTTCAAGTCATTTATAATATGTATTCTAACATAAAATCATGCGTGTCTCATAGTGGCTCCTTTACCCCTTTTTTGCATGCGAAAACGGCCTTAGGCAAGGAGAAAATCTGCCCATACTGTTTTCACTGTTCCTAAACGACTTGCAAGATCATATTCAAAGTAACGGTGGCACGGGCATAGACCTAACAGACACACCTGATGAAGCGTGCTGGCTTAAACTTCTACTGCTACTTTATGCCGATGACACAGTTATTTTGTCTGACTCAGCCGCTGATTTTCAAGTTTGTCTAAACTCATTTCATGAATACTGTAAAAAATGGCATCTTAACGTAAACTTAAGTAAAACAAAAGTGATAGTCTTTGGCTCCAGAAACACAAATAATTTTAACTTTTCACTGGGAAATTTACCAATTGAAACAACAGATAAATACCATTATCTAGGTGTAACTTTTTCAAATTCCGGTTCGTTTCTAAATGCAAGAAAACACATTGTGCAACAAGCAAAAAAAGCAATGTACCTTCTTCTATCCAAGTTTGTAGAAGAAGGATTCCTAATATCGTATCTTACCATTAATAAACAACCTTAAGTATTTCTTGTCTAATGATATATATGTAATTGCTTTTCTTTAATAACACGATTTATATAAGCTATTTATGTATTTTCATGTATTTCGTGTGATATTGAGTGAATTACATTCATCTTAAATGTTATTATATAACTCAAATTCAAAATATATTTACTAATATATCTGATCGGTGGCCATTATGATTATCGTCATTAATTAATTCATTCGTTCGTTCGTCCGTCCGTCCGTTCGTTCGTTCGTTCGTTCGTTCATTCATTCATACATACATACATACATACATACATACACACACACACACACATACATACATACATACATACATACATACATACATTTATTCATTCACTTTTTTGCAGCCAGTGATAAATATATTTCATATTCAATATATATCAATATATATTTTGTATTGCTTCCCCCCCCCCCCCCCCCTACTGCATTTTATATAACACATTGTACACGTTTTTATTTTTTGTCATCTTTTGTGAAATATATAAGGTATTAGTTTGAGTTAAAATTGTTCATCAGACCGGAATCAAATCATCTTTATAAGATTGTATTATACTGTTCCCCATGCTGTATTACTTAAAGTATACCTGGGATGAAATAAAGTGCTGTTCTGTTCTTCTGTTCAAGTTAGTATCTGGCAAGTAGAAAACTTTCGTGTTATCCTCTTAGGTATCTTAACAGAACAAAACTGCCTGTTAGTGCCCACTACTGCCAGGCCAGCCATATATTCACTTAAGATAACTTATCTCGCCTTTTTTCAAGTTAGTCAGTTAAATCATGTGGATAACAAGCATTTTTTCACATAATTATCTGGAAAAAGGCATGATATCCAGAAAATAAGTGAATATGTGATTGGCAGTAGTGGGCACTAACAGACAGTTAAGTCCTGTTAAGATACCTACGTAGATAACTTGAAAATTTGCTACTTGCCAGATACTAACTGAATATGTGACAATTTTTCAGAAAAGTTTCAACATAGCTAAGTGGATAAGTGGCTGGCAGAAATATGCCACCATAGATACTGGTTCTACAGGCATGTTTAAAATATTATGTGGTTTTGGCAGTGAAATCTGGTATTTCATAATTAAGCATAATGCAGTTTTAGTGTCAGACTGGGTGTTTTTAACGTGTGTCCAATACAGACTCGTAATTCTTTGAACCCTGAACGTCTTATTCCAGCAACTGTCTTAAGCGCTAGATAATGCTTAAATACATAGGATGCATTTCATCAGGCATGTTTCCCTTATAAAGTAAATTAATGTACTTGTATGTATGAACGGGAATTATACAAGAACCAACAAAAATTCAAAAATATGTACAAGGTTTTTGGTATGAATATAGCCATAAAGCCGTTGCAAATGTTGATGGAATGAATATGCTTCGACGCATTTTTTGGATATTTAGTAATGACATTTTAGTTGTTTTTGTTTTCAATATAGTTTGCCATAAATATAAAACATACAACAACAAAGAATATTACGTACTAGTATTTGAAAGGAAGTTCACAAGTTGTGAAACAAGAGATTTCTGAGAAAATGCAGACGACATTCCATTTTTTTTGCAAGGAACTAACAATTTAAACATTCATCTCGCTGGTGTAGGTGTGTCTTGATTAGGTTTCGCACATTGCATTAATTCAACCGTATATACTTAATATTGATGATCATTAGTTAAAATGAATTTTTTGTGCCTCCATTAATTAGCATTTTAGACATAAAAATTGTGTATTTGTCCGACCCGAACGCATATCTCTTTTCCAATAAATATATTATAAATGATAATATTGTGTGGTAAGGTTTTAGGGCAATACATTTATTTCTATTCTTTTCTATTCTATAATCTAAGGTATTGCTTCAACATTCCTCAAGGATAACGTATTTGTGACCTTAATCTAGCCAGACAAAGAAATCCACTGTCTGCAAATTGCAGGGATACCTGACGTAAAAATGATTTGAGACGCATGCATATAAAAGTTCCTTGACCGGAAGTAAATTTATTGAACACGGCATGTAGTATGATACAAATTAAACTGTTCTTTTTTCAGTATTTTTGCGTATTCCGTTTGCGATTCTTACAGATTGTGAGGGAACGTTTTCTGTAACATATACGTATAAGAAAAGATTGGAGCATCAGTATGTATATGAAAAGAAGGCATATAGCACCTTCTGGTATCCATTGGACAATGTTACTATCACATTAAATTGTTATTAAAGTTTTAAGTAGATATGCACAGCAAATGCTTCAGCAGAACATTTTAATATCTAAGAAAGATGATGAAACTAATGGGAAAGCATTATTAATCATAAGCGTTAGTTTACTTTGAAACAATATTCCAAATAAATGCTATCAAACACCCTTATCTGTAAAAAGTCCCAGAGGTGATTAGTATTTCATTGCAAGTACACGGGATATTGTAGCTAGAATTATCAATTTGAGAGGTGTGATTCATATTCAAATCTAGTTGCTTCACCTTTTAATTTGTTCATTGAATTTTATTTAACGCTTTGCGGTGGATTACCTTGAGATAACAGTGGATTATATCCTGATAATTTCACTGTTTTGAACAGTGAAATTATCAGGAAAACAGTGGAATTATCAGGAACTTGAGCCCGACCCTACGTTATAAACTGATCGGATCTTCAATTATGCAAGGGTTTTTACACAAGAATTGACGTCATAAATAACGTCACACACGCAAGGTAATCCCGCCAATTTTGAAGTATTTTGTGAATAACACAGCAAATATCTTGCCTTTAAAGCATTAAATTAAAAAGAAAAAATGTTTGTTTTTGTGATAGAACGATGTATAATTTCATTCGTGAACATAAAAAGATTCACTTTTTATGTTCGCTCAGTATAATTATTAATCGATCATACTCAAAAACAAACAATTTTCCTTATATAATTACATGAATCGGTGGCTGTACGTAATTTGCAGCATATTCAAATTTCTTTAGGGAAAAAAAGATTACGATTAAACTGATGTGTTGCAGTTTACATATTTTTAACATACAAATATAGTGGCGCTTATCAACTGTGTAAGAGTATTTAGATACATAATGGAATTTGTGTTTAGAATTCATAGCTATATATAAGCATTTCTCTAAGAGTCAATTTATCTTCCATCAAAGGAAAGCTTTTTATCAGGAAAAAGAATGGATTGCCTTTCGTGAGAAAATTGTCAATTTTTTACCAAAGTGCCTTTTAACTATGGTATCTTAAGACATATAGATGAAATATCTACATAAAATATAGATTCCATGAGAAGCCATTTGCAACGATACCGAGAATGCCTGGCAGGTAAATTTCATCTCTACTCTTTTAGATTTTGTCAACTACATGTATGCATTTTTGTGACCTGTCTTGAGGCAAAACGATAAAGCTGCGAACCTTTTCCAGTTTTGATAAAGTATTACTGTAGAATCATTTATTTCGTGGGAAACTACTTTTCGTAGATTTCGGGAACGGCTTAATCCAGGAATAATTATCCCCTCGAAAATTGTCCATTTCACAAACGCCAGGTTTCCTAGAACATGAATCTGCTAATACATGTACCAACGAAATTGACTTTATTTCAGATTCCACGAAATCTAATGCCAGCAAAAATTAATGATTTTGCAGAATGCACTAGAGATAAATGCAGCCTTCACCTACAACTACGTTATCTGGAACAGTAAGTGATATAAAAAGTATATATTAAGGAATAATTTTATTATAAAATTCATGATGTGTAATGCACATACTCTTTTATAACTAAGACGTAAAATCACGTTTTTATTAATGTGTTTTTGGTCTCCATTTGAATTGCAAAATAGATTCTCAGAAAATAATAAAATTTAAAAAATGTACTCCAAATCCGAGCTTTCATAAGCATTGATAAAATATAACAATGAAAGACGTCTTTACCTCTGCGCATGTATTTTTATATATGAACATGGATAATAGGTACGTTTACGATAGATTTCAAAGACATACTGTCAAGTAGAAATGGCCATTCAATGTAACAACAAAAGTAACCGCTGTTGCAGTTTGCATCACAAACAACTATATTAATCACATTTACTATACTTACACAGGAAGTTGTCTGTGGTGATATATATATTGTTTAAAAATCAAAAATTTATAAAACGATCATCCGAAAACGTCATTACAGTTTAATATTTCATTGTCACATTACATTAGTACCCGGATTGTTAGACAAGACAATAACAAAATAATAAAAATGAATTATTTTTATGTGCATGTGTTCATATGCAATTTATGTATTATCAACATCCCTTATCAAAGTCTTACAAAAATTTCTCTCTTGGACGGACAAAATCTTTGTATAATTGATCGTACCCCGTATCGTTTTCTACATTTGATCGAGGATTATTCATGACAATTCTTGGCACAACAATACAGGTCAAACAAAGGGACTATATGGAGGGATTAGTATAAGTTGCAAGCACTTGTTCCATAATCAACTTGGAATGAATAAAGATATAACCTATCCCACTGTATCGTCAAGTATTGGTGTTGTCTAGAAGAGACGAGAATAAACCTACTGCTTGTAAAAGCGCCCACTATGATCTTGCAGCACAAGACAATCGTGAGTGATGACCTTTTTCATTGTTATAATTATGTATTTCATTTTCCTAAAATATATTTTTAAGAGTATCATAATTATTATAATTATGTATATTGTTGCCATAGGAGAATAAAAACAAATAAACGAACGAAAACGGAAATGCAAAGGAAATGAACCGTACTCAACCATGGTATGCAATAAAATACGCCCACTGTAGTTTCTTTATATATTTCCTGGATACGATATTCAATTATTGAAATGATCAAGAAGGCAACATACTCATTCATTGTTTTGACAGTTAAACTATCAAGATGGGCCGTGAATAAATACGATAATTATTTAAGACGACCATAGGTTTTTCTCATGTTTTTTTGTTGTTTTTTTCTCTCTTTTTTTCTCTCTCTTGAAAACTGTCACATAAAACAGCAAAGGAACTTTTATAGCGTTGTTTCTGTACATGTAAACAGGTTATTTGTTTGTTACAAAAATGAGTACAATCAATTTTCAATATATAAATGCATCAGTGACGATACTTAGATAAAATACAGATAGCACTTCAAAATACCTGACAAATGGGTTAAACTGGGAGTGTTTATACGTCAGTGATTGATTGCATTTAACGTCAACATGAAATATTTAATCCACTTCAGTTTATAAGGGTCCGTCGTCGTATGGAAGGTTATTTTGAAATTTGGGGTTATGATGTCTAACATTATAGAAGTATTTCGATTTTTTTGATTTTTTTTTCAGTACTCTCTCGGTCAAGTTTCCCTGAATGAAATAAAGAAGTGATTTCATGATCTGTATGATATCCTCATACTCGTTGAACAGTTTGTTTTTCCAAAAATGCACTTTAAGATTGATAAAAGTAAAAACGAGTATGCATATATAATACAACTACCAAAGTTGTAGTAACGTTTTTTGTTGTTGTTGTTTTTCTTTTTCTAAATACATTTAAACATTCATAAGCGTTTTTATTGTGACCATATTAGATTTTCTGAGTATACAATTAAAAAAGATACTCTCAAATTTTCCTGTATTTCCAACTGTTGCGAAAATATATGATATCTTTAGGTAATCTTGTCGGATGTTGTAAATGAAATAGATCTGACGAAATACTGGTACTCAATCAGTCATTTGTAAAGAACAAGGTTTGATTCCAAAATGTCTAGAAACTGACAAGCGAATTAATTCCTACATATCATTTTGATCGTAGTGCCAGAGGTGAATAAATTTGTCTGACCCGAAAAGATGTACACCATTTTATCTATATTACTTCCCAAGGCTTCTAGAGTAAGTCAAATTGAGGTTTATGATACTGCATAGCTTCAAAAATAAGGAAACGTGGAAAGTTTTGAAAGTATTTGAAAATATATCGGTAGTTGCCACATTTTACTTTTGTCAGTCTGTCTTTTAAGAAAATTTACTAAGCAAACATGTAATTTTCCTGCAGTTTTATTTTTATTTTTCTAGAATGCACTTATAGCCTAATATAAATTTTATGAAAATTTAGTAGAAGGTTAATATCCCTGCAAGGGTTAGACTTTCGACTGAAAAATGTGATCCTAGTTTTTTTGCATCGGGTACATTTTAAAGCAGCTCGTTCACAGACGGTCTTTGAAAAAGATTTGATTTAAAGATATATGTGTGGGGATGAACATTTATTAAAACTTAAAAATTCGCCACCCGGGACTGGCAAAGACGCCATATTGCAGAATTTGTCACGTGGAACAACAAGCACCTGCTTCGGTGATGATCTATGTTTAACCTGATATCTCCGAAGTACATAAATAACATTTTCCAGTGCATTTGACCGACATTTGCCGAGTTTATTTGTAAGGAAACAAAGATTTAGCCAAAACACTGTTTTAGATATTTTTGAAGATATTGGGGGGGGGGGGGGGGGGATTTACACCTACAAGTAATGTACGATTTATATGTGTTACAAGTTTGAAATCTTAATGGTTACTTTAAGATTACCACAAAAAAATTTGTACCCTTATAAAAAACTCATTTCAATACATAATAATATACCATGAATCTATAATTTTCAAAAACGATAAAAAAAAAAATGAGAGAAAGTATTGGTCACGTATCCATCAATAACAATGATATGAATGTACAAAATTAATACTAAATGGGATTTTGAAAAACACAATAAACACGTAAGCCAAGGTTATTTTCCTTTAAAGTTCGCTAATTTTGATAAAAGCACAAGAACTTTATTTGACATTCGCAAATCTAGACACTTTTCATTCTATTTCGGGATTGATTAAAGTTGTAATTAGCTTTACCTATTCCTTACATAGAGATTACAAAGAAAGCGAGATCGCTTACGCTATTCTTTGATGCAAATCGCGTCGTAACGGGCGACACAAATACCCTTTCGCATATAACAACGGACTAACCTAGGATCGAAATCATTTTACATTGATTTGATAACATCTACGTTATGCAGAACACAGGTTTATATGCAGTTATGTAAAATGGCATAAAGAAGTACATTTAAAATTGTTGTAAACGCAAACACACTCAAAGACACACACGCAAATGAACTGCAATAACCATATGATAACAGACAACAGATAACAGCTTTTTATTTCCGAATGATAACAAATTCATTGATCGTTCACGATCAAAATATGCAAATATAATAGCAATACATTATTGTTTGTATTTTTATTTACGTACTTCATTCTGATATATTGCTTTCTTTGCGAGATTTGTAGAGATATGG
>CM037779.1:26108624-26158624 GCA_021229015.1 Solen grandis | reverse complement strand
TTTATAGAGGCCCACCCAAGGATCATACATGCCAAGTTTTATCAAATTCTGTCCAGCGGTTTCAGAGGAGATGATTTTTAAAGTTTTCAATTATTTTTTCTATTTGTTGCCATGGCAACCAGAGTTCTTCATGGATCAACTTTATTTGAGCAATTTTTGTAGAGGCCCACCCAAGGATCATACATGCCAAGTTTTATCAAATTCTGTCCAGCGGTTTCAGAGGAGATGATTTTCAAAGTTTTCAATTATTTTTTCTATTTGTTGCCATGGCAACCAGAGTTCTTCATGGATCAACTTTATTTGAGCAATTTTTATAGAGGCCCACCCAAGGATCATACATCCCAAGTTTTATCAAATTCTGTCCAGCGGTTTCAGAGGAGATGATTTTTGAAGTTTTCAATTATTTTTTCTATTTGTTGCCATGGCAACCAGAGTTCTTCATGGATCAACTTTATTTGAGCAATTTTTATAGAGGCCCACCCAAGGATCATACATGCCAAGTTTTATCAAATTCTGTCCAGCGGTTTCAGAGGAGATGATTTTCAAAGTTTTCAAATATTTTTTCTATTTATGGCACCAGAGTTCATGGATCAACTTTATTTGAGCAATTTTTGTAGAGGCCCACCCAAGGATCATACATGCCAAGTTTTATCAAATTCTGTCCAGCGGTTTTTCAAAGTTTTCAATTATGTTTTCTATTTGTTGCCATGGCAAAGCAATTTTCGTAGAGGCCACCCAAGGATCATACATGCCAAGTTTTATCAAATTCTGTCCAGCGGTTTCAGAGGAGATGTCTTTTAAAGCAAATTGTTGACGACGGACGAAGGGTGATCCCAATAGCTCACCCTGAGCACTTCGTGCTCTGGTGAGCTAAAAAGGAATTGAGAGCACTGTTTTGAGACTAAAAGTGGAAAATCACGCTTTAACACAACTATGACATTGTGAATGAATCAGGTTGTGTTTAAAATGAAAGAAATAAACTTCCTAAACGTTATTGTGACGGAATTTCTTTTATAATGATAAATTGTGGTTTTCATGTTCCAATCGAGTTCGACAAACTTCCAGGACTAGCTATAGTCGGTTTAATTCGAATGAAAAAAGGTAAGTTTTCAAAAGATAATCAGAATATAAACATAACTCATTTTTCCTCGGGAAAAAGGATTTACAACTATTTTAATGGAAATATTTACCATTATACTGGACATCCATCTTATATTGGAAATGTATCTGTCATTTTTTACAGGCTTTGAATTTTTGCCGCAATTACTAAAATCAATTTAAATGTTTTGGTAATTCAGAACTGAACTTTTTATTCACTGCAAATTAAAACCACCAGTACCGGTGGCCGAGTGGTTAGAGCGTCCGCCCCGGAATCGGGAGGTCGTGGGTTCAATCCCCGGCAGCGACATACCACAGTCGTAAAAATGGTACTGGTATTGCTCTCTTGCTTGGTGCTCAGCATAAAGGGGACTGGTTGGCCCGATGTCAGGATTATGTGACTGGGTGTGGTATCATTCCACATGTTTATGGCGTGATATTGCAATGTGGCAGCACAAAAACTGTAACTCTTTTATGTCTGAAAGGAGTTAGGAGATATATATTCTATAGGTAATATGATTGATTATTCGATGTATCATGCTGATTGAGGTACGACTATGAGTGGTGCATACTTGTGTTGGACTGGTTCGTCAGCTCGTCGACGAATCGCTGACGAAGACAGCGCTGATAAATCGTCGCCGATGATTTCTTATTCGTCAGAGAATTTTGCATTTTATGATTTTAGACAGAATAGCGGTTTTTAGTTGGTTACAACGTAACTGTAAACTAATTTCAGGTTGTGTACATAGTGCCGCCTGTTACTGAGTTTTGACCAGTCTACACTGCTACAATAAAATTCTTACTTTGTAAACTAAAAAAATATTATAAATAATAACAAAGACATTCACATTTCATTGCTATGTTTTGATATTTATCATAAGTTGTACAAGTTTTAAACTCTTAGTTTAGTCTGGAATAAGAATTTACACGTATTAGTATTAAAGTCATTGATTGGATATTAATCAGTCAGAAAGACGGCTTGATTAATCGAGGATTGTTTTTGGACTGATTCCAAACACTGTTTACAGTGGTACATATGATCATTATATGATTGTATGTGATACACAATATATAATTATCTGCTCGTACATGTTCTAGTTCTCCGCACTGGGAAAACGTGGATGAAAGTCATATATATATATATATATATATATATATATATATATAGGTGTGTGATTTATCATTCATGACAAATCCCGATTGTTTCGGGGATCAACATTTTTTTTCAAGGAATGAGATTGAAGATTCGGTCCCCAGAGTAGATGGCGGATCAGCAAATAAAGGACAGGAAATTCAGCTATAACGTTTGCGAAGAACGCTATGAGGCATTTGCCGATGCTGATGGATTACATTCTGCAATATGTCACAGTAAATAATCAAAGCGCCTATATCGCTGAGAAAACAGGGATTTTAATGTAATGACGGCGCATTTGATTTATAGTTAAGTAAATCCTGTGAATTATAAAGCCACAAACATGTATTATTTTGTGGTATTTCTAACACATGCTACTATTTTTAGATTTGTTTTCTGTTTTCCTTTTTTTTATTTTCTGCAGATCATGTGACACCTTAGTATTATTTTTATGTTGCGTTGTAAACAATGCAACATTTTGTAACCGACTGCGAAAATGACAAAACCGGATATCCAAATTCAATGCCCTCTAGCGGGCAAGATAAACGTGCACCTGTTGCGTAGGCGGGAAAAATTATCAATGAAAATTGTGTGAGCACCTCTGGCATGTAATGTGTCATCGGTTAATCTAATACGAATACAGCAAACAAAATCGGCATTCGGCCTTACAACATCCATCTGATGAGGAAAATCTATAAAATGGTTCCAAATCACAAGCCAAATTTTCTCCGTTACTGTTTATGCTTCACGCAACATTAGGAGTCTCATGTCTTTGATTTATATATACATCAGGGACAACTTTATTTATTTTTTGTTTATTATCCTGATGGTAACCAATGTCGGTAGAAACTAGTTGATTAATAAAATTTATTTAACCGAAGCTAAATGTCGTGTATTCCACTTACTTTTCTCCCTAAAGTTAATTAAATAAATGAAGGCTACATTTCAAGCGATGCCAAAGCTGTAACAAGAAAAGATGATCTCAAAATAAGTTTTAATGTACGATTAAACTATGATAAGCGCATCACCCCTCTATCTCTCTAAATAAATGAATAAAAAAAATAAATAAAAAATTAAATAAATGAATAGATAAACATAACAATCAACATCACTAAATTTCCGCGTAATAAAAAGAAGGGAAATTTAAGTATATCCCCGAAATGTTGAACGATGCAGAAGTGTGTGATACCACAAAACATTGTTACAAGCGACACTGTTCAAAATCGGGATCATTATTCAAAACGCCTAATTTGGTGGGTTTTACTATTTTTATTTCTTTTCAGTGATGCTGGTGGCTTTTTCTATTTTATACATGAGTATAAAATTTAATACACATAACAAATATTTTGTATACGAGAATGATAAAATTGTGTATCAAATGACATTATCTCAAAATTGGAAGTAAGTCAAACTGAATTTGAATGTGTTGATATGTGTTGCTAGGATAACATAGAGTAATGCATGTATGTTAAAAACTGTAATAACGATGTCTATCCTTATAACGCAAAATATTTTTATTTTTATATGTGTGTTATCAAATTCACAATTTCCTTAAAGGATACAGACATTTTTAAACGTAAATAAATGTTATCGACTGTTGCGTGAGTATATTGTTTTTCGTGGCTGTGCTCATTTCTAAATAAATAAATAAATAAAATTAATGTCTTTATTTATCATCACATATCAAAATCAAAACTATGTAGAGACAATATGAAAACAACACTTTCACGATTTAATTTCAACAAATGATAACTCATAACGATAATGTTGATAAAATAATTTTGAAAAATGAATAATAATTGAAAGGGGGGAGAAGAATAGAGAAAATATGTGTCAGCGAAATAGTTTGAACAAAACACACAAATATAGTACGGACAAAATTTTCTTGATTCATCCCTAAAATTTGACATTTGTTTGGACAGATAAATCAATGCTAACAATAAAGACACAAGTAAGCAAAAATATTTTGATACATGAACTCCTTTATTTTAAATAATCATTCATCCATCTTAATCAACATCTAATGATCGCTTAAATTATGCCAAAGTAGTTACTTCGTGTCCAAGTAATCTTCGTAAGTATATAGGTTTTCAACACTGGCAGGGATAAATTATTTTTTATGTATTATGAAAAAATGTTTCACAGAAAGTTATTTCCTAAGTCTTTCGCGTGACTATTTCTATGTTACTTCCTTTAAGTTGAAGTACATAAACCTAACGTCATACATGAATATGTGTCTTTAACTTTATTCTTCTTTTATCTTTTAAATGAAGCGTTAGAAGATTTTCGTCATTGTACATTATATGCACTGTCTCTACTTAATATTGTTATAGTCGTAAAAGTAAAAAGTTAACACTATGCTACCGAAAAAAAAAACACTAAAAAGAGGGAAAAAAATGAAATAATTAGAAACGTGCCACTTTTATTTAAATATAATAACGGTTATCTTTAATGGATAACCGGCAGTTACTGGAGTTCGCCTCTGTACTTTCTTTTCATGCGTAATAGAATTATTGATGTGTGATCATTACGATGGTGTAGATTTATATGCGCACCGCCTTATCGTACATCCTTTCCGTTTTGGCGGGTAAATATAAAAGGTAGATGGTGAAATCGCTCCTAACTGGCACTAGTAGCACAGAATTGCAAATTTCATTGAAGTCTTGATTATCAAAAATATACATGTACGATTTTTTTTCTCCGGAGCTGTACATTAAAACATGGTAAGGAACGGATTCTGACATCACTTGATTACGAACGGCGTAACTTTGTACACATGCATGCTGCTATCATATTCTATGCACGATTTGATCAGTCTGATATTCAATTAACACATACTATAACGAATCATTGTCAAAAGGCAACCTTAATGAAGTAATGAAGCGCAATATAAACAATTTGTACATTTTTATAAGTCTGCTCCACTTTCAACATCCGGTCTTTGGGGGCGTATGTTGTTGTTGTAGTTGCATATTTGAATCAAGCGATCTGATTGAACGACGTGACGTTGACATCGACAGATTTTGGGAAATTGCATGCGTAGATGTTTAAAATCATCCAATCAGCATAGCCGAAAAAACAAACCGGAAGTTGATAGTGGAGCAGACTTACAAAATGTACAAATTGTTGACATTTGGTATCATTTCTTTGTTAAAGTTGTCTGTAGCATACATCTGTGCAAAGTTACGACCTCCTTAATCAAGTCATGTCAGATTCCGTTCCTTACCATGTTCAATATACAGTACAGAGGGACAAAAAGAAAAGCGTAATCAACATCTTAATAAAACTGGCATTCTTGCGGTTCTAGTGCCAGTGTCACTCCTGAATTTTTGTTGTAATTTGAAAATAATTTGGGTCAAAATAATTTTATCGTTGTTTTTTAACAATGCATTAGGCATTTATGGATCATTTGCTAGTTGGTTTAAGCTGGAAGTATTGATTTATGTGAAGATATTGATGAATTGAGTATCACTTGGCCAGTGTTATCGTTTTATGGGCTTGTGTTTTATTTTTTCTTTCCATAAAAAAATTTCGGATTAGTTGAAGATCTTTTTGCTCTAGCATTATTTTAAAAAAGGTATTTCCCCTTACTTGATCATTTTTTTTCCTTTTGCGTGAATTTATTTTATCTACTTGGTCATTTAAATATACGTTTATTTAAAGATGTGTTATATACGTTTTCTGTGGAGTGATATAATTTATTTCCCTTTTAAGCATAAATTTACTTATAGGCCAAGCTTAGTTTATTAAGATGGTTTAATTGTCCGCTAAATTAGGCAAAGAAATGTAGGCCGTTCAGTTTTATTCCTGATTCCTTACATTTTCTTGTAACTTTTTAGTTTTCTTGATGTTTGTGGTCTTGTTATTTTTTCTTGTCTGTACTAAGTAATATAACAGTGCCGCAAACGTCCGTCCGCTGTTGTGAGAGAGGGGTCTGCAGATGCAGTGGCCCCAACGAATCGTAGTCGGGCGGTTGTCACAATGACATCGGCGAAGATTCCAGCGGCAACTACATCTGCATTGCCTGCTGTTCATGTAGAAGTGCCCAATTTGCCATCTACATCTGCTTTGGGAGGCGCTAGTCTATGGCGTCTGCACCGGTGTCTATCCCTGCTGATAGTTTGGCTCCCAGTCAAGGTACATCTTTCAGTAATAACTGAATAATGATAATCATGATGCTTTTGACACAAGTTGACAAGGCTGAGTGTTGTTCCCAGCATATATTCAGATATAGGATTTAATGTGCCTGAAGGCCAAAAAAAATAAGATTGTTCTGGGTAAGTATGATAAACTGGCGTAATTGTTGGTGTCTCGGCCGGGTTCCAGGATCCTAAGAGATGTGAAATTAGCATTTCTGGGGAGCTCCTGATAAAACCAGTTCAATCCAGCAGAACAATGCCTTTCTGATTTATTCTTCTATTTTTCTATCTGGGCACCCTCACAGGACTCCGGAGTTACTGAAATATATGAGCAATATTAGAACAGCAGCTGGGCGCCATCAGGGGTTTGGATGTAAACATTATGACCAGTAATTTAGATTGGCTGTCGATGCAATTGGGTCTTTCTTCGCAAAGATTGATTTAGAAGTTTGGCGGGAGTGCTTTCTAGTCGGGCCGAAGTTGACCCTTGTTTCAGGAAATGCTATGCTTTTAATTTTCGGTCCTGTTTTGAGATACTATTTGTGTACGGGCATACCTGTTTGTTTCTAGGTTGTGTTCCGCTGGCCGGCGGTCTGGGCAGCCTCCCACGGGTGGGGTTCTGGTTCAGCTCGAGCCTCTGCTGCCCAGGGACAGCGCCGGAGCAGATCCTTCCCTGGGACGGAGTTCAGGCCAAGAAGCTCTCGTTTCTTAGGGCCGAGGTTCTGAGTTTTGTTAAGGACAGTCACCTGTAACACTAAAGCCTTGTGTTTTTACCTGGAAAAGCATTCTAGCAGGGAAGCTTCCTCTGTACTTAGGGGTGTTTTTAAATGGTTTTCATTTGTTTTTTTAGGAGAGGTAATGGATGTTGTGGCAGGTAATCTCAAGTCCGCTCGGCTTAATCCAGGTATTTTGCGAGAAAAAAAATCAGATGAAAGTGACTTTGGGTACATTTCGAACAGCCCGATTAAATTTTTTTAGAATTTTACCTGTGGGACTGGTTCCAACATTTGATTGTGGCCATAGATTAATAACTCATTTATAACATCCAAAAAGGGGTATACATAGTGCCAATGATGGGATTAGCGATGATTTGAGCTCGGTAAGATATACATTTTTTGAAAATGTGGCAGATGTGACCTTTAAACTTGGTAATGGTGCAGAAATGACCAAAAGAGACAATAAGTCTGCATTTCGTCTTCTGCCTGTATCCCCTTCTGAATTTTGTTTGTTGGGGCTAAAAGATGAGGATGGTAATATTTATTTCGACAAGTTTTTTACCTATGGGATGTAAGGTGTCGTGTGCCCTGTTTGAAAATTTGCTACGTTTTTGCACTTGCTGCTTTAACCATTGTCAGGATTAGATAAGTCTTGATCATTATTTAGATGACTTCTTCTTTAGGGGAAGCTCATGGCACAGGCAATTGTCTGACTCATGTGGATGAGGTGTGTCGTTTGCTTAAGGTACCGATCGCCAGTGAGAAGTCCATTATTCATTGCACTAGTGTTTTTAGGTCTTGAAATTGATTCAGTTAAAATGGCGGTCAGAATTCCTTTTCGTAGAATGAAGGAATTGCTGAATATGGTTTCTAATGTCTGTACTAGCAAAAAAGGGGGGAGTTTCAGTCTCGTGTTGGCAAACTTTCCCTTTTTAGTATAGCCGTTTCTCTCGGGAATGACATATTTATGACGCAATGTATTCCCATTGAAAGGTCATTCCATCTGCTTCGCATTACACACAACATTAGGCGGGATCTGGGTATGTGATGATTGTTTTTTTAAGAACTTCAATGGGGTGTCCCATATTCCATCAGATGTGTGGATCGATAGTAATGTTTTGCAGCTCTTCGCGGATAATGCAGGTGCAGGGGGGTTGGGTTGCGGTTGTTAATTTCGCAAGCAGTGGTGCTACTTTCAGTGGCCAGAATCTTGGTGTGTGGATACAAATTTGAAGGATGTTACATTTCTGGAATGTGTCCCTGTGTTGTTTGCAATAACATTGTTGGAGTTCAATTAAATATTGGGGTTTTATTACATATTGATAATGAGGCATTAGTAAAGGTCATTAACAAGCAAACTACTAAATCCAAGCAGCTTATCAGACATTTTGTTTTGCTTGCCATGGAGTTTAATGAAAGCCATTTACATTGCTTCAAAGTCTATTGCTGATGCAATTTCACGAAAAGAGTGGGGCCGTTTCCGGATGGAGGCTCCTTCAGCAGACAAAGATCAAGAGAAAATACCAGAAAGATTTTGCTCAATCATTTGCATGCTTGGTGATTGTTGAATGCTTCCTTAGCGGATAATACAAAAAGTGCCTATGCTAATTGTTCGGATAACTTTGAGAGATTTCGTACTGAATACAAGTTAACAAAGGTCTGGCCTCCGTTTATTGGTTATGGCATGCCAGGTTGTCGTTGCAATGGCTTACACACAATACAGCCCGACTCTGTATAAATGCGATCGGTTTTCATTGCAACTTAAAGGCGTGCCTGACATTTCGAAAAATTATGTCGTTCAGAAATTATTAGAGGGTCTTAATATCAGACAAAAAATGTCCAACACGTTTGCCAATTAATGCTGATACTCTACAATCAGTTTTAGCTATCTCGCAAAGTGTTTGCAGTAATGTTTTTGAAACTCGTTTACTTACGGCTGCATACTGCTTTATGTTTCTTTGCCTTTTTGCGTGTAAGTGAGTTGGCAGTAGTAAGTAAAAGTAGTTATCAAAATGCCATATTTTGGTCAGACGTCGTAATTGAAGCTGATGGTGAAGTTGTTACCGTGTTGATAAGACGCTCAAAAACTGACCAGTATGGTCTGGGTTCACATTTAAGGCTTTGTCGTACAAGTGTGGCTCTATGTCCGGTGCAGAGGTATCTTGAGACGCGCCCTAAGGTTGAAGGACCGTTTTTGTCACCTAGGACTTCGCTTACGCACTATCAATGTACTGCCTTATTGAAAAACTGTTTATGCAGGCTACATTTAGATTATAAAAAACATTCTCCTCATTCTTTTCGTATTGGATCAGCAACTGCTGCTGCTATGGTGGATTATCCAGTTGAGACCATTAAACGCGCAAGCAGATGGAGGCAGAGACATACAAGTTATATGTGAATCCGAACAACTTGTTTATACACTTCTTAAGTTGATATAATTTAGTTCGCATATACCTTTTCTCTGGCACTGCACATATACATATCTTTATATTCACTGCCTTCACCTTGGATTTGTAGTAATTTTAACAAAGATATTGTAGGTGCTGCTGTAAGGGTCTGGTTGTTGGGATCTTCCATAGTGAAGTTGCCAGACAGCGACCAGGTGGTCCTAACCTTGGCTTGGATTGCACAGACATTAAGTGGCAGGGATATGGTGGCATGTCACTGGTAGAAGCCATCCACAGGCTTACAACATTAAATGCAGTTGGCGATGATCCAGATGTGATCCTCTTGCATTGTGGGGAAAATGATTTTGGGCGTATTCCAGTACAAAGTTTGCGTCTTTACATAGATAATTCAGTGAGATTTCTGAAAAATTCCATGTTAAGATAACTTAGTCTGAAGTTCTTCCCAGGAGGGGAGTGGCGTTACTAAAAGATTTGGCTGCAATGGAATCCGCAAGGAAGCGGTTGAACAGTTACGCAGCAACTATTATTAGGAACAATGGTTTCTATATTAGAAATGCAGATTTTTTGGAGACATCTCATAGTTATTATTTAAATGATGGGGTGCATTTGTCATTCTTGAGAAATTGTAGTTTCCCTGGCTTCTGGGCTAGAGTTTTTTTTTCTGGTTGTACTGAGGCGTAGTGGTATCCATTCCCATCCAGCAATTCCGCATTTTTTTCTCTCTCTCTCTCTCTCTCTTTGGCGGAAGTGTGTGATTTGCTGTGCCAAAAGGAATCTTTCTCCTTCCCAAATGTTTGGCGGTGGCCCCACCTTAATCGACTGATGTCGACCGGCTGTGGAGCCAGTTGGCCGAGAGCAAAATACATAGTTCTCAGAGGTCTCATTTATTGAAGCATTTTGTGGCATATTTAAATTTTAAAAGGTCTGTGGGGCATAATTTAAGTGGAAGCCCTTGAGGACGTAATCTGAATTTTGAAGACTAATTTTTATGTGCTCGTGGGAATGTCCGTGTCTGCTGGCTCCTTGTGCTTCGATGCCATATTTTTGTGTGATAATTAAATTCCTAAGTTCATTAGCAAGACTGCACAAGGACCTTCTCGGGTGTCGTGTCGTTGAGAAGCTGCCTGTCCTCGAAATCTCCCAATAATAATCGATTAAGTATTTTGTTTTATGTACTGTTTTATTAGATATTTCTGGTTTAATGGATCCTCGTTTGACAAGGTTCCTTACGTTACTAGACTGTCATACAACACGTTTCCATGGTGTACAAATGTGTTATATACGTTTGACAAGATGCAACAACCTAATAGTATCTCATACACCCTTTCCTATGGTGTTATACACGTATAATTTCACGTGTAAACGTGTAACACGATGCAACATCCTGATGGCATGCCATACAACACTGCTATCAGAAGACATCACAAGATCACATACCTAGCATTCACGAAGCCTCTACACAATTTCTCTACTGCATGTATTACAGGATCAAATGAATAGCAAAACGTGTTTGATTTGTTGATGTTATTAAGCTACTGTTATTAAACCAGGAATTCGAATACAGGATCACTAAGGGTCATAAAAGTGTCAACTATATAATTAAATCCGTGTTTGCTTTGGTTCGACCAAAAATGTATAACTCATTTAGAGATATTGTTTACTCGTTTTCGGTAATTAAAGACATTAGTCGGTTAGCGACATCAAGGTGGACCTCGAACATTTGCTCAGAGTGCACCAGGGTAAAACAACCGACAAACCACAAACCCCTTGGAAACTTCTTAACATGACATATAAGTGACCCAGTAATGTGGGACTAAGTGATGCTAAGGCAGAAAATATCTAATCGGCAACGGAGTCTCATTGTCTACTTCATAACGGCATTTAACAAGCTGCGTGAAGATATAATGATACTGCAACCGTACATTTCAGGACAACTGGCTAGGAAGTCTTTGAACTACGCCTGCATTGTAGGTCCTTAATGAGAAGCATTTTAATATCATTTCCGGTCGGAATGGAACTATAAAACTCTTCTAAAATCCGACATTCTCACTCCTAAGTTACTTTTCCTGTGTACATATAAGTACCAATTTAACTATTTTTAAATGACAGAGAAGTATACCAAAGCATAATATTTAAACAAGCAACACTACAAGAATCCGATTAGAAACACTAGTATAAATTTGTTTTTTATGCTTATGTGATACAGATAAAAAAAGTAGGTCTATAATATTTAAAAGAAAATGAATAAAAAGTTTGAAGAAGAGCACCGCATGCGGGTGCCAACGCTCGTCTGTTTTCGTCTGTTTTTGCCAACGTTACATATTTTTGTTGAACATTTAAAAAAGTTGACCTTGAAATTCATAACTAAAACTGTAAGCCTTAAATGCAAAGTTGAAGTACCATACCCTTGAAATTTGAACTTTGACCTTGAAGGATGACCTTGACCTATGCATGAAATAGAATGTATACAACACAAAAATGTAAAATATGTAAACAAATAATCATAATTGCTTATCCTCTGAGTTTTGATAATCAACACAGAACTGTAAAATTTGAAGACATTTAAAAAAAAAAAAAAAAATTATTTTTTATTTGCCTAAAGATCATGACCAAAATCACACCTGCACAGGTTCATATGATAACAAACCAGTATACAAAGTTTTTTTAAATAAAATATTGAAAAATGACAAAGAAATATCTATTATAAAACTTGTCCAAAGTTATGGCAAACTAAGGTCAAAGGTCAAGGTTGATAGATATAATATTGAGGTATATCTGAATACCCCTTGTCAAGATGAAAATGCATACAAATATAAAAGATGTATGTCAAATAGTAAAAAGTTATGGCCAATGAAACAGTTTTTTTTGTTAAACATTTAAAAACAAGAGGGCCAAGATGGCCCTTGATTCGCTCACCTGAGAAAGATGATTGCTTAAGAAAAAAGATGCCAGAGTGTAATCAAAGTGAAATTTGACTTTTTTTATGGTGAAAAGGGCATAACTCCTAAATTAACTAGTCAATATCAGTTATAATTGAACCCGATTGCGAGATTATTGGCATAAACATGACCTAATTGACCTATCTCAGCCATAATCGAACTCAATTGAGACATTATGGTCATAAACATTGTCATTAGGTTTGAAGATGATTGCTCAAAAGATGAAGATGCTAGAGTGTAAACAAAGTGAAATCTGGCATTTTTTATATTAAAAGGGGCTTAACTCCTTACCTAATCAACAGATCTCAGCCATAATCGAACTCAATCGAGACATTATGGTCATAAACATTGCCATAAAGTTTGTAGATGATTGCTCACAAGATGAAGATGCTAGAGTGTAACCAAAGTGAAATATGGCATTGTTTTAATATTGAAAGGGGCTTAACTCCTGACCTTATTGACCAATCTCAGCCATAATCAAACTCAATTGAGACATTATGATCATAAACATTGCCATAAAGTTTGAAGATGATTGCTCAAAAGATGAAGATGCTAGAGTGTAAACAACGTGATATCTGGCATTTTTTTATATTAAAAGAGGCTTAACTCCTGACCTAATTGACCGATCTCAGCCATAATCGAACTCAATTGAGACATTATGGTCATAAACATTGGCATTATGTTTGAAGATGATTGCTCAAAAGATGAAGATGCTAGAGTGTAAACAAAGTGAAATCTGACATTTTTTTTATATTAAAAGGGACTTAACTCCCGACTTAATCAACAGATCTCAGCCATAATCGAACTCAATCGAGACATTATGATCATAAACATTGCCATAAAGTTTGAAGATGATTGCTCAAAAGATGAAGATGCTAGAGTGTAAACAAAGTGAAATCTGGCATTTTTGAATATTAAAAGGGGCATAACTCCTGACCTAATTGACCGATCTCAGCCATAATCGAACTCAATTGAGACATTATGGTCATAAACATTGCCTTTAAGTTTTAAGGTGATTGCTTAAGAAATAAAGGTGATAGAGTGTAAACACTAAATTGTTGACGACGCACACCGCACGACGGACACTCACGGGATCACAAAAAAGTTCAAAGGTCAAAGTCAAAGTCCAAAATGTTACATTGATAGATAGTCTTGCCACAAGGAATAACTGTTCTGAAATGACAGGCATTTAAAGTTTTCAGAAGTTACAGCAAAAGTAGATCAAAGGTCAAGGTCAATGGATGAAATATTGAGGTATATCTGAATAGCCCTTGCAAAGATGAATATGCATACCAAAATTTAAAGTTGCATGTCAAATACTGAAGAAATTATGGCCAACGTTAAAGTTTTTTGTTAAACATTTCAAATAAAGGTCAAGGTTTAAAGTCCAAAAGTGTTACATTGATAGATAGGTCTTGCCACAAGGAATAACTGTTCTGAAATGACAGGCATTTTAAAGTTTTCAGAAGTTACAGCAAAAATAGATCAAAGGTCAAGGTCAATGGATGAATATTGAGGTTTATCTGAATAGCCCTTGCAAAGATGAATATACATACCAAAATAAAAGTTGTATATCAAATACTAAAGAAATTATGGCCAACGTTAAGGTTTTTTGTTAAGCCTTTCATAAATAGGTCAAAGTTCAAGGTCAAAAGTGTAACACTGATGGAAAGGTCTTGCCACAAGGAATTCACATGTGAAATGTCAGTGCCCTGTTGGTAACGGCTCTGAAATGACATTTTAATGTTTTCAAAAGTTACAGCAAAAATAGATCAAAGTCTATAGGTGAAAAATTTGCATGTCTGGATAGGCCTTGTCAAGATGAATATGCATACCAAAAATGAAAATATGGAATAGTAGAGAAGTTATGGCCAACGTTAAGATTCCGGACGACGCCTGACGACGACGACAACGCGGACGCCGGAGTTACGACAATAGCTCGTGTTTTTAGCTCACCTGAGCACAACGTGCTCAAGGGTGAGCTTTTGTGATGGCCTTTCGTCCGGCGTCCGTCGTCCGTCATGCGTCGTCAACAATTTGGCTTGTTAACACTCTAGAGGCAATATTTTTAGGCCAATCTTCATGAAACTTGGTCAGAATTTTGTCTCCATAAAATCTTTGACAAGTTCGAATTTGGGGCATGTTGGGTCAAAAAGTAGGTCACGAGGTCAAGTCTTATAAAAACCTTGTTAACACTCTAGAGGCTACATTTTTAGCCCAATCCTCATGAAACTTGGTCAGAATGTTTCTCTCCATAAAATCTTGGACAATTCAAAATTGGGTCATGTGGGGTCAAATCTTAGAAAAACCTTGTTAACACTAGAGGCCACATTTTTGGCCAAATCTTCATGAAACTTGGTCAGAATGTCTGTTTCCATAAAATCTTGGACAAGTTCGAATTTGGGTCATGTGGGGTCAAAAAGTAGGTCACGAGGTAAAATCTTAGAAAAACCTTGTTAACACTCTAGAGGCCACATTTTTGGCCAATCTTATGAAACTTGGTCAGAATGTTGTTTCCATAAAATCTTGGAAAGTTCAAAATGGGTCATGTGGGGTCAAAAAGTAGGTCATGAGGTCAAATCTTAGAAAAACCTTGTTAACACTCTAGAGGCCACATTTTTGGCCATATCTTCATGAAACTTGGTCAGAATGTCTGTTTCCATAAAATCTTGGACAAGTTCAAAAGTGGGTCATGTGGGGTCAAAAAGTAGGTCAATATGAAAAATCCAACATATGTTGCTCATTTATAATCAGGTGAGCGATTCAGGGCCATCATGGCCCTCTTGTTCTTTTCTTCGAAAAACAGACGAGCTAAAGATAAGCGTCACTCCAGGAGATCTCGTCTGATGAGTGATGATATATGACTACAGGCGATGTTACTTAACCAATTCCAGTTTTTTTAGAAATTGCTTTCTCAATACGTTAGCCTGTTTAGTTCAAATATGTTGCAAAACTTGAAAGTGGAAAGGTTGCAGTATAAGGAAACAATAATACATTTTATATTGAATTGTATTTGGAAAACACATGCCTAATTTATCTGTCATTCGACTCAGTTAAAGTTAGGGTTGCTCTCCTTTGACTCTATTGAGTTCAACTCCCATAAAATGTTTCGTTGTTGTTGTTTTATTGGGGTTTTCCGTCGCTGCGATAGTATTTCAATCATATAGCGACGTCCTGCTAATTACAGGTGAAAGAAGACCCCGAGTACTAACCGGGTAGAACCACTGACCTACAGCAAGCCAGCTGGAAGGCAAAATGTTTCGTAGTTGAATCATATCTTGTCTTGTACTCGTACATGTTTGGAGAGATAAGCATAGGCTATTAACCACCAATCAATCTGGAATGTATACAGTGAAGCTGTCTTAAACGGTCAGCCAGAGGAAAAGAGAGAAAGTGACTGCATATCAGAGATGACCGCAAATAAAGGTTAAACATGTAACAAAATACAATGTTTGATGATACTGAAACTAACTAAATGCAGATTGACAGCTTAATACAGATGGGCGTTAATACAGGTTCAAATCCGTACATAGAAATGAGATATTCCAGGTACCGAGCGGTTATAGATACTGGTTTACTATACCTTAGCCACAAACCAAGTACCGGCCCGCTCAAAGGAATTTTGATGCAAACAAGTATTCCAGTTGGTTTGTGTTATGTTTTTAATCCAACTGGATACTTCGGTGCTCTTTGATCTTCCTCCTCCTGTATTCAGCCGGACATCTCTATACAGCAATTAATCAATCACTCGTGACATAAAATATAATATAATTGTCCTCAAACATATAAGTATTACAAATCTCAGCCACCTTTCAGCCCATTATGACACATTTTTAGACACGATACATCGTTTATTTATTTTTTTAATCTCGAATCATGCAGTGTCATGCCTCTAAGTTAGACACTTCTTTTATTCCAATCTCTACTTTCCAATAACTCACAAACATTCTACGTTATGAGTTTTGCCCTATTCATCTTAACATACAATCCCAGTGAGGATGCATTTTGTCCTCGAACAAAATTCACAACAACACCTAATATTTCTGATTTATGGCGGATTTTGGCAAAATGTCTTGTGTTTATTTCCAATATAACTCGTTGGTTTCGCCTGTAGCATGATAACTATAAAGCGATTATATATTGAAATCGTCTTAATTTGATGTTTTCAAAATATTTTTAGATATCAAAGCAAACATTCTAAAAAGGCAATAACATAGCTCGAAGAAATATTTATCAATATATTTCTCTTTTGCCTAGCAGGAAAAAGCAAAGATAAATGCTCTTCATCAGATTCCTCTGTCAATTTCTGTCAAGGCTGGTGTTAGACATGCAGTCAGTTTCAACTAAATGTTAACAATCACTTCGATATTTACTTTTTTGATGATATGGTTTCAACCTTTATTTTTTAATGTTTTCTAAATCTGAACAAAGAATACATGATATATGGACTCAATTGACTCTTACTGTTTTGCCTGTGTTGGATTTAATTAAAGGTGGGGAAAGGTTTTGAATGCATATGATGAACCCAGGTAGATCGCAAGCCAAATGGAAGACTCATTCACATGAAAATTCCGACTGACCAGTCTCGGACTTATATCCAAAGCGGGCTTAAGAGATGGTAATGACCTAATGATGATTTTCAAACTCAGTCTATGCCCATTAGATTCAATAGAGATTTGAGTATGATACTCAAATTTGAGCCAGAAATCATACTTAAGTATTTTTGAGAACACGGGGCCAAATCTTCTTCCACTTGTAATTTGATAGATATCGCTAAATGAGATACTGTCACAGCCTGCGAAGGAAAGCTAAAAGACAGAAAGACCAAATAAATACCATTCCATTACTTTATTTAACCGTGAATCTATGTATACACAAACTATTTCCGAATATAATATCTGAAACTATTCCAAGAAGAAGCTGATCATTATTTTAACTTTATTGGAGAGAATGTAAAAAAAACATTGGTGCCTGACAAACTAATAATACTAACTGCATTACTGACTTATATAACAAATTTATTGATTGATATTATTAACCATGTATACTAGAAATTGACTAACAAACTTATATGAATTATTAATATTACTAATTGACTTCCAGACAAACTGAAATAACCATTTAACTTACTATTACTACCATTTAACTAAAATAACTAATTAATTTAGAAACTAATTTACTTATATATTTGTTGCATAGCCAGCTACTATACTGACTATCAAAATGAAACATGCAAAACTTAAAAACTTATCAAACTGGATATAAATTAGACCCATACGGTCTTCATCTCCTTCCGTTTACTGTAAACATTCAACATATTAAATCGCGTATGGTTAAAAACAGGATAAAAAACAATGATTAGGGGTTTAAAATGTGAGTGATGACACTCGAGTTTTGAATATCTCGAGTGACTCATCTGAGGCTATATCCGACGGCAGTTTGTTCAAGTCTCTGGTGGTGATTTTCTACAATCTTTAGTGGTGTATTGTTGTGCATAAGCATGACTGTTAGTATGTCTTGAATGTCTATGTAGAATTAGAACGGTGATTAGATTAGAACAATATACATTAACATGATAGGAATAGCTTGTCTTGCACATTATGAGTAAGAAGTTGGACCACGAGATAAACCAACAGCAGAAACTGACCTCATTTGAGGTTAATCGGATCACATTGGGTAATACCGTCATATCTACTATCATCCCAAGGATGTATCTGGTGGAGGGATATGCACAAATTCAAAGCATTTTGTTCGCCGGAATAAGAAATGCGAGAAAAACATCTGGATTGCAGGCCCTTTCATCATAAACGCAACAGAAGAGATACTATGTATGATTAACAGCTACTAGCAACACTGAAATACAGCCCTTCTTAAGCTATCAACATTGTCTGCGCACACAATATTGTTATCCAGTTTATTCCAATCAATCACCATTTTCGGAAAATAAGGGAGGTAAATGATATGACAGGGAAAGGGTAAGAGTCCGAGAACTGTCCCTTGGGGCACATCAGAGTCGAACGTGCCAGTGTGGCTGCTTCAGTTTCTTCTCCTTCAACGATTACTTTTATGTTTCTGTAGATAAGAAAGTCCTTTAGTCAGAGATTGATTGAGGCTTACGTTGATGCCATATTGTTCGAGTTTGTGTAAAATATTACAATGGCGTACTATGTCAAAACTTTATCATCCCCGGTTGTATGAGGATCTGTGCCTTATTTTTCCTATTGATCACCAGCCCACCTGCCTTCTTGAGTGGAGCTACCCCCAATGTTCGTGTCTTCAAGATTTCGCCTATCTCCAGAATGGCTTGATTTGTTTTTCGTCAAGTCCCTCTTTTATGAAGTCATTGATGTGGTTCACTCTTTGAACATCTTTTTGCACTCTTTTACACAGTTTGAAAATCTTCCCACTAGCTGTTTTTTTTCGCTTGTTTATAGAGTCCTGACTTTAGCATCGTCATCCTTCCAATGTCCCTGTTATGCTAAGGCATTTACTTCCTTTTATTACTGTTTATTGTAGGTAGACTGGAATTCATGGATGCCTCTATGTCCGATTTTACGGTGTCGCAAATGGTTTCAGCCGGAAAGTTCTCGGAGTCTGTCTTGGAGACGCTTCTCAGACCATTTCTCCAGTTAGCTTCTCGGAGCACACGTACTGTGGTTACATCACTGTGAGTTTTCAGCATTATTTTCCGGTAAGCGCGTGCATTTACCCCTCTACACTTATTGTTATTTAGTGTAAACAATCTTCTGTCATTTGAACTAAAAAAACATCAAGTACTTATGTTCAACTTTCAATGGTCTGGTGGATGACTTTATGGGAGCCGCCATGTTTTAATCATGTGACCGCGAAAAGTCAGAATAGCGACTTTCTTTATACAACCGAGAGTGGTAAAGCATTCGTCACCAAGGTGTTCCTATTGACAAAATGTAAGCGAGTTGGAAATATCAGCAAAATTACTAAGTATCTGCTTACCGTACCCTGTACTTTAATCAGTTTTAAACACAATAAGAAGAATATTTTGATTGATAACGCATTACATTCAAGCTGTACATGAGTGTTACTTAGCTAGTGACGCTCTAATATTTCACGCACTGATGATTTATGAAATAGATGTTGTACCTTGTATAAACTCTTGTCGTTAAACCTTCCCTTGTGCATGAAACCTATAGACCGTATAACTGTAACAACTTTAACTCTTCCCATGATTTCAACTTTTGAAGCATCAGCAATCAAGTGAGAAATCGTGATAGTAAAATGTCTTGCTTCAGGTACTCAATTCAAACATTTCACGCAATCTGACTCATCGTCATATCGAACTCATTGCTTTTCTCATGTTTTTGTAAAAATGAGAGCATTCAGCATGTATTCCGGATTATGCCTCGCAGCCATTGTTCTTCTTTACGTAGGTAGGTCAAACTGTTACATGTACTTACACAAAGACAATACACATCTTAGATTAAGAGATATATACGTCACTATATGGAGAGTAGATATGAACGTTAAAGGAAATCATGACTCTGACATAAACATTGTTATGAAATAAGGCAGTGGTATTTACGTTTGAAAACACAAAAATTTAATATTGAGCGTGTAAACCGATTTTTTTAAACTTTCACACAGGAGAGTACACACCTGTGACGTCACATACCCGAGTGTAAAATGACTCACAACTTGCATTTGTTTATCTAAAAAAAATGACTTTTGATTTTATATTTAGTAGCGATGGTAATTTCAATATCAATCAGTACCCAGTATTTTGTTATATCTATGTTGTATTTAAAATGTAGATCTAGTCCCTCGATCTGAACAGATTTTAGTGTGTAAGTTTTCTTATGTGTATTGTTATACTATGTTTTATTTTGATGATTTTCCCGGGCGTGACATTATACTAACGCGTTCACTGCAATAAATTAGCATCCGTCAAAGTTGTGTTATAGTATTTTTTTCGCAATTATTATCATCTGAAATAAGTGGGTGATTACTGTAAATAGACGCATGATTTAATGCAACCGGAAGTTGAGAGACTTGTACTAATTGGAACATAATGATAATTTATCCGTACCAGGTTTAATTATTCTATCCACTTTTCCCTGTTCCCTGCGCCTTTGACCCAGAATGATTATGCAATGGAAGGGTTACTGTATATTTTTTTCAAGACAAGTATGACAATGTTCAGTAATTAGTGTTTATGGGTGATATTTTGTCAGTATGGTAATAATGTATTCATGCCAGTTATTTTCTTTTTTGTGAGGGGGGAATGATAGCACTTAAATATGCGTAAAACGAAAAAAAGTGTTTGCATTTCACCGTAACAAGAATTGAGACAAAATGAAGAAATCCATTTACTATTTACGAGATTCAGATATTCCCGGTCAGGTATCAGGTGATAGTCTTGATATGGAGAAAATATGGCTATATGGTGCATGCGTGACGAAGGCCAATTTATGAACAGAACATATTTTTATTTAGATTTGTACATAGTACATCATCTTCAATACAATAGCATCACTACAGTTTTCGTCAATACAAAAACGCGTAACAAAATTTAGAAGTGAAGTGGGGATGAACACCCTAATTAATCATTTGGTTATTTTTCCTCTTGCTAAAAGCTTCCTTAATAAATTTACAAAAAAAATAGCGAAGTCAATAGCGAAGTCTTTTTATCAGTTGATTTCAGAAGTTCCAAAAATTTAAACATTGATGGGTCTTCGATAGAAGTATTTTTTACATATTTTTTCCTATATTTGTGAAAACATCTACATATAAAAATAAAATGATATTCATCTTCAATGTCACCAGAGTCACAATTGAGACAAATTCGTTCGTTACGAGCTAATCTGTTTTGAGCAAATCTACCTGTCTGAATTCTCAGGGAAAGCAAGGATAACCTAATTCTGGAAAATAAACATCTATACGAGTAATATATCTAGATACGACTCATATTCAAAATTGTTTTTAAACAAATTGTAATTAAGTTAAAAAAAAAACTGAGCTTCCTTCAATAGAAACATGCTACTGTTGTAAAAAATTGTCAATTACTCTTTGTTTAATAATATTCTGAAACGTTTTAATATCTAAATCTTGCACACTATTAAAAACATAACCAAATCCATAAGTTTCTAAAAGATGTTTAACACTTCCAACCCAATTCTTATGGGCGGAGCTTGTTTTCGGCGGCGACCAATTACGCCATGTTTTGTTAGGTACCCAGCGACACCGACTCTAACCGAACTTAAATCATCATGTAAAACTGTCAACGGGAAGCGACGTCAAAGGCAAAGGTGCATGGCATGCGTTACAAACTGTAAATATGTTGTCGTTAATATTTTAATCTTACGGATTATCGCATCGCTCTGCTTCACTTAGCTTGCGACAAATTTCATAAAAAAAAACTAAAATGTAAACGATAAATGACACTTATTGAGGAAATAGAAATAAAAAAACCTACATGTAGGCCTAGTAACAACAGTACGCTTCAGTGCCGGATCCAGGAGTTCAGAGGGGGCGGGGCTATAATAAAAAGAAATATAGGCAGTGACACTACAAGCGGCTTGCCGCGTTGCCCGAGCCGTTTGGGTGCAGTTCTGGTTTAACTGGGGATCCGGGGAAACTCCCTTACGATTTTTTTTTATTTTAAAGCTGTGAAATAGTTCATTCTTAAGACTTTTTTGGGGGGGTTGTATGTCTACATTTATGTATGATTGTGGAATTTTAGAGGGAGCGCGAGCCGGGTGCGCTCCCCTTGAATCCGCCAGTACGCCTGTATCAACCGTATGCCACACGGTATTAATACTTATTATACTGCGACGTCAAATTCTCTCTTCTGATTGGTCAATAAGCCGTGAACATAACGTCATGTACACTGGGTATATGTATGCGACGCATCATCAGTATTTATTTACGCAGAAACGGGACTGACATTTGCAGTATGATAAATCCGTTATACAGTTTCCTGACAGGGTACATGACTATTTATTCTCGGCTGAGAAAAATCATGTCACCATCGCCTAACGGCTCAACTAATAATGTATTTATATGGACACCAAACTACTGAATTTTTAATTTAATTTAATGTCTCAGTCTCTTCTGTATTTGTGCATTGTGTGTGTGTGTGTGTGTGTGTGTGCACGACTGTGTGTGATTTTGAGTCATTGTATTACATGTATTTACTGTGGCCTGTGCGTATGTGCATGTCCTTGAGTACGTATGTCTGTATTTTTTTTTAGTAATTTCCAAACATTGTATGTATCGGTATACATGAATGCATATGGTGGCATATTTCTGCCAGCCACTTATCCACTTAGCTATGTCGAAACTTTTCTGAAAAATTGTCACATATTCAGTTAGTATCTGGCAAGCAGAAAACTTTCGTGTTATCATCTTAGGTATCATAACAGGACAAAACTGCCTGTTTGTGCCCACTACTGCCAGCTATATATTCACTTAAGATAAGTAGATATCTCGCCTTTTTTCGTGTTATTCAGTTAAATTATGTCGATAAGAGGCACCTTTTCACATAATTATCTGGAAAAAAGCATGATATCCAGTTAACCTAAGTGAATATGTGATTGGCAGTAGTGGGCACTAACAGACAGTTATTCCTGTTAAGATACCTAAGTGGATAACTTGAAAATTTTCTACTTGCTAGATACTAACTGAATATGTGACAATTTTTCAGAAAAGTTTCGACATAGCTAAGTGGATAAGTGGCTGGCATAAATATGCCACCATAAATGCATATGTATTTACTTCTTTCTTGTGAGATTTTATGTTATATGACCATTTATTTATACATATCTTTGTATGTACGTATGTGTATATGTGTGTATGTGTATATATGTGTATGTATGTATATTATCTTGTGTGTGTATGTGTATGTATATTCATGTGTGTGTGTGTGTGTGTGTGTGTGTGTGTGCGCAGGTGCGCGCTGGCGTGCAGGTATATGCACGCGTGTACGTATGCGTGCACGCATGTATGTGTGTACACATGTGTGTGCATGCATTCGTATACATATATGTGTATATGTGTGTGTATGTATGTGGTTTTTTTTAACATGTTCATGACTTATAACTGGATTTTTTTACGGTCATAAGTTTACCACTTTACATAAATCTATTTATGTACATATATATTTCATTTTTGTAACATTTGCTTTAAGGGCGCTTCTTGGTCAGATAGTAATCTGACTTTGTTTATGTACATGCATTGTCTCATTTTTGAGACTTGTTAATGGGTTCATGACGTAAAACTGGATCTTTGATTATTAGAAATGATCAAATACATATCATTTTTGTGACAGGTTTAAGAGTTGAGATCTTCGTGGTTAGATAGAAATTTTCTACTGGTTTAGTACAAGTATCCTATTGTGACTTGTTTAAGGGTCAGATAGAAATTTCTGGTTCAGTACAAATATTCTATTGTGACTTGTTTATGGGTCAAACAGAAATTTATATCTATTTATGTACATATAATATCTCATTTTAAGACAGGTTGATTTTTCATGATTTATAATCTAGGTAGTTTAATAACAGACCTACTATAATTTAAAGAACTGATTTCTCTAACATATTGTTACTGTCTGTTATTTGCTTTTAGCAACATTGATCATTTAGAGTTTAACCTTGATTGAATTTATGACACTTGTTGGATTTTTTCATGATTAGAAATGTTCTACTGGTTTAGTACAAATATCATATTGTGACTTGTTTTAGGGTCAGGCATAAATTTATCTCTATTTATGTACATTTAATTTCTCAATTTTTAGACAAGGTTAATTTTTCATGATTTATAATCTGGGTAGTTTAATAACAGACATACTATAATTTAAAGAACTTATTTCTTTAACATATTATTGTCACTGTCTGCTACTTGCTTATAGCAACATTATCATTTAGAATTTAACCTGGACTGAACTTATGAGACTTGTTTATGGGTTCTTGATTTAATAATTGGATTCTTTCATGATTGGAAATGTCCATATACATGTCATTTTTGTGACTTTTATTAAGGAACGAGCTTTTCTGGGTCAAAAAGATATCTATCTCTATTTATGTACAAATAACATCTCATTTTAAAAATAAGGTTAATGTTTTACGATTTTAAGTCGGGGTAGTTTGATAACAGACCTACTTTAATTTAAAGAACTTATTTCTTAACATTAATTATTACCATTGTCTGATATTGGCTCATGACACACTGATCATTTAGAATTTTAACCTTGTTGGAACCTTTAATTCTTCTAGTAATGCTTCAATTGGACCCTCTCAATCGCTCATCACATCCGGTTTTTTTTTTTTTTTTTTTTTTTTTTTTTTGGGGGGGGGGTTGTCATTGTTGTTGTTCTTTTCTTTCCGACACATTTATTATTTTTACGTACAACTATTATTTTGAATAAGCCTCGTTACACTAATTACTTAGCTATACTTATGGCCTATATTCTCCATTCTTTTTTTTTAGTTTTTGCTTATTCCGTGTTCTGTCCTATACTTCTCCAATCTTCTATTCTAGCTACTTCTTCTCTCCAGTCTATTTACCAGTGACTAAAGGCTAACGTTTTTGTCATCGTGTAATGTTGTCATGACGACACTTATGTCTTTTTGTGCCGTTTGGAATCTAATGTCTTAAATGTGTCATCATGGCGAATTACAGATGTAGCGGTAATTTTGTAATTACCAATCATATCTTTTTCGCCTTTGCCTTATGGACACAAGTTTTGCAAATAACATCTTTTCAAATTTACATTTTACTTCTTCTACAGTTAAACTCTGTCTTAAGCAATTTATCAGGATATATACACCAGGTGCCACCTTTAGGAGAAACATTGACTTCACTATTCGTTGCGTTTTTTCTTAATCTGTATTGATGTCTCTCTATGGATAAGCATCCTTCTTTTTATTGCTGGTGATGTTAAATTCAACCCGGGTTCATTAAGTCTTGGAGATTCATCAACATCATCCTCCAACAGCGCCACTTGTAACTTTATGCATCCATCTTATCTTTCATTTGTTCACTATAATGTACAGAGTATCAAACACAAATCAGAATTGCTATACACAAAAATGTACGAATTTGATATTCTTTCTTTTTCTGAAACTTGGCTTGGCCATGCAGTTCTCATTGAAGATCTATTTATGCCGTCGCTTCAAACCCCTGAACGACTTGATAGACTTGGTGACCAACACGGAGGTGTTATTTTTTATGTAAAAGAAAACATACTATAAAAGGAGGCCCGACCTCGTAATTAATGATCTAGCATGTATTTGGATTGAAGTTATACGAGTAATCAACAAAAATAAACATATTATTTTTGGTACCTTCTGTAGACCACCTAATGCAAATCAGTCTTTTGATAAGATTGAAAATTCTATTCGTCACGCTGTAGAGTCGAATGTCTATGATATCGTAATTATGGGTGATTTTAATCTAGATGTTATATCTCCCTTACAACCATCACGTCGTTAGGTACTTAACCTGTTACAAAAATTCAACCATCATCAAGTTATTGATGAACCCACACACTTTACTGAAAATTCAGAATCTCTTCTCGATATTATGTTATCACATACTGACCGCCTTGTACAATCTGTTGTCATGGATCACTTTCTCACCCAAGGCATACGATATCATTGTCCAGTTTATGCAATATTGAGATTTTCAAAACCAAAGGAAATATGTTTTTTATAGACACATTTGGAAATATGAACAGGGTGACTATGTACATTTGCGTAATGATATTAGTTCTACCGATTGGAGCGGCTGCATAGACACTGACATTGATTTGTATTGCAAAAAATTTACTCATACTCTTTTGAAAATCGCTGAGAAGAACATTCCCAACAAAATTATAAAAGAACGTTCAAATGTTCTGCCTTGGATGTCAGCTGAAATAAAACGTTGTATTCGAAAAGGAAAACGGTTATACAAAAAAGCTAAATCAACACAATCACAAAATTACTGGCGGAGATTTAGACAAACTTGAAATGAGATTATTATACTTATTCGTGAATCAAAAGCCAAGTACTTCTCGAAACTTTCTTACAAATTGATCAATTATAAACCCTCATCAAAGGATGGTGAAAGGTTCTGATCTCTTTTATTGGTACATCTGTAAAACATCAATTATCCCCACTTATAAATCCTTCCACTAATACCCCCACTACTAACAATTCTAAAAAAGCCAACTTACTCAGCATTTTTTTCGAAAGTCAGACACATACTGATGACAGTAATAGGGACAATCCCATAGATTTACCTCGCAATAATAATGTTTTGAGGAACATATATTTAAACCCATAAGAGGTCAAGGATGTTCTTAAAACTTTGCCTGTTGGGAAAGCGGTAGGGCCCGATGGTATCAGTAACAAATTTCTTGTTGAATCGTCTCATGAACTGTCTTCTCCTTAGTGTGATCTTCTCAATGCTTCTTTGTTATGTTCTCGAGTGCCCAGATCATGGAAAGAAGCTCATGTTAGCAATTTTCAAGAAAGGTATTATTCTCTAAACTAAATATAGACCTATATCATTACTTACTATATTGGAGAAGGTTTTTGAACCTATATCATTACTTAATACATTGGGGAAGGTTTTTGAACGTCTCATTTATAAGCATGCATACTTTTACTTCTTCGTGATAACAGTTTTTTACCCCCTGTCAGTCTGGCTTTTTACCGGGTGACTCTAGCGTAAACCAACTCACTCTTATCTATAACAATTTTTGTAAAGCACTTAATGATTGTCACGAAGTCAGGGCTGTATTTTTTATATAAGCAAAGCCTTTGACAGAGTTTGGCATAAAGGCCTCATTGCTAAATTAAATGCAGCCGGTATAGATGGTACTCTATTAGCGTGGTTCATTGATTATCTATCTTCAAGAAGACAGAGGGTTGTTCTTCCTGGTTCAAAATCTGACTGGGTTATTATAAAGGCCGGTGTGCCACAGGGATCAGTATTTGGTCCTATGCTCTTTCTAGTATTTATTAACGACATTGTAGATGAATTGATCTCTAATTTTAATCTCTTTGCCGATGACACTAGCTTAAATATAATTTCTGATTGTCCCCAAGCTGCTGCCAAGACACTTCAAACTGATATTAACACAATTTAATTGTGGGCCAAAAAATGGCTAGTATCCTTTAATACTTCCAAATCTGAGTCAATGATAATAACACGCAAAAGGCAATAGACACATACAAAGCTCACGATGTGCAACCAAATAATTCCTGATGTCTCAGAGCATGAACACCTTGGTTTGTACTTGACAAATTACTGTTCCTGGCATACCTACATTACACGTATCACTAACAAAGCTTGGCAACATGTAAATATTCTACGTAAACTTACTTAAGTTTTCTTTAAATCGTGGGGCATTAGAAATCACCTACTTTTCATTTATAAGGCCTATCCTTGAATATGGCGATATATTATGAAGCATTTGTACACAATTTGAGGTTGAACAAATTGATAGTATACAGAATGAACGTGCAAGAGTAGTTTCAGGAGCCACTAAGATTGTCAGCTTTAATAAACTCTTAATGGTAGTTGGCTGGGAGACACTTTCAGAGAGACGAAAGAAAACACCGTCTAATAATGATCTATAAAATAATAAATGGTCAAACGCCTTTATATTTGTCATCATTAATACCGAGAACTGTTGAAGCCCATCGCTATCGCCTTAGAAACGCCGACAATATTCCTGGTATTCACTCTAGAACAACTACATATTTTATCTCTTTTCTTCCAACGGCGATCCGTGAATGGATGGCATCTCTCCTGATACTCGCAACTCCCCGTCTTTAAATATCTTTAAATCTAACCGATCAGAGGTGCCTTTTTACTACTATTCCGGTACTAGACGTCTCCAAATACTACATTCTCGACTCCGCACAGAGTGTAGCTAATTAAAACACCATACCTTCGTAAAAGTTATTGTGTCAGATCCATTTTGTAGCTGTGGCTACATCGAAAACAATAATCACTATTTTTTTCGACTGTTATCTATATACGTACTGTCTAAATATAATGTTGTTGACACTACAGGATCATAGCATTATCCTTGATAAACTACTTTATGGTGACCCTCTTTTGCCTACTATCCAAAATGAGCTTATATTTAAAGTGTCCAGACTTACATTCAAAATACGAAAGGTTTGATACGCACGTTGATCATTGTTAAATTTTGGTAGACGACTTTCTCTTACATCTCTTTCTACTCTTAACTTCCTTTTCTTCTTCTTTTTCTTCTTTATTCTTTTCACCAAAACTATTCATTAGATCTCCACTTTATACAAGCATATTTACTCTCAATACAAAATATTATTTTCCTCTTCTTATATTATTAATTTAGCATATATCCTTTTAAAAAGCTGTCTTCTTGTGTAATTAAGAGTTTCTAGGAGGAGAACATTGTAAGCTTTGCTTTCGTTCGCATCCTATCCCAGTTGTTTGAATTTTTGTATACTATGTTGTAGTATATGATGGGAATAAATATGTTTAAACTAACCGTCTGCCACCATCACTTTTTATGATAACCCGTGGAGTATGTGACGTCACAAACGATGATAGTGATCACGTGATGTGTCAAAATGAAGGCGCGCATTAAAGCGGTTCTTTTTTTTAAGGTATATGTCCAATAATAGCCATCAATTCCATCAAAGCCCTGCATATACTTCACAAAATAAGCTTTTAAAATGTCAAACCATAGAAATCTTAAGAGCAAATTGACATGTGATGACATATGACAGAAATTCGTTTATTACCTCCCATTCATAATTGTGTTGCCATGAGTTATCTCCTCTGAAAACTACAAAAAGTGACTTTTTTCCATTATCCTACGGTTAAGTTTATACGTTTTCATGAAATTTGAAACAGAATCATATAATGCATCTTTCTACCTTCAGTCTTCCTCGAAAATCAAATTAAGTTTTTCATATTCCCAGAAATTGTATTTTTCCCATTGATTTCAATGTTACGTTAAATTCAGATAATCTCCCCTACATCTAATAAAATAATATTCAGTGTTACGCACATGAGTAAGCATGTAACGCTAGCTACGCCTCTGTATAGCTTCGTAAATAAACGAACAACTAAATTTCCAGATGAAAGAAGCAACGCTGTGCTTAGAAAAAAGTGGCGTTTACACATGTTAAATCGTATCTCAGAATCAGGTATATCTACAATGAACATTTTTTCTGATGGTCACATAAGATTTTTTGCAAATTTCTGACAATGTTGCACTAAAATTATTTGGTTACTATCTCATTTGAAAATACATCCTGGAGTCAAAGTTCTGCCAATATGTAAATACTTTGATTTATAGTAAGAGAATATTAGTCTTTAGACAACCAGTGACCAATTAGAAAAGTTGTTCAGTGTATACATATTAGTTGTCAATAGGGCCAGTAACCCGTTTATATCGTTCAAGTAACCATCCCAGGTGGCCGCGTGGTTGAGCATCCGCCTTCGGAGTGGGAGGTCGGGGTTCAATTCTAGACAGCGACATGCTGTTAAAAATGGTACTGATAACGTCTTTCTTGACGCTAAAGATATACAACAGGTTAGTTGCAGATATAGGGTCAAGATGTGCCCGAAAAACGTAATGCCCCGCCCAAGCCAAATACTATTTGGCCTTATCAAAGGGGATAAGGTGCTAAATAATGTATGTCATTTGGAAGGCATTAAATAATGGAGAAAATGCGTCAAATATCAAATCTTTATCCAATAAAGTAGATGAGTAATTATCTTTACAAATATTTAAAAAGGATATGAATCCTGTTCTTGGTCACTGCACTTCTCCAACCGGCTATATAATTATTTTTGTATAATTTACGTATAATGTTCAAGACAAAAAAAATGAAAAAAGGGAGATAATTCAAGAACTGAACCAGGTAGAATTATGGTTCACTGGACTGCTCCTACTCACCATTGTTTTATATTTCAAGTTTGAAGTCCTTACTTTGTATTGTTAACGAGTTATGCCTCGACAAAAAATGATAAAAAATAAATTATTCAAAAGTCGGACCTTATGAACTTATAGTTCTTGGTCACTGTACTTTTCCTATCATCTGCACGTTTTTCTATTCTTATATGAAGTTTCAAGTTAATGCTTTGTAAAGTTTTCAAGTATATAGTAAATGAGCTATGCTCTGGACAGAAATTAATTATACAATCTTAAACGGTAACACATACATAAGACGTCACTTAAAATGTATTCGTCCCAACTTTCAAATAAATATTGGATATGAAATATCTTCACTCTTTGAAACATTAAGCTTTCAAAAAGATATCTGCGTAAATGCACAAGTACAAAAAGCCCGGTGACACCTGAATATTAAAGAAACAAAACCTTATCACGGGCGTTTGCGGAAATGTGTCCACAATTATCGGAAAGGTTCGCTGGTTATTATTATGTATATAGTACCGTACGTTCTCGGAGCAATATCTCGCCTTTACAAAATGGCTGAATAACGTTCTGACAGCGACGAAAATGAAAGTTCCATATAAGCGAGAAAGGTCGAAAAATAGAAAAGTCTCATCGAGGCCTGTGTTTTTCTATGAAATAATAGATAGTTTAATGCGTTCCTCGCCCTTATAACATTTTCATTTTGTTATAATATTTGAAATCAGGAGGCCTTCTTTGTTAAGTAACTGACAATACCCAAGAAACACGTCTACATGGTTGCCTTATTCAAACAAGCTGTATTATTATGCATCCGTCCTCTTCTAACTTTAATATGACCGTCCCCCGTAGCCGAGTGGTTAGAGCGTCCGCCTCGGAAGCAGTTTCTGTCAAGATTGGTAGGGATAAATGTTGGACCGAATACATCTTTAATTATGAAGACTATTCATATGTTCTGGAACGATTGCTTAAATTGAATGAATGTTTAAAAAACCAAACTCACTAAGCACAGTGGGGTATGACAAGATGCAACAGCCAGACGCACAAAACGGTAATATAATTTTTTAAAAAAAAATGTCCAGCTATAGTTACCGTTTTTTCACTGCTCTTCCCCATCTCGCTATTTATAGAGACAATTTTTAAATCATTACCTTATATAGTTATACCTTACACAGTTTACGAGCTGATATTGAAAAAAAATAATATATATAACGGGAGACATTTCCAGTGGGATCAGGAATAGTTATGGTTCTTGATTGCTGCACTTTTCCTAGTCATCATCTATGTATATTTTAAGTTTCAAGGCATTACCTTGTAAAGTTTTGAAGTTATGACCAAGGTAAAATTTGTCCACAGACAGACAAACATAGGATAAAAACAATATGACCCTAATTTGTCGATAAGGGTGCATAAAAGCGATTCTAAATACTGTAAAACTGGTGTTGTTTATAAAAATCAGAACTCTAACCTTGTCTTAAGTAAAAACCATTTCAAAATACATATTCATATACGAATTTCCCTAAATAGATCGAATGAGGCGGTACTTTTCCCAAGGCTACGAATTATGTTTTCAAAAGTTTTCTACGAAATCACGTATCCTTGGTTTCTATTTAAAGACGTCAGACCATTCACCATTATGTTCTCGAACGATTGCATAACAAGTTATGATTAAAAATTACATCAAGGCATGACAAGATGTAAAAGCCAAATGCGCAAATAGGGAATATAGTCTTTGTCGGCAGTATGTTGTCTATATCGGTTAATGATTAGCAAAAGCCCATTTAATCGATATTTAAAATTCAAATGAGGAACGTTTATATTATCTATAAATACATCCTATTGTATGCGGAGCGAGACATATTAATCGAGTAATCAGAGATCGACAGCTGGATAATATGCCTAGATTAAACACACCGTACCCTCCAGGATCCAAGCGCCACCTGGACCCCCAGCCAGAAAGTAGGTAACATCCAAAACGACTTATCTACTCCCCTGATATAGAATGCACAGCAAAGTTAATCTTAAGAATCTAAAATTTCTCGAATACTGCCCTAATCGGTACATTATACTGATCTCTGCTATATATATATATATAACTGTTTCAGCGTATCTGTTTTATCTCTACGCGCTTCGCTGCAAAATTATGCTGTATACTTCAAATACCACATAATCGAATAACGAAATTTACGTAAGGAGATGTGTGTAAAGGGGAATGGGCACGAGATGCAAAATACAAGTACCATGGTATGACTTATCAAACAATGCTTGTCGACCTTGGTAAAGTAAGCGCATCCTTGCCTCCTGAATATTGTCGGTAAAAATATAATATGAGCCTTTTCTTAGCAACCAAACACATAAACACAAACACGATAAAATATACACGAATATATTTTATCTTCTGCGTGTTTGTTTGTGTATTTTCTCCTGTTTTAGCTCACCTGAGCACAGCGTGCTCATGGTGAGCTATTAGGATCACCCTGCATCCGTCGTGCGTCGTCAACAATTTGCTTTAAACGACATCTACTCTGAAACCGCCGGACAGAATTTATTAAACTTGGAAGGGATGTTCCTTGGATGAACCTTCACAAAAGTTTTTAAAATAAACTTGATCCATGTAGAACTCTAGTTGCCGTGGCAACGGAAAAAAAAAAAGAAAACTTTAAAAATCATCTCCTTCAAAACTACTGGCAAGATTTCAAAATGTTTTAGTACAGATGTTCCTTGGGTAAACCCTCTACCAAGATTGCTAAAATTATTCCGATCCGTAAAAAACATGGCCGCCAGGGGCGGGGCTAATTTGCCTTAGATGTATATAGTGAAATCTTTAAACAACATCTCCTCTGAAACCGCTGGATAGAATTTGATTTAATTTGGCAGGGATGATCCTTGGGTAAACCTTCACAAAAGTTGCTAAAAGGAAATTGATCCATGTAGAACTCTGGTTGCCATGGCAATGGAAAGAGAGAAAAAAAAAATTAAAAATCATCTCCCTCAAAACTACTTTCCAGATTTCAAAATATTTAGTACAGATGTTCCTTGGGTAACCCTCTACCAAGATTGCCAAAATTATTCCGATCCGTTTCAAAACATGGCCGCAAGGGGCAGGGCTAATTTGCCTTAAATATATATAGTGAGAACTTTAAATGACATGTCCTCTGATACCGCTGGATAGAATTTGATTTAAACTTGACAGGGATGATCCTTGGGGGAACCTTCACAAAAGTTACTAAAATAAACTTGATCAGTGTAGAACTCTGGTTGCTATGGCAATGGAGAGAGAGAGAAAAAAATGAAAATTTTAAAAATCATCTCCTTCAAAACTACTGGCCAGATTTCAAAATGTCTTAGTACAGATGTTCCTTTGGTAACCCTATACACAGACAGTTCTTTATTCATGTATGTATGATATGTTTTTTGCTGTTGGTTTGTTTTTCTTTTTTTTCTTTTTTCTTTTGCCTTCTTGTTCGGCCTACCTTTCAGCACTTACCAAGTATTCCATGAAAGTTCAAGGATAGTTTTATTCTGTTAAAACGGTAAGCGGATATCATCGGCGTGTATTAGAAAATTTGTTCTTGACAAGTAATGACCCTTTGTATGAAGAGTTGGGGATTTACATAAGGTTTATGTATGGACTAGTCATCAACAACCAGCTACTGGTGTTCAATGACACTTTATATATGACAAAGTAGTCTTAATAGTGCATATAATGACTAATATGAATGTTTGTCACTCTGTGAATTTGTCCACTCGAGTACTTGATATAAATTGCCACTCCTATTGTGTCTACTCGCTTAGAGACTTAACTACAGTTAATCTAAAAATAGAACGCATGCTCTTAAACCGTGAAATATTATACATGTATTTTACATCAGACTAAATCAGTAAATACGATTCTCATGTTTTGCATGTTCATGTTTTATATCCGTACATCTGTTAATGTCTCAGCTCAGGTAAAGATTATTTACAGGTGAGTGTTAAAGATGTTCAATGTTTAAACTCTATATGTGTATTGCGTCTATCATTACCCACTACGCACGCATGATCACCCAATGCATCCATCCGTGATTGTAAATATAATGGGTGGTTTCCCCATCAGAGGCAATACTGTCACAAACGGTATTGAAGCTATATGTAGAATTATAAACCTATATTTAGATTTTCTGTTATCTTTTTTGCCGTCACTTGGATGAACATCTGTGAACAAGCTGCTTTATTTATATTAAGATAGGAAACAAGGTTTATTTTTAACCTCTTGGCAGCTAAAGTATAACCCCTTTAGCTTTAAACAAGTATAAGATATGTGTACGTGTATAATGGAGAAAAAGGTTGAATTTGCTATAAAATGGGTTATTGCGGTTATTTCTACAGGCATACAAGATATTCAAAGTTTATTACATGCAAGTAATAGTGCGGCAGTACCTATGTCTCTGTATCAATGAAACAGTGTTTAGTTTTCTTTCGGTCCTTGTCTTTTTAGCTCACCTGAGCACGTGTGCTCAGGATGAGCTTTTAGGATCGATGAATGTCCGTCGTCCGTCCGTTGTCCACAACTTGTTCGTTTGCACTCTAGCATCTTCATTTTATGAGCAATTATCTTCAAACTTTAAAACAATGTTTATAACCATAAAATCTCGGCCAAGTTCGATTATGGCTGATATCGGAACATTAGGTCAGGAGTTATGCCCCTTTTAAAATTCAAAAAAGCCAGATTTCACATTGTTTGCACTCTAGCATCTTCATTTCATGAGCAATTATCTTCAAACTTTATATCAATGTTTATAACCATAAGGTCTCGATTGAGTTCGATTAATGCTGAGATCCATCAATTAGTTCAGAAGTTATGCCCCTTTTAATATTCAAAAAATGCCATATTTCAATTGTTTACACTCTAGCATCTTCATCTTTTGACAATCTCTTAAACTTTATCAATGTTATGACCATAAGGTCTCGATTGAGTTCGATTATGGTTGAGATTCATCAATTAGGCCAGGAGTTATGCCCCTTTTAATATAAAAAAAGCCATAGTTCACGTTGTTTACACTCTAGCATCTTGCTTTTTTTAGCAATCATCTTCAAACTTTATGACATTGTTAATGACCATAATGTCACAATCGGGTTCAATTATAACTGATATTGACTTGTAAATTTAGGAGTTATGCCCATTTCACCATAAAAAAAAAAGCCAGATTTCACTTTTACACTCAAGCATCTTTATTTCTTAAGCAATCATCTTTCTCAGGTGAGCGACCAAGGGCCATCTTGGCCCTCTTGTTTACTAATCATACGTAGAGCATCCATTGAGTTTCCCGACATTTTTGTTTATGTGTGTGTGTCTGTCTTACAAATAAAATTATTGATTTTTTTTTCAATATCTATTCTTGGAAATAGTAACTAAAGGTTTTAAAGCTATTGGGTTTTTTTTTTGTTCTACCAATATCAAATTAGACTACATGACAAAAGGTATTTCTAGGATTTATTTACCTTGTTTGGGCTAAAAGTGGAATTAAGCTAAATATCTCAGTATGACAGCAATATACATTGCATATTTGTCTCAAATCCAGGCAAACAAACAAACATTTGGACATTACGTCAGTGAAGCTTTTACTTTTAGTTATTTACCACTACACTCGGCATAATGCTTGACGGACACTTATTTATCTAAATTTTACTACTAATTGATTGTATGTAACAGGTGACTTGGCATAATACAAACATCAGTTGCATGCATATTACATGATCATATTGATTTATAAATTAAATGAGCTTATAAAATGAGTACTTGTGAGTGTTTTCGAACATTAATAAATGTTGATTAAAAGAAAAAAGATAAACGTACAAGCGCATGTAAGAATGATGAGGAGATAAATTACATGAAATATTCGAATGTTGTCAATGAACATGTTGAATACTCAAAAGGTATAAGATAGCTTTAAGAAACTACAACGGTTATGAGGAAGAGAGAAATAGAGATGGAGAGCGAAAGGATTGTTGAGAACTTGCACTCCAACATATACACATATATAAATATGCATTTACCTGTGTGTCTACATATACCTCAATACATATATATACACAAATACATACAACCTTACGTAAAGGTACATACACTCATCCATTTTTATAGGCAATGGCAGCACAACGCTGTCTAAATCCCTTAGAAATGAACGTTGTGATAGCAAATACCAGAACATTGCTAATCTTATCAACACTAGTTTTCTTTCACAGTTGAGCAGTTCAAAAAATTTAAACATATTCGGTCTAGTTGTAAAGTATTTGGGAATAAGTGAATACGTTATTATAAAGTACACATATCAATATAAAATGGAATTCATCCTCTACTTCGTTTTTATCACAGTATCTACATTTCCTTTGTGTCTGTTCTATTTGTTGATGTCTACCAGTTTCAATCAATAAGCTATATGATGAGAGTATTATTTTTGCAATGATATTTCGGAATTCGGTATTGTCTAACAAAGGTAAATAAATGGATTTCTCAAAAGTTGTTTTAAAGTCTTTAAACATATACAGAGGTGAACTCTACATTTTTTTTCCATTGTGTAATGTAAATATCCCTTTAGCGATTTCTCAGAATAAGAGTGAATATTTTAATATTTACAGATTCTGAAAACATCTATACGTCGTTGAAGCCCGCGTTTTGTACTAAATCTCTGATTTTTATTTCTAATCGTTGTGTTCTTGTGATATAATTCAGTATGTTATTGTTACTTTTTTTCTGAACAATTTTAACCAAAATTTTATTATTCTCTCAAATCGTAATATGTATAACGGGTATCTACCCATTTCTGCGTATAGTGCATGCGTATTTGTTGTTGCTTTTACATTGACTATCCATTTGAAAAAATTTTGGTGGACTATTTCCAAGCAATCGGCTTTCATTTGGCCCCAAACCTCGCACCCGTAATTAAGGATGGATTACACATATTTACCTCTGTGCTTGTTCACCTCTCAAGATAGCGGAAAACCTGCACAGCATTCGACCACGTTTAAGTTGTTATTTTTACTGTTTGTTTGATTTGTTGTTTCCTTTTCATTCTAAATAATTCATTTTAAACTGGTTTAGAATATGCATTGTATTGATGTATTTCCAAGTGCATATACTACAATTTACGCATGCACATCGTGCAAATAAGAAAAAAAACCATACCTATAAATTGCAAAATATATAAAATTTTTAATTTATTCGTTATTAGCAGAGATTTATATAAGATGCCCGCATATGTCAGATCTTTGTGAAATAAGAAAAAGCACTTCATGCAGAAATAGTTATAACGGTAATAACTTTATCATTATCATCACCATCATTGTCATCACCATCATCATTATTATCACCATAAGTATGTGTGCCTTGAGTTTGTTCATTTGTTCATTGGACCTGCAATTTACGAGATCGATCCCTGTTAAGGCAAGGAAAGACCACCACAGACGCAAAGTACGTGTATAGCCCATAGAATGTCGAGAAGGGTTAGTATAAGTTGTAAAAACTTGTTTCCAAAATGACATAAATTCAAGAAAAAAAGTTTGACAAAAACATTCTTGTAGTTCCAGGTGAGTGTATGCCCGCCGCAAAAGAGGAGCAGATAGCTGGTTTATTGCGTGATCTAGTGTCAAAGTACGGCGGCTCGCCCCCGAATGAGGCTGTGGAGGATGGTCTGTCCGCTGGTCTGCTGGACGAGATGACTGGCAGGGGAACAGAGTGGCGAAGTGAAAAGGATAAGGCTTATTCACAATGTTTCAATGTAATGGAAAGGCTGACCATGCAGTCTACAGCACAAAAAAGGTCTCTCTCTCTCTCTCCCTCCCCCTCTCTCTCTCTCTCTCTCTCTCTCTCATTTTCTTTTCATAGGTCTATTATATACGTAGCCTTTAGGATTTATGGGTTTGAAATGAAGATCTACATACGTAAATGCTGTTGTCATTAACAAACGCTCTTATTTACATGGTGTGTATCTGACAGTGGGTCAGTAGAGAACATGTATCTTTAAACATAACATTATCTCTCATATAAAATCAAACATGTACATGTATCTTTAAACATAACATTATCTCTCATATAAAATCAAACATGTATCTTTAAACATAACATTATCTCTCATATAAAATCAAACATGTATCTTTAAACATAACATTATCTCTCATATAAAATCAAACATGTATCTTTAAACATAACATTATCTCTCATATAAAATCAAACATGTACATGTATCTTTAAACATAACATTATCTCTCATATAAAATCAAACATGTATTTTTAAACATAACATTATCTCTCATATAAAATCAACATGTATCTTTAAACATAACATTATCTCTCATATAAAATCAAACATGTATCTTTAAACATAACATTATCTCTCATATAAAATCAAACATGTATCTTTAAACATAACATTATCTCTCATATAAAATCAAACATGTATCTTTAAACATAACATTATCTCTCATATAAAATCAAACATGTATCTTTAAACATAACATTATCTCTCATATAAAATCAAACATGTATCTTTAAACATAACATTATCTCTCATATAAGATCAAACATGTATCTTTATACATAACATTATCTCTCATATAAAATCAAACATGTATCTTTAAACATAACATTATCTCTCATATAAGATCAAACATGTATCTTTATACATAACATTATCTCTCATATAAAATCAAACATGTATCTTTAAACATAACATTATCTCTCATATAAAAGCAAACTTGCATATTAAAAAGGGGCAAAGTGTAATATTCAATTATTTTCTACTTTTTAATGATTTATCTGCATGTTAATTAATCAAAATAGCATTAATTTTGCAGGTACATTTTTGTAAATATACCCAAATTTCCTTTAAACGCCTATTTACTGGGTGAAGATGAGTTTTGACAAAACTCATTGCGTTCCTTTCCTTTTCATTCATGAAGCACCTTAACAAAAAAATAAGTCCCAAATTAAGCGTCATTGTTAATTTTAACTGATCATTGATCGTGTTTTTGTAAGCTGCACGTCTAAAGCACATCTCTCATTCTTTCATTATTCATGTCATGGAGTGCCTTTTTTGCGCAATACATGAAGTGTGTCCTAAAACTACACACAAAGAGGAACCGATTAACAAGACACACATTTTCTGAAACAAGAGGGATTTTGTTTGATTATACCATGCATGTACGTCACATTATTTATAAATCACCACAAACTGTTACAACGCATATGGACTAATTTTGATGCAAAGCATCAAAGACGCCGCGCATGTTTTGAAGCATGAAGCCATTTTAAGAATATTTTAACATGTGCAAATATAATTTACGACAGCGGGCCTAAATATTTCTTATAGGCAATGCTACATGCCAAATATCTTTAGGTAGTTGACCTTCCTGTCAGCAATAACTAAAGTGTGTCCTATACAAGTTTATTTAAATCGGGAGTTAAGGTCATTAGGGCATAAACAATATGTCCCTTTTACGTATGAAAAGAAGGAGACATGTTTAAAGAAATTATTGTTAAAATTGGGGAACTGAGTTATGTCCCTGGATTAACACTATCAAACATGTTACAAGGAGTACACACTAAATAGTATATATATGTTGAGTGTCTTCTGCCAAATTTCCATAAATGTATACATTTTCCCATATTTGTTATTTATAAAAATCATTATATTATGGAAATACCACCGAAGAAAAACTCTTTTCATTATTTTATTCATAATTATATAACAGCAAAATATAGAAATTAACTTTACACTTTAATTATAGTAAACTTACTTTATGGTGGTGATTTGAGATGCCATAAATCATATTTATATACTAAATATATGTAAAAATACATTTTAAAACAAGTAATTCCTATATTATTTTATTATTGAATATTGGTCCGCACATGGCATTGTGCAGGGTTTTAAGGCTGTAATAATACGAATGTAAAAATTCATCATCATCAACAAGAACAATAATAACCAAACAAATCATCACAAAATGTTTTATTAGTCCTGGGATTTACGTACAGGTCCCGGAATTTGCAATTTTCCCAATATATATATTTTATGTAAAATGTATAACAATAATAAAAATTATACACATATTTTTGGTGATTTAATTTTTATGTTATGCATACAAGATCCATCAACAAAACTATAAAACCCGTGGCCTAGGAGTTTTTGGATAAGTTATTAGATATAAATTAAATGTGCTGAGCGTTTTATAATAGTTAAAGAAGACATTCTTACTTTGAATCTTGACTTTTTAAACACTTATTACAACTGATTTTTAAGTTTGTTTGTTTGTTGTTCTTGTTTGTTTGTTTGTTTGTTTGTTTGTTTGTTTGTTTTTTCAAACATATTACATGGTTCTATATCACAATGATAATGTTGATTGCTCCTTATTTCCATTCTGCGGCTCAATGGTCAAAACTTGCACCCTTTCCTTATTTTCATGTGTCGTCAATGATGTATTCGTTCTATACCCTAGTATTACATTTCTTGTCACTCAAGGGAGCCTCGATTTGCGGTAAGTCGGTAGTTCTACCCGGTGACTATGTGCACGTGAGGTCATCCTTCACCTATAATTAGGTGGATGTCTCTGTTTGGACTGTTACATCAATGATTACTTCCAGCAACAACAAAAAAACTTACAGAGGGAAGCACGGAACTTTTTAATGGAGACAAATGGGGGAACTCAGTATGCGGACTTTATCATGTTTAAATTCGTTTCTTTTTATAAGAAATCATCAAAGCTAATCAGTTTTTGCTGTCTATCTGAATCATAAATAACTCCGTGTTTTGCAGAGAAACTGGTTTTTGCTGGTGGTGCTACCTAATCTGCAAGTAGACGACAAAAAGAAGATGTCTCACAAACAAGATTTACAAGGTCACCTAAAGATGATATCTTGACCACAATCCAACAACGACTTTATTCTGAATTATACAAAATCCTAAATCCTAATTATAGAGCAATTTAATGTCTTCTTGTTAAATTTGTTTTTTGTTTGTTTTTTTTTTTTTATTTTTTTTTTTTTTTTTGCATGATGATGATATATGTGAAATAAAGGTTTTATTACTTAACAGTAATGCATGCTCTTATGTGTTCTTTTCTACCATGAAACATGTCATTCATCAAATAACACATTGTGATGATAAATAAGATAGTACATGTGATCATTTTATGGGGTTTGTGCAAGCAGATAGGCGGGGTTGTAAAAATGGGGTTACTTTAAGTAAGGAAATTTTGAGAATTTAGAACTCTTGCAGAACAATTTGACTTAATATGGTGTTATAACATGCTTGTGCATACGCCTGCACAAGATCTGAATTGTATGACTAGACCTAAAAGTTGTTCTCATAAAACACTGTAGATGAATTGTTTTACCTACGGAAAATCTATCATATCTGAGTATTTCTGCTATTTAATTGAGATAAAAATGCCTATGATATTAGCTAAGTGTTCATTAACCGCTTCCGTTTAGTAACTAAATACTCAAAGACAATATAGGACTTGAAAGAAGCCTCCAAAGTTTAGAAATATTTTTCGTTTTTATGGACGAAATTTTCAAAAATCATATACGTAAACATGTATCATTTTAGTGCTTGTACTCAAACTAAGACGAGTCATGTTTTACGAGGATTTATGTTTAATATTTTGAAATATTAGCTGAGTAACACTCCATAATAAATTGGGTGTAGCCTTTGTCGGTTTAAAAACCCAACAAGACAGACTGTAGTCAAGCAGAGGAGATAATTATGAATTTTCATTAACTTTTAATCACATTTAATGAAACAATTTTAGGATTCTTACGATATTGATTAAGTATCTCGAAAATAAAATCATTTATCATGATGTCAAATGAATATCATAACAGAAAATGACGATATAAAGTACTTATATTGCAACATTCTCGCCACGACTTAATTACTCTTATTAAATAAAGATGACAGGAAACCTTGCATGTTACTGCCACTTCATGTCAGTATAGCTCTTTCTCTCTTTCTCTTTTTCCCCCTCTCTCCCTCTAAAATGCGTATAAAATTACCCGAACAACATTTTTACGAAATAATATTGTTTGATATGTCTAGTCAATTCATTCTAGCTCCACATCTTCTCCAGCAATTTAATCAGTAGACGTGTGCATCGTTATTTCAAGGTTGGGTGGTTATCAAAACATGTATGCATTACATTTTAATATCTATAATTATACACGTTTGGGTGAAAATAACCTGGCGTGTTAAAATGAAATCAAGTCATAAACATTCCAGGTTATTTTGACATTAGGTTCGACCTAGCCTATTTATATTTATCCACAGGAATCGCCTCTCAGACTATTTACTATTTTGACTGCTGTTAGAGATAGTTAAATTGGTCATAACAGAAACTAAAAATAAAAATGTTAACAGTGATATAATTATTTGCATCTCTGTGTGGTGGAGTTGACAGGGGATACATTTTTTTTTATTATTTACGTTTTTCTTTTTAATTCATGTATGTATTTTTGTTGTTGTTTTTTGGGGTTTTTTTTAATGTATGTTGTAATATGTATGTTTTGTTTTGTTGCCATGTTTGCTGACATTGTATGTTGGAATAAATCTATCTATCTATCTATGTAATAGGAATAGATGTTTATAAATGTGTTTAAATCTTTAATATTAGGTGGATATGATATTTCATTAATATTTTAATAGAGTTGTGCAATAACATTGACGTGCCAGCTTAACCAACGGTAAGACCATTTTCTCTCCCCCCCCCCCCCCCCCCCCCCCCCCAAACACACACACATGTACGTGTCTCTGGAGGGGTGGGATTTTAGATCTTGGGAGTCGAGCACTGGTGGATCAAATTGGTTTGAAGGAAACTTTTTGCCGCGAAGTAAGAAAAAATATGTATATCAAGAGATAAGATATAAGATAACAGAAAGTTGTAGCAAGATTCATATATTATGTGTGACACATAATTGCATCACAGAGATAAGTTTGCACTTTACAACAGTACCTTTACGAATCATAGTTACGTTGTTGCACTGGAAGAATGTAAAGTGTGTTGAACTGAAACGCTTTACGCAATGAATATGCCTAGAGCAGATTAAATATTACGCATCTGTTTATTTAGTTAAAATTAGATATTAAACACTGGTTAACGATTTCACTATCATCATAGCCGGATTTTAATATTTAAGACATTCTGATTCGATCATGAATAACGGAGTTATTCTTATAGAACTGGTCATCTTTTATCTGGGTAAGTTTTTCATATTAATGAGGTATTTATAAGCCGGTTTATCTTGATCTATGTATGGAATTTGAGTCTAACATCATAATTATTTATATTCGTGATCATTTTGCAAAAATGCTGAATAACTTCAGATCAAAAAATGAAAATACAAGAAAGTGGATGTTATGTCTCAACAGTATGCCGTTTGTGAGTAAGAGTTTTTATATCTTATCAGTCTTAAAGTCAATATAATTGAAGACATTTAATAATTAATACCTTACACATACGTAATGGTCCTTGTAGAAACACAAGCTCTGGTTTCACATGAAAAAAAAATAATTCTACGACCTAATGGCGTGGTCACATATTCACGGAGAACCGCCACGGAAAAGGTACGGTCTAATCGCTCACGGATGACTACGGAAATGTCAAATTCCGTAGTCCGCTACAGTTCCAATGCGGATGCACAACGGTGTGAGTACGGAGTTCGACGGATTGTTACGGTTCGACACGGTTTAATACGGAGCGACACGAATCAGGACGAATATACTACGGATACACTACGGTTTGCTACGGTATAAGTACGGGCTAGTACGAATAAGAACGGTCCGATACGGAGTAGTACGAATCGCCACGGATCGATACGGACCTACCACGATTTAGCATTCTCTAGTCCACCATCTCCTCTGTCTTCTATTACCTGATTAAGTATTCATATATAATCATTAATTTAATATATTGATCAATAATGTTTCTCTTCTATTAATAAAATCTGCTGTTTATCTTACAATTACACTAATTATCGTGAATGTTTATGTTTTAAAAGTAAAGTAAAGTGCTTGTTTATTATTGAATCACCCATATTGAAAGGGCCAGCCTCCCGGGCTTATGAGACCCCTCATTCTCTGTGCATCTTTACTCCCGTTTCCTATCATTTATGCCAGGCACCAGGCAATCAGTAACCAGCTGGCGGTTCACCAACCAGCCATATCAGAACAAGCTCCTGGCGGGGCTCGAACCTTCGACCTCCCATTCCTTTGGCGGATGCCTGAACCACCAGGAAACGGAGACGGTTTTAAGAACTAGTATTATTTGATCTTTTTACCTGCATCTTCAGCATCGTTGTTTGGATAGAGGGTCACATTATAAGACTGATGTTCATTCAGTTTCGCACAATGTTTTGTAAAATATGTAATCTTAAATGTAAAGCTATTCTAACAGTACGATATTGATATAATTATTACCTCTATGTATGTCATCAAGCAGCTCGAACACTGCCTTGGCATTTTGTGCCATATCAATATCCAATTGCAGCCAAGTTATTGCAAACACCATTTGTTGACGATTCATGATTGTGCACTGAACGACAAAACGCAAATACGTTGTGTCTTGAGGGAGTATTTATAATACCCTTGTGGAAGTAAAGGATACTGAATTTATCCTACCAAACAGTAGTGGTTCGTACAATTCCGTACTGTGTCGTGTTGCAACGTAGTAAACCGTAAAACACCGTTACTGCAACGTAGTAAACCGTTAAAGACAGTGCAAATCCCTGCCTTTCCGTAGTACAACGTATAAAGATCGTGGCTTTCCGTGGCAAATCCGTTTTAAACCGTATCATAACCGTAGCTAATACGTAGTGTAACCGTACTAATACGTAGCTCTCCGTATCAAACCGTGGAATTTCTTTTTGGGCCTACGAATAAGTACGAACTGATACGGCTTTCATACGGGCCAGAACGTACCAGTACGGTCTAATACGGACTTGTAAGGATGCGCTACGGTTGTTTGATCCGTAGCGATTTTGTGCATGTTCAAAAATTGTCAAGGATCGCTACGGATATGCAAGGACTACTACGAATGACTTCGGTTAAAAAACGGAGAGCTACTGACCAGTACGGGTAGTTACGGACGATGCCGGAACGAATTAGTAGCTCTTCCGTGGCGGTCTTCCGTGAATATGTGACCAGGGTATTAGTTGAGTGTTAAGTTCTTTATCAACTTGATGGGAAAGTCGAATTCTGTATGGTTGTTTTACTATATTTTATGTGCATCTGTCAAATAGCTATTCAATTGTATGGGCACCACTCTATAGTGTTTAATGCTATCCGATATTTGTGTTCCTGACAAAGTGCATACTCACAATCATCCCTGTCATATCTCTTACACGTTGGCGACTTCAGACTTGTTCATGCTGTTTGACTAGATTATTGCGCTGCAAAACATATATTTTAACACCCCAAGCGAAACACAAAGAATTCAAAATTTGAATGAGAATTAGGTAAACCCATTTTAATTCCCACCTATTTTTATTAATTAAATTCAATCAGACTGGATAATGCTTTTGAAATATAAAGTAACAAAGGAATCAGTTCCGACGAAATTCTGAGAAACCGGGAATGTAAGAATAATTTCACTGCCTGTGCTCATTGACAGTTTTTTTTAGATATAATACATGTATTGACATGATTCTAAAAGTATTTCTGATGTTCATTATCAGTTCTTAAATTTGAAATTTCAATACTTGAAATCCAAATCAACCTTATATATTTTTGATAAAGAAAATCGATGAGATGGCCATAAAAGACAACATTCAATATTCATACTCATTTATCACACCCAAATCCTCGCGCGCAAAATGTTGTTATGATACGTTAAGTCAGTTTAGAAAGTATTCATTGCAATTGATGATTCATCATATTTGTGATCATGATCAAAAGATGCCTCTTGCCTCGAGACGCCAACTTAACTTACTGTATATATCCAATCAATAACATTGAAACAAAAAAACGAGAGATCAAGCTTACTATGAGTTCATAATATTAAAAACTGCATGAACAATGTAAAACCAGTGGCACAGGAGTACTAAACCTGGAATCATAAATTTATTGTCAAGGATAATGAGCGGTATCGCTCTCTCTGTTTTATTGATTTCTAGATTCAAGGTGCGGGTATATCTTATTAAATTTTAAAAAAATAGTACAAGTTGCAACGTATAATAAATTCAAGAAAGAAATTGACAAGTTTTCTTGAAGTTCCAGGTGAGTGTATGCCTGCCGCAAATGAAGAGCAGATAGTTGGTTTCTTGCGGGATACAGTGTCAATGTACGGCGGCATGTCTACGAATAAGAAAATGGAGGATGATCTGACCTCTGGTTCGTTGAGCAAGATGGCTCGAAGGCGGAAAATATGTGAAAGTTTTAAGAACAATGTTACAAATAAGGATACTCCATATTATAATGTACTAAAAAGGTATATAAATCTCTCTCTACCTATTATTCAATTTATTTTCATAGAATGTTTCATTTGTTTGAAATGAAGACCTTCACACATCAGTGTTATTGTCATTAACAAACACTATTTCCATGGTTACATGGTGTGTTTGAATAGCTGGCCAGTAGGGTATTTTTAAAAAAAAGGAAATATAAAATCAAGCTTGCATATTACAACAAAGCATGAAGTATTATTGAATTATGTTAATCTTTTTTATCAATAAATGTGCATAAATATTCAAAATATCACTGCTTTTGCTGTAGGAGTCAGATCCAATTTCATGTAAGCTCCTTATTTCTGGTACAATAAAGTTCAACATACAATGGAATTATTTTCATTTTTTTTTTTTTATCAATAAATGATCATAAATATTTCAATCAAAATATCAGTATTTTTGAAGTAAAACATGTAAAATCAGATTCAAATTTCTTAAAAATTCGATTTGCTGGCTTAAGATTAATTCTGACAAAAATCTTTGTGTTTATTTCCTTTTCATTTCTAAAGAAACATTTCAAAACATGAAGTCCACCATTAGGAGTCATTGATATTTTTACCTTTTCATTGAATTGTGTGTTTTTGTAAGCCGCACATCTAAAAACATGTCTTTCTTTTCATCATTTCTTTCATGGTAAGCTTTTTTGCGCAATACGTATAGTGTGTTCCAAAACTGCAAAATCAGGACACCGATTAAACAACGTGGACTTTGTCTGAAATTCAACAAACTTTATAGCCTTTATTCGCTAATGTATTGATGCCGCAACTGATCACGAAACAAAAAGGAACACGACTCATTACGATGCAACGCATCAAAGACGCCGCGCATGTTTTTGAACCAGGACTTTAAAAAAGAATATTTTAATAACATGTGCAAATATATTGACAGACAGCGGGTCGAAATATTTATTCAAGAAAATGCTACATGCAAAATATTTTCAGCTGCCTTTTATATGAGCGATTTCTAAAGTGTGTTTTATGGAACAACCGGTATGTAAATCGTGAATAGAAGCCATTAGGGTAAAAACAATGTGTCTATTTTCGTATGAAAAGAAGACATCTTTAAAGAAATAATGAAATAATTGTTAAAATTGGATGACGAATTACATCTATGGAATCTCACTATTAAACATGTAACAAGGTGAACCTGCTATATATCACACATGATTTATATCAGGTGTGTCATCTGCCAAATTTCCATAATGGTATGCATTTTTACATATATGTTATCTCTTAAAGGTGAATGAAATATCAATATATTATGAAAAATATGGCTGAAGGAAAATTCTTATAATTATCTTTTTCAGAAATATATAACATCAAAGTACAGATATTAACTATAGACAAAATTGTAGAAGACCATTTTTAATAATAAAGTAGTTTGACCATATTTATTTAGGTATATCAAGTTCGACGAAATAGAATTCTACAGATTTACGTCAGTGTATTTATCTCATATTTGTATGTTTCAAAAGATGAAAAAGATTTATAGGTCGCCATACATTTAAACAAGTGAAAGTAGACAGAATTACTCTTTTTCTATCAAATTTTCATAAAAGTGATCGTATTACAGACCTAATGTCCCTAATAACTTCCTAAAAATCTTCAACATGTTAAAATCACACATATAACAAAATTAATAAATATACCTGTTCTTAAGAAAATTATCTGTACATTTCTAATGAATTCTGATGCTTTATGACTTTTTCCAAGAAATGTATTCGAAACATTTTATTGATCTTGTTTGCCATCAGAAATTGCTTTATGATCACCCTGACTTATGGCTGCTTCCTTACAGTGCCAATTTATTGTCTTACAAAAGACATAAGTCGTCTTCTCTAAGCTTAAGAGCTAATCAAATGACCTTCACGTGTCTGTGAAAAATGAACGTTACGTGTGAAAAAAAAACCCAAAGAGGCGACAATAGGGTAAAATTACTCGGAGTGATAAACTGACATATTTTCCTTTAAAGTAATCCATCCATCATTAAATCATAACTGCTTAAACAGACCTTCAGTGCAAATTCGGGCATACATTGACTTATAGTTCTTGACTCTTCATCTCAAATTTCTCATGCTTGTGTGACGATGCGTCGTCACGGGTATAAGTTCAATCTCTGACAACTGCGTCAGGGAGTCGACTCTTTGGCTCAGTGGTTAGAGCATTGGGCTATCACGCCGGCGGATCGGGTTCGATTCCGGGCCGGGCCGTGTTTGTTACATTTGGTGTCAGAAGTGGGATAATGTCAACTGCCAGACCGGAGTTGCCTTACCCACGTGTTTCCCAGTCTCGGGTCGAGACTTCTCGGAGGGGGAAGTAATGTGACGATGCGTCGTCACGGGTATAAGTTCAATCTCTGACAACTGCGTCAGGGAGTCGACTCTTTGGCTCAGTGGTTAGAGCATTGGGCTATCACGCCGGCGGATCGGGTTCGATTCCGGGCCGGGCCGTGTTTGTTACACTTGCCTTTACTTGAAACTTTAAACGATCATTTGAATGAACTATGATCACAATTAAATGATGGATGGATTACCCTAGCTAAAATAACAGTTCCGTGTGTGTTCGTTTGCGTGAGATAAATAGAGACTTGACTTGACTATTTGAGTTTACCGTCGCTTCGACAGTATTTCAGTCATATAGCGACGTCCAGCTAATTACAGGTGGAGGGAGACCCCGAATGCACGGAGGCATCCGGGTATAACCACCGACCTACCGCAAGCCAGCTGGAAGGCTTCCTCATATGAAAATCCGAATGACCCTGCCGGATTTCGAACCCACGCGGTGACGGGCTGAGTGAGTTCTAAAGTCAGTGACTTTACCCTCTCGGCCACGGAGGCCCCGAGAGAGAGCGAGAGAGAGAGAGTGCGTCACTATGTCATTGCGCCCCCCAAGTACATGTCCTCATAATCATGACTAAAAAGGCATTAATAAGATATGTATTATTGTTACAAATATATTATCTACCTGTTTCGTGTCATAAAAAAATAATAATCCGTCTTTTGCAGAGGATACCTGATCCGCTGGTGGGGCTACCTTGTTTGCAAGTAGATGACACAAAAAGATGAATACAGTCCACGGAAATACTATATTTAGAGATCTTAAAGATCTCACAAATAAGATTTATAAGATCACTGAAAGACGATACCTTGAGCACTAAACAAAAACCTGACTTTCGTCTTTATCATATAAAATCCTAAAT
>CM037779.1:26058524-26108524 GCA_021229015.1 Solen grandis | reverse complement strand
AGAGAGCAATTCAATCGGTTATTTCTGTCGTTGGAATACTTGTTAGTCCCAGTTGATGGTATATGAGAAATAAAGGTGCTATGTATGCTAATATGTATTTTTTTCTGCCATGGAATATATCTATTATTTACTGAAACATTATGATGATAAATTATATGGCACATGTGGTCATAGAGTACCTGTGTTCTTACAATGATCGGGTGTGAGACTGCATACCAGATAAAGGCCTGAACTGCTTAAACCCTGGAATTAGGGAATTAGAATTACACGCATAGCTATTTCCTCATGAAGATCATGCTAAAAGTAATAAACTCTTTAAGCTAAAGTGAGTATTAGTCATGTTTATATTTGAATTACCAATGTATTTGACTCTTTCATTTGAGAAATATGGACATGATAAAAAATAATGTTCCTCAGATCCAATTTCATCCCGAGCACATAATGTACATGTGTGCTCAGCTAGTGGGGTACCATCCCATCGACCGGTTTCAACAGGTAACTTGTGATTGGCTGTGCGGAATTTGAACAAAAAAAATAGCATCGCGTTGCATATCATTATTGAAAAGAGAAAAAATAGGGAGAGAAATTCTCACCTTGTTTAACGCCGCCGAAACACATAAAATATGGAGACAAAGTACCGTCATGTGAAATATGATATAATGTTATTGTACATATTAAAAATTACCTGAAACACCTGCCATTAATATTGTTTTGTAAAGTTTTTGCCAAAGACTAATCCGATGTACTTTGTCAAAAATCAATGAATGCGCAAAATAATTTCTTTTTCTTCTGTCGCAATATGGTAATAATAGAATACAATGTAAAAATGTGATCTAGGCACGAGTACCCTTTTCTAAAACCGGCTTGATTCTGATATTATTTGAATTTATAAAATGTGTAAGACGAAGATTAAGTACAGATGTGAATAGTTTCCCTAAACAGCTCAGAATTGTGATTGGTCTGTAACCAGAAGGTAATTTTAAATCACCTTTATTTTCAAATATTTAAATTATTACGCCATAAAGCCAAGACTCTGGTATAATTCCAGTGTCTAGCACACAGTTAAATGTTGCATGCCTTTTGATTATAATTACACAAAACAACTCAATAGCAGCTGCATTTTTTTATAAAATGATCGCTTGTATGTCGCCAGTATTGATAAAATATGTATTTAAAGCATGATAAAGCATAAATAAGCACAGGCTACAAAGCATACCTAAAGGACTGAGGGTCCTAATGGAAAAAGTTTTATACATATTCCACATCAAATCGATTTAGTAGCTAATATATCATTTTACTGTGAGGGCCGAACATATTTCAATGAACGATGCCTATAAGATTAACCAAGGACATATTACATACCATATATGGCGCATCACACAATGTCATCCATAGTACATTTCTATTAAATTTGTCCTCTCTTACGATGAGCAATAATTGCAGAGTTATTGTTTGTTGTGTGTTTTCACAGCTTCTATAATACAATGATGATTAATCATAATTATAATGATGCTTGTTGTGCATTTTATTCATGTAAGATATGTAAAAATGTCACACGGCTAAAAGGAGGCTGGTCAGCAAGCATATTTATCTTTTGTATAACGATGTTACGAGAAAACAATTACACGTATAACTTGCCCGCTAGTCAGTATTGAATTTGGATATCCGATATTAAGATTTCCACGATCAGTTGCAATATGTTGTAAATAACGCAACATAATATACGAATGGCCACTGTTCAATAGAAGTGGTTTTCCATCATTTAATTCATGATTTTTATCACAATTTATGCACACATTGGGCCTCCCATGACCCTCTCTCTCTCTCTCAGCAGTCATTTGATCAAAATTTGATGTCATAATTTTAATTTTACTTAACTGTGACTTAAAACGTCCGACCAATTCCCTTAATGCCCATCAGATAAACAACATGAAAATCACATAAGAATTTCATGAAAACTGTGACGAAAATATGACACCGTAAAACTCCTAATGTCATAATGTTATTCTGACCACATCTTCGCCAAAATAGATTCAGTTGACGTTTACATCGTTATTTTAAAGTTGCAATTATGCATTATGTTGATATATGAATTTATCATGTGACATTGTGCTTAAATAGTTGTTTCCGGTTTCGTATAACCATCACTTAACACGTTACATATAACTTTTAGGCCGAATTACATCACTTCGCGTCACGCGCGTGTATTCTAAATGTATGCATAGTGTGTGACATTAGGAGTTTTACGGTGTCATATTTTCGTCACAGTTTTCATGAAATAATATATATATTACATGTATACTTGTGAGACCATGTTTTCCAATTGACATATACTAGGTACGTTAAATCTTGACTAATATTTTGCGTCTTGGAATGTCGTAACAGGTACTGACCCGACTTCCGGTTCTGTATCAAAAACGTCATATCCGGTGTACCTGGATGCTAAACAACAACAGTACTATAGCGTATCATAATACTGTTACAAACCGGAAAAATATAATGTTTGATCAAGTGAAACGCTTTACACATACGTAGAAAATAAAATCCCCGTGCAAAAAGACATGCCTAGAGCAGATATATAACTAAACGTTCATGTTATGCATCAGAAATTTCTAGGAATTTTTAGATATTTAACACTGGTATATCGTTTAACTATCACCATAAACGGATTTCAATATTCAAAACATTCTGTTTCGATCATGAATACCGAAGTGATTCTAGTAGCATTGGTTGTCTTTTGTCTGAGTGAGTCTTTCATATTTTATATCTTTTATTCATAATTATATATTACAGAAATATTGATAAATCGGTTTATCTGGATGTATGTATGGGGTTTAAGTCTTAAGAAAATGTGTATTTTAATAAATAAAATGTGATCATTTTGCAAAGATGCTGAACACTTTTACATCGAAAATGTTTGCTACAAACAACTGATCTAATGCAAATACATATGGGAGATATATGTCAACCGTTTATGTTTTGATATGTCTTGTTTTTATTATTATTATTATTACTACTACTCATTCTTTCCAAGTAGAACTAGTAACTAAAAAGCTTATATCATATCTGCCTTAATACAATGGTGATTTTCACTTCACAATTAATTGCTGTATAAGTACTAGCGAGAACGTGGTTGTTGGAAAAACACCTAAATCTTGAATTTTCTACCACCTAAGTCAAGTCTTAAGTAATTCATGTGGGAAAAGTCGATATTCAGAGAAGTATAATAACACTCAGATACTTAAAAGACGAAATATCAAATAAACGAAAAGAAAACCTAGTGATCAAACAACTTTTCATACAACACCTTGCCGTCCTTTGGTCGTACGAATATTTTATTTTTATTGTTGTTTTATTGTATTTTTATTTAATCATTCATATTTGTGTGCATTTGTCGAATGACAAGTTCTTGAGCTATTGACTGTATGGACATCAATGTGCAGCATTCAAATGCCATAAAATATTTGTGCCGCTGGCATATCTCTTACACTTTGGCAACTTCAGCCATGTTCATGCTGTCGTACAGAGCATGGCGCTGCTGAACACACATTTTAATATCTCAGGGAAAGTAAAAAGAACCCAACATCTGAATGAGAGCTTTCAAATCAATGAATTGTATTACGACACAAGTTGGAATTTGGTACAAACATTCCAATTCATCCATGTTTTTTTATAATCCAATCAGACTGAGTTGCAATATAAAGTAACAATTGAATCAATTCCGGTGAAATTCTTAGAAAACGGATATGCAAGAAGAATGTCAAAGCATATACTCCTTGAGTGGGTTATTTTTATAAACTCAAGAAAATTCTACTTGATCTAGAAATGAATATAACTGTAGTTCAGATTTTCAGTACCAGTTCTCAAAGTCCTAAAATCCAAATCTGCCTCATAGTATGTCGTTTAAGACAAACAATGTCAGGATCATACAAACATTGTATATTGTACTCATCGCGTGTAAAATGGTGTCATAATACGTTTAGAAAGTTGAGAAAAGTATTCATTGTATATCATCATATATGTGACCATGCTCAAACGTGTCAGGTTCTTATGTGTGCCTGGTTAGAGCATTAGATTCTCCCAAATGCGCCCCGGTTTAATCCCCTGCCACAAACACGAGTGTCGTGACACGTGGGCATTACCACAACAGTGACAATATATGCCACTATCCGCGCCATCGTGTGTAATGCATGAAATTTGTTATAACTTACTTCGATAAAAAGATCAAGTTTTCTATGACTGGCTTGTTGTCTATTTGGTTTCCCGCCGACAGCATTTCATTTATTTGAAGACTAAGTCTATTTGAGACAAATACAGTGCTTCGATACTGCAGTATCACGCCGTAGACATGTGGCATGATACCACATCTAGTTAACCTGAAACCGGGCCTAAAACTACATAAATTTGTAAAACTTATATTCGATATTGCGCATGCGTGCAAGCAATAACATCGTGAAAGGGCAGACGATAAAACCGAAGGATGGGTTCGACAACATATTTTCAGTATTCTCAATTCTTAATACGAAAATGATTTGATATCTTTGCTGATTAAGACTGTGTTCACCATAACACATCAAATAAATCTTGCTTGGCAACTCATGCAGAAAAGCGCATTATACAAGCCGTAGCGGAAAGTTGTCAAGGTGTAATTAAAATTGTTCATGGCTGCTCGATGTGTCTAGAAATTTCGAGATTATATACATTGTTATAACAAGAGTTTCAGAACTTAATGACGTGTTGTGCAGGAAATTATATCCCTTTACTCTTCAATGAACTTTACATTAGCATTACTTTGCTGGGTGTTTTTATTGTAATTGTCGCGTTTTTCAAAAGTCCACGGTTTCATGAAAATAAACCTTTATATCATACTGTTATTATAAATTATAAACGTCGAGTTGCGCGAATTTGAAAACTTTTTTTAAAAAGTGAGAAATTGAACGCAACAATTTGCAATTGATAATAATTAACACTTAAGCCAAGTAGATTAATCTACAGTGTCTATCAGTTGGAGTAAATGATGCGATTTATTTACTATTTTACGAATCGTGTCAGATGCATTTACATAATTATGATACACAGCAATAAATTCACGAGACTGTCATATGAAACCAAATGAAGTTTAAACATGAGCGCACTATAGCAAATTCAATAAACAACTTAATAATCAGTGTCTAAAATAGAATTGTCTGAGGTTGGGCATAGAGTGACTGGTTTTATGCTTTCCATTAATCCTCAAATGAGGTTTTAAAGGCGCCAAGGTCCAGTGGTAACATACCCGACTGAGAATCCGAAGGAAGTAGGTTCGAACCCTATGACCTTCCCAGGCGCCAAGTACTGATCCAACCAAAAAACCGTCCAGGGGATTAGCAAAGGTTGTAATAACTTGTTTCCCGATTGACGTAAAATAAATAAGTTTAAACAAATATACTTTTTGTTGTTGCTGTTGTTGTTGTTTATAACGGAGAAACTGAATGGAACTCAGAAAATATATTTATTTTTTGACGGCCTTTTTTCTGCAACTTAAACTTGTGATTATGAATTTCGCAAGCACGATTTTAGTACCTTAATTTTCAATTTAATTTCCTTTCCAATGCCGTTCCTGAATTTGAAAGATGTATCGTTTACTTTGTTTACACCTTGATATTTGCGCGTATTGTTGGCGGCAAAACAACTTTCAAAGAAAGGGACAAATGACCATAACCCAATATTCATTGTACTCACAAGCACAGAGTAATAAGCATTTCACTTGCCATTCGATAACTCTTAAAGCGAACAACTTTATTCCAAAAGTTAAAATATGGGAATTTATGTTTTGTAGAGACATTGCTTATGGAGAACTGCCATTAGATTGACTCGACACCTCATAGAGACGTGTTTTGACGCCTTTGCAAATAACACTGAATCTCAAACTTAACACAGCCTGCACGGTAGAGAAAAGTCAATTGCTTCACATACCATATAAAGTTCATATGAATTAATATGAAGGTAATTCATCCATCATTTTACTATAATCGTCCTTCAAATGATTTGAAGGAGCAGATGCAAACATCCATTGACTTGGAGTTAAAGGCTCTTCTGCTCGAAGCACGACAGTCTTGCATTTACTATAAAAATCACTCGATCTCTTGATGGGGCATGATCACAATGTAATGATTGATGGATTACTTTAATAAAGTGATGAATGTGTACACAATTAGTAATTACGTAAAGGGTTTAACTATTTTTTCTACATTCCAGTTCCAGCAAGAGCTTTATCCATAGGACACGAGTCAGACTTAGACGAAAATTTAAGAGGATTGCTGACAAATGTGGCTCCACAACATCGTGTGAGGAAACAAGCTAGCGCTGTAGTAAGTACCTTCCTCAAGCCTGCTCTTCTACAGAGGTTGAAGCTACTGGCTCGAATCAAGGCAAAAACCAAGGATAGAAGGTACCTACGGTGTTACAGAATTGCGTACGACATCTACATGAAAATGCGCCCGGTTCCGGTTCAGCTAACAGACCTTATTCACCAAACGAGGTGAGTTGAGCCTTGCAATTATATTCCATACGCGTGTATGAAGTCAGCTTTTGACTGTTTCATCTATAAGGCCATTTCCGATTTTATAATGAAAAAAGTTTTGCAGATTCTTTGAAGATAAAAAATGCATGTATCATATTATCAATAATTCGTCTGTTTATTTGTTTAATGGGTTTAACGTCCCGTCGACATCTTTGGAGACTATCACAACTTGAAACAGATATAGTGCTGTCACACCGCAGTATCACGCCGTAGACGTCACATGTGCCATGATACCACACTCAGTCACACTATCTTGAATGACACCAAGCCAACAAGTCTACCCTTGTATGCTGAGAGGTAATCGGGGTGTGTGTGGGGGGGGGGGCTATATCAGTACCATTTTATACGACTTTGGTATGTCGCGGCCTTGGATCGAACCTATGGCCTCCCTAGTCCGTCGCAAACAAGAAGCAACTCGCGCTACGGGAAAGGTCACATATATTAGAGTATACTACAGCTGTGAGAAATATACCCTTGATTTGAGGTTTAAAGGCCCATTATGCTTCCAAAAGCAGTGTTTATTTTTAGGACAGAAAAATAAAGAGTGTGTTACAGATTTGTTACAAGGTGCAATCTGTACATGCTCGTTAACGACAACATTACTGTAATGCATAAATAAGAAAAATTCTTTTTACCGTAAAGATCATTCAATTGTTTACAAAAAATAACTAGTTTGCATATTCCGTAGAGCCTCATCAATTTACAATAGACATTCCGTATGTCTTCGTTAACGTATCGCGGGTGCATAAACTGGAGACGTAGTAGATACACAAATTGTGATTCGACGACGTTTTTTTTTTTTTTTTTCAAATTCAAATTATTTCCGATTACTGACCGTCTTCGAGAATACCCGTGTATTCCCGAAGACGATCAGTAATCGGAAATAATTTAAACAATGGTAGTATTTTGACATTCATGCAAAATACTAATAATAAATTGTGGAATTTGATAAACATTTTCAATGCGTTTAACTGTTATTTTGCATAGGATATTTGCACATTGTGTACATTTGTGTTAGTCTACAATATGTCAATTTTATTTTATGTTTTCTGTGTCATGAAAATTGGATCATTATGAAATATAATGGGCCTTAAAGATCCCGCTAACATTGTTTTTAAGTCATTTTGATACCTTGTTTAAGACAGAGATGGCTTTGAAACAATTAAGAACATGCATTCCGCCTAAGACTGTACCAAATCCAGTCAAATTTAATTCAGTCCGGGCCAACATGCCCTGAAACTACTCTTTATGTGTGCTTGTATGTGCCTATCAGAAAGCTACACGTTAAAACTGAAATACAAATGCGTCATTGTCAAGAATCGAACCCACAGCCAAACCATCCCGTGGCAAACAATTTAGCAACTCGCGTTACGGGATAGGTCATAGATATTGTGATAAAATACTCTGTTGTTTAACTTCACTAAAGATAACACAAATTTAACTATACTTTTTGAAAACAATTTTCATTTCATTTACAAAATGTACAAGTACAGTTTGCAAGTAGGAAAGACCTGACATGGTAATTTTAGTTGAATTAACATATCTATAACACCGGGGCTTGGGTTACGGTATTTATTGTGTATAGATGGTTTCGAAGAAAGGAGAACCCTTTATGTATGAAATGTGTTTGATGGAGTTCAACGTCCCGCAAACAGTATATCAGTCATTTAGAGACTATGTCTGTTTCCGGTTCCGGTCATTGTGTGCATGCACAAAAATTCTCTCATGCAATAAAATACAAATATCAATGTGTTTACGGATTTTACTGGTATAAAACTGTTGCTGGTAGCTGCATTAGTACCTCCTCAACATAATGTCAGATTCTGAAGGAGAAAGTGAGATCTCTACAGATACTCAGGTAGGAGAAGTTCATCTCTCTCAACAACCGGGGGATATAAATGGCGGGCAAAATGGCGACGACGCTATGTACAATCAACCGTCAGACCCCACTGACGATGAGGGTGAATGGACAGTAAAGCAGGATAGGAAGCGTCCCCGTTTGAGCTCGTCTCAGTCTCAGTTTTCTGTTAAAAACTTCAAATCCCTATCAGTTAATGACAAACTTGATGCATTGTTTTCTGAGATGATGGGTGTGAGGGAGAGTGTAGACAAATGTGTAGCTCTACAGAGCAGAGTGAGTAATATTGAGTCACACTTAAATGAACACGATGATAAACTGACACTGTTACAATACAAGTCCATAGACCTAGAGGCCCGCAGCAGGCGAAACAATTTACTTATTGCCGGTTATTCCCGAGTCTTTTGACGAGGACTGTCTGTACAAAATCAGGAACTTTCTTAAAGACAATCTTGATATCTGCCCCTGTCCAGCCATCCCCAGGATTCACCGCCTTGGTCCATACCGCAGGGCAAGATAAGACCCATCATTGCCTATTTTCTCGATTATCGGGACACTGAATTGGTATTGTCTAAAGCACGCAGGTTAGCGGGCACTGACTTTCACATTAACAGGGATTATCCCAGAGAAATTTCTGATGCTAGAAAGCAGCTTTGGCCAGAAATGAAAAAACTAAAGCAAGCCTATCCTGAACGAAAGATCACCATGGCATTCCCGGCGAAGATTGTGATTGACGGTAATGTCTATGCAGACATGTTCCCTAAATGGAACCTCATTCTCAAGGGTGATCGTGTAAAGGTTGAACGTCCGGCATTCACACAGCACGCACAGTGGCAAGTTGACCCTATACGCCAGACCGTTAAATCTTCAACTGTTCCACGTGACAGCCAGACAAAACACAGCCACGCTTCAGCCAGCCCTCGCCGTTCACGATCAGGCATGGACCGCGGTAGCGGCAGGCCACAATCAACGTCACCACGAGCAGCGGGTGGACAAAGACGTAGAGCACCTAGTAGAACTCGGTCCGACCACGCTTCATGGGCGGGTCCAACTCAGTCCTTCCGTCCATGGGACACTGACCATTCTAATCAGTCCAACGTCACTGCAGGCGTTTTTCATTAGGACACTTGGGGGATAACAGCAACATCTGAAAAAAATAAAAACAGTTATAATGCAAATGAAATTAAACAAAATGACTTAAATATATGTGCCTTAAATGTAAATGGACTTAAAAGAAAATTACAATATCCTGATTTTATTGATTACATTAACCAATTCGACATTTTTTGTATTTCTGAAACGCATATTGATGACTCTGATATTGTAGATATAGATGGATACGATTTTATAGCAAAGCACAGGTCCCAATTGTACAAACGTAAGTCCGGAGGTATTGGCATATATATACGAAAATGTTTAAGTCCTTACATCAAAGTTATTGATTCCGACTGTGAATACATTTTGTGGATACAAATAAATAATCATCAATCCTTTTCAGAAGACCCGATCATTGTGGGTGCAGTATATATTCCACCTGAGGGTTCAAGATTCCTTAATAATGATCATCTATTTAAATTTGAAAATGAAATAAATGAAAAATGCTCGACATTTAAACATGTACTCATAATAGGAGATACAAACTGCAGAACTGCATGTCTGTCCGATTTTTTACCCTCCGATCCAACATTTGACGATATATTTGATATAGATAATGAAAGCATAGAGTTCTTGAATAAATACACTGTCCTGGAAAATTTAGAAATTCCTCTGGAGAGGTGTTCCAAAGATCACAGATCTAATACAAATGGTATACGATTAATTGAAATATGTAGAGTAAATAATCTATTCATTTTAAATGGCAGAATGCACAAGGACAAAAACATTGGCGCTTACACATTCAGAGATAAGTCTGTAATAGATTATGCGATAGCTACCCTGATCTTTTCCCTTTCGTAACTAATTTCGAAGTAACTGAAACGGACGCAATTCACTCCGATGGGCATAATTTAATTCGTCTTAATATTCACTTTTTCGCTGATCGCAAAAGAGAAAGTACTAATAATAACAGGACATCGAAACCAGCATGGAAACCAGAGCTATCTAACATGTTTATAAACAATTTAGATGAAAACAAAATAGCCTCACTTACAAGTACTTTTATTAACGAAGATCCTACGCCTACCTTAATAAATCATGTTACAGATGAGATATCGTCAATATTCAGCGAGGCTGCAAACACTACTTTCCCTACCAAGAGTAATACTAAATCTTTTAGCAACTCCAAAAATAACAACAAACCATGGTTTGGAGTACAGTGTAATAGAGCTAGAACACATTATCATAAGGCTAAAGATCTATACCGAAGGCACCCGACTAATGACAATAAGGTAAATTTACGTAACGCTAGTAAACAGTATAAAAGAACGATGAATTTCCATATTAAAAAATACCAAAAACAAACTCAAGATAAACTAAGGCCCAAAACAATATTGGAAAATCTTAAAAATTACATCGAAAAATAATGAACATGAAACTCCCTCTTTAAGCGAATTTTTCGAACATTTTAAATCAATAAATACGGATAATATTGATGACGAAATTACATTTAATGACCCATTCATATCATCGAACGACTATCTGAATTTCCCAATAACTGAATTCGAGATAATAAAGTGTATACAGAATCTAAAAAATGCAAAATCATCAAGTCCCTATGATAACATACTAAATGAGTATATCAAAGCAACGAAAAATATAATGCTCCCTCTCTATGTTAGGCTATTTAACTCTGTATTTGATACTGGATACCTCCCGAATTCGTGGTTGGAAGGTTACATTGTTCCCATTTATAAAAACAAAGGTGACCCTACAGATGTTAATAATTACCGCCCTATAACAATACTAAGCTGTCTTGGTAAAGTTTTACATCTATACTTAATATCAGGCTATGTACTTTTCTGGAAGATAATAATATACTTAATGAAAATCAAGCTGGTTTCAGGAAGAGCTTCTCGTGTTCAGATCATATTTTCTCTTTATACTCTTTAATAGAAATAATGAAAAAACAGAAAAAGAAATTATTTTGTGCTTTCGTAGATTTTTCGCAAGCTTTCGATAAGGTATGGAGGGCGGGACTTTGGCATAAAATCTTACAATACTCAGTCGATGGCAAATTCTTTAATGTGATCTATAATATGTATAAACATATCAAGTCTTGCGTTTCACAAAACGGTACATTTTCTAATACTTTCGAGTCTCAAATTGGTGTAAGACAAGGTGAAAATTTGTCACCAGTACTATTTTCATTGTTTTTGAACGACTTGCAAATGTACTTACATGAACGTGGTGCAATCGGTATAAAGCTTGACGACAATGAAGATTTATCACAGTGGCTTAAACTGTTGGTCTTGCTTTATGCGGATGACACTATTATCATTTCTGATTCTGCCGATGACTTCCAGAATAGCCTAGACATCTTCCATGAATATTGCTGTAAATGGCACCTGAAAGTAAATATAAATAAAACCAAGGTTATAGTATTTGGAGCTAGACATTTAAGAAATATAAACTTTAAACTTGGAACTCAAATGCTAGATTTTACTGAGCAATATCACTATTAAGGTGTTACTTTTTCTAGTAATGGTTCCTTTCTAAAAGCTCGTAAACACGTTTCTCAACAAGCAAATAAAGCACTTCATTTACTTTTCATGAGAGCTCGTAACGCTGATTTACCCATTGATCTAACTGTAAAACTATTTGACCACACTGTCCTTCCAATATTATTGTATGGCTCCGAAATTTTTGGCTATGAAAATCTCGACATAATAGAAAGAGTTCACAATAACTTTCTTCGCAAAATTACCAAAGCACGTAAATCCACGCCCATCTCATTCTTGCACGGAGAACTTGGCAGATACCCAATTTCCATTGTAGTACAAACTCGTATGATCTCCTTCTGGGTGCGTCTCATAACTGGAAACAGAAACAAGATTAGCTATAAATTATATAAGTACATGATATCTAAAAATAGTGAACAATTCAAATGGATAGAGAAAATTAAAAATATTCTTACATCGATCGGAAGACCAGATTTGTGGTTAAATCAAGAATATATTACTAACAAGAATTTAAACAAAGATATTATTCAAACACTAACAGACCAATATAAACAGAAATGGCATGACAGTTTACAACACTCTAATAAAGGGGTTATTTACAGTGCTTTTAAAACTACTTATGAACTTGAAAAATATTTTACTATTTTAAATCAAAATGCAGCAATTAATTTCTTTAAATTTCGAACAGCTAATCATCACTTACCAATAGAGTCAGGTCGGTACGATGGAACACCTCTCCAGGATAGGAAATGTACCCTCTGTAGTTCAGACAGCGTCGGGGATGAAAGTCACTATCTTCTTTATTGCAACTATTTTAACGGTGCAAGAAATAAATTCCTTTGTCAATTCATACATAACGCAACAGACTCAAACTCTCTACTGTCAAGTAAAGATCCGTGTACTTTAAGAAATCTAACCAAATTCATTCGAGAGATAATGCAACGGTTCAGTCAAAATTAAACTAACATAATATGTAAATATGCCAATACCTCCTCATGCAAATTTTGTTGTTTCTAAATCCTTTCCCTTATCTCAATTTTAATCATCATGTATGTATATGTACATATTCAAAATTATTATCATTCATTTCTCATTGTTAAATATATATCGATATTTACTTACCGTAGGTCAGCTCGAAATTTTGCCTTGTAAAATTTCGTTCCATGATACCTCTGTCTATGTCTAGCCGACACCACATGATTAGCAATTGATTCACGTGATAACCTTACTGCCGCTACGAAATCATGCTTGATTAATTACTCCACGATTTATTTCTCTCCACGTTGTTGCAAGTGACCTATATTTGTCTCATACTTTATCGGCATAACTGTAAAATGCTATACATTAGTTATTTTATATATGACAGTAAGTGTTTGCACTGACATCATTATTATTATTACGAAATCTCTCTCCCCCCCCCCCCATTGTTTAACGTTCAACATGATTATTATTGTTTCTTTTTTCCAATTATTTTTTATCTTTCAATGCCATCTTTTCGACTTAGGCAAGGAAACAAAGTCACGATACCTAGTATAATGAAAGTTAACTGGAAATTCTATGTAAGTAAATGTATATGTGCATCTGTCCTTAACTGTGTTTCGCTTTCGGTATCTGTTAAGGACTGAGGCGCTATCTTGAAACATGTATATCGCAATATACTTTCTCTCTCTCTCTCTCTGTTTCTCTTCTCTCTCTATCTCTCTCTATTGGTGTATTCTACTTATTATTAAAATGAAGACCAACAAAAACGATTTAAGAAAATTCCTATGGTTATTTATTAATAGCTAAAATTTATTTTGATAACAAATTTTGCTGTGTGTTTACTCTCTCTCTCTCTCTCTCTCTCTCACGAAAACACTGGTTATTCTGATATATTCATTTACCTTGTAAATTGATACTATTTATTCGCCTATATAGCGAAATGCTCATTGACACTATTATTAAAGATATTATTATGATATAATAGATATATAAATATATATAAATATCTATATTTCATAAATGCAAAATTTGTCTTCTCCCATATTTTAGTAGGTCAGTCTCTCCTTTCTCTATTAAATATTTGGATATATACCCTTAATAATGCCATATTCTTTTTTCAAGTGTTAACGCGATGCACACGTTATCCCCAACCGGAAGAAATGTATATATTGTATTGTCTATGTATTTTCTTCTCCATATTGTACATGATTGTACTTGGATGAAAATAAAGTTTTGTTCTGTTCTGTTCTGTTCTTCAGACAGATACAGAGCTGCCATACTGCAGTATCACGCTGTGGACATGTGGCATGATACCACACCCAGACATATTATCCTGACCGGGCCAATCAGTCCTTGAAATATACCCTGTATATATGTTGAACGCCAAGCATATAGCCACAAGTGTTAGTTAATGCTGAAGTAAACTTTGGTGTACGTTTGTGTATAATAAGAATTGATATTGTGTTTCAGGGGTTTCTCGTATTGGGAGAACTGCTGGTGGTGTTACCTGATCTGCAAATAGACCTCGCACTACCCTCTGATGATAATTCTGAATGTGTACAAAGTTAGAACTGAAAGACCTTGAACTACTGAAATTGAATTGGCAAATAAGAAAACGTATAGTTTGAAAGAATAACTAATGATCATGGCTCATGGATAAACTTAGCGCTAAGTAATACTTAAATACTTACACTAGGTATATATACATTCCACCATTTCTATTTTATGAAATATTCAAGTACACGACTAAGTTAAAATGAAAAATTACCTTAATAATTAACAATAATTGATAAGAAATGAAACATTTGGGTATTTTAATTATAGATACAAGACTGATGAAATTCGCCCTTAAGTATTTAAGTTTTACTTAGCGCTAAGAATTGTTGGTGAAATTCGGCCATTGTATTTTAATTCATTCTACTCAAATACCTGGTTGTATAGATATGTTTAGATAATTACATCGACCAAAATAATGTTAACAAGCTTTGTGATTCTTCCATTCTTAAATTCTCTAAACTCTTCTCTGAAAAGATTTTTCTATTATTTCTTTTATGTTTATCATTGTTAATGGCTATGAATGAGCATTTTGCTATTTTATGCAAATCAAGATGTTGAGATTACTTGAGTATACGATCGAAAGTTGGAAATTTATTTTTTTTTATTTTTTTTTTTCTTTTGTAAATATGTTTTGCTTGCTTGGGATTAACGTCCTATCCTACCGCCGGTATTTCAGTCGTCTGATACGGTGATGTATCAGTTTGATATTACGCTGTGGTCAAGTGGCATTGATACCATACCCAACCACACAATCCTGACAACAAAACCTGGAATTACCTGTCATATCATTAGCGCCAAGCTATGCTATATCAGTACCATTTTAACGGGTTATTTTTATTTGTATGTCGCGACCGGAGATGTATTTATTGAACGTTTCACGATCAAATCAGTCAATACTGTGCAAAGGAAATCATAAGGGCGGAAAACGCTTATTAAATAAACATCGTGAGCCAATGTCTAGGCTCAATGATTAGTGGGAGGTTTGAATTTCTAGAAACATATAATCTCTAATTCTTCCCCAAATTTCGTATCACTAGAATTTGAGATTTTAAACGAGGGGATAGTGGCATTCGCTGTCTGAATATATATAAGCTACATAATATCACAATGTCTATAGAGTAACCGTCCGACTAGGGAACGGAGGGTCGAGGGTTCTATTCACAGATTCGACAGTTGTTAAAAACAAGAAAACAATGTGGGTCATTGGAAATTCCCAAGAGAATCATCAGCCTAATTAAAACAATTTTACTTGGTTTCTTTCAGCAGGAACCAGAATTACGGGGATTTAAGATTCTAGGAATTTTAAAGTTTCTTTACATATCATATACGAAAAGTGGTCAACAATGCTTACGCATACTGTAGAGGACCAAAAGGTTATCATTAGTTCAAAACTAAGATTTATTTCTGAACATTGGTTTCATAGAAGAATATTGGAATAGTATATACAGAGTATAAAAGGTAACTAGCCAACCCTATTGCGGCCACATTTTTCAAGGGATCAAATTTAGCAATTATGGTTAATAACTATAAGAGGACTGTTTCTCCCTACTGAATTTAATTTTAATCATTGGTTTCATAGAAGAAGGTAGTTGAAATTTTCTATAAAGATTAAATAAGGAGGGTTTCATAGAAGAAGGTAGTTGAAATTTTCTATAAAGATTAAATAAGGAGACTATTCGAGGCCTTAGTGGCCTCACTTTCCAAGGAATCATCTTTATTTGGCTATTATTGTAGAGAACTATGATGTGACCATTTATTATCAGTGACAATAAATTTTGACCATTGGTTTCATGAAAGAAGAACATTTTTTTTATATTAGTGTGAAATATGACGTCATTGTAAGCTATCGCAAGCAGCATAATTTGCCTCGATTCGAAAAATAAAATTGCTGTAATTTATTTACGAACCATTTTAATAGGATATAGTTCATGAGAAGCACAAAATTATGCGCTACACAAAAACCCTAATTTTTCTTTTGTCAGATGAACAGTGTTTCCTAACATTAAAAATTATTAGCGATGTGCTTTACGCATTACTGTTAGCAAACAAAATTTATCGAACTCGGAAGGTTTTCCCGAATGTTAAGAAAATCTGTACATTTGACAAAAAGAATAATCGTGACATATGTGTAGGACACAATTTTCCGCTTTGCATGCGGTAAAAACCATAAAAAATGATAATGAAATAAAATACTTTACCCCCCCCCCTCTGAATCGATACAAAATATGCTTTAGCTTAAAATGAAGTCATATACCACGTACGTGGTATGGCCACACTGTATATAGAGTATAATTATTAAGAAACTAGATGACAATCTGACGGCCTCATATTTTTAGCAATCATTGTGAAGGACCATGACGTGACCAAATGAAATTAAATTCTGATCACTGGTTTCAGAAATTTAAGACCTTTTCAGGTAATACATGTATATATCATTTTGGTTGCCATGGCAACCAGAGTTCTGCATGGATCAAATTTATTTAAGCAACTTTTGCAAAGGTCCAACCAAGGATATACCATGCCAAGTTTCATCAATTTCTACCCAGTGGTTTCATAAATGTCTTTTACAGCAAATTATTCACACCGCACACAGAATGGTCACAATAGCTAACATTGCTGGTGTTCTTTGGAACACGCGTGTCACCTGCTGAAGCACGACGGAAAAAGTGTGACGGACAGACAGACAACAAACGGACGGACGGACAGACGACGGAAAAGTGATCCCAATGTCTCACCTCTACTTAAAGCTGGTGACACAAAAAAGGTACTGGCAGCTCCCTGTTGGTGCTCAAAACAGACTAGTTCCAAGACGGGTTGGCCAAGTGTCAGTATAATGTGATTGGATGTGTTAACATGCAACTTGTCTACGGAATGATACTGCAGAGTAGGGGCACTATATCTGTCTCAAGTAGACAAACCCTCAAAAGAACAAGGTCTAGTAAATAAATAAAGGGGTTGAGGATAATTTAAGTGTCATGACTACATTTACTGCACATAATCATTACTGAGTTCTTTTTAATTTTAGTTAGTATGGAGGTCAGTCATTATAATAAAAACACAAACTTCTAATTTTTAATTTCAATGCATCTTATAATTCAACAAACACAATGACGCAGAAATGCATCAGATGATGTATATCAACACTTCGATCATGCTACATTCTCTGGCGGAACATTATAACATGTTCCATATGAATAGGTCACATTTCTTTGTGACTTCAAGGAAACAAAAAATATTGAAAACGATTAAAGTGGCAATCAATCAAAGAATAGGAAACACTGCAAACTTTAAAGCTGTAAACTGTGCTTCGAACTATTTTGATTATACTGATTAAACACTTGCTAATTTCACAAAAATTTTTAACAATAAAACTGTGAAAAGGTTTGATAAGGCCTTAACTAATGAAACCAGAGGTGCAAATGAATGAAAACAACAAAAATATTCAAATAAATGTCAAAGAAATGTCGAAATATGACAGCAACAAAAACATATCAAAATTTAGGTCGTTTCTACAGTACAGAAAAAAGTAATCAAAGATATCTGTGACAGAAATAAATACAAGAAAATGATTTCTCATGTTTGTAGGATTATATTTAGAATATAATAAAAATGATACCGATGAAATCAGTAGGCCAACTCTTCTTCCAAAAAGCAAAATTTGATTAATATTCATTCATGAAAAAGACAAAATAAAATCAAGATATGGCAAGACGATTCTTCACTTCAAAAATAAAACTTAACCTCCCATTAGCTTTCTTAACAAAAACAAGAGCACCACATGCCAATGCCAACACTCATTTTTTATGGGGAGATTAATCAGATCATAATGGACCTAAGAGTAATGGCCCTTGATGAGAATATAGTCCTTGTGGTAGTGAACAAGTATATGAAGTTTGATGACTGACAGTTTAACCCTTTCCCTCATAGAGGATACCATGAAAAGACCTATGCGAACAGCATAAAACCAGATCAGCCTGCGAGTAACTCGCAGGCTGATCAGGTTTTATGCTGTTCGCTGCTCCTCAGTGGTCTGGTAACGAGGATTTTACAATTAAATATGGTACGGTTTGAGTTTGGCTTTCTGCAGATCAGGCACTATGTGATACCTATTGAGTGCGTCAAAATGAGTCTGTATGAGGGAAAGGGTTAATAGTTAAGAAGTTATGGCCAAGGATACAGTTTTTCCACGACGACACCAGAATGACGACAATACCTCGACTTTGAATAACAGACGAGATGAAAATGATCAATGATCATCCCTGACAAATTTGTTCTGGACTGTAATCTTAACAAATATGTCGTAAGCCTAAACTTAAACACACACACACGCATGCACGCACCCTCCTACAAGCACATTTTCACAACTTACCCTGCAGAGGACATTATGCTGGAATGTTTGAGAAGAACACATTTATGTCACAATCTCCTTAAAAGTATGACTTCCTCATTCCATGGAGTATTTCTCTTTTGATTCCACAACCCAAACAGCACTTAATGTATAACTCAAATTTGACACATTATATCTACTTCACTACCATAAAATAACATTTTTCACAGTTGAGTACAAAATTAAAAATCTTTTCATTGACATCTCAAATTCAAACTGAAGGATGCTTATAAAATCATCAATGTTTTCTCTTAATGTCACTGTTAATAATTATTCTGTAATCACAAAATATCTTCCTAAACAATATTTCATTCCAAATATGTTTCCCTATCTTGATATTGAGCATGAAAACCGGAACTCAAGAGTTGATTTTCAAGACCACAAGGTCAGAGCTTATTCTGAAGTCATACCACAGTTACAACACCTAACACTAATATCTTCTTCAAATAAGAACCTACAACTGTACAAACTTAACACTATCACTTATCATGATAAATACCCCCGAATCAAACCTAACCTTTAATGTAATGTGAGTGTAGGATGGCAATGCCGGATCCAGGAGTTCAGGTTGAGGTGCACGCTGTATCAAAGAAATGTAGGCAGTGACAATGTAATCAGCTTGCCACTTTGCCGAAGCCCATAACTCCAGTTGGGACTGGGGATCCAGGAAACCTCTCCAGCGAATTTTTTTAATTTATAGCTGTGAAATAGTGCTTTCTTGTGAGATTTTTGCGGGGTTTGTGTCTACATGTACATGTTTATGTACAGACGGGAAATTTTAGAGGGGGCCACACGCTGGGTGTGCCCCTCCCCCCCCCCACCCCGAATCCACCTTGGATAGGATGTGACAAATGTGATTCTTATACAGCCCCCCACTTCTATGAAGCAGGGATATAATACTTTCCCTGATACTAACAGAGATAATAAACTAACAGTGGTATAATACTGATATATGGTATCTCCAGTGTACAATATCTAAGTCTGATATCACCATATCGGCCCAGGTCCACCAGCAATATTTAGCACTAAGTAATACTTAATCTGATATACATTCCACTATCCTTTTCCCACAAAATAACATACAGCAAAACTGCAAGAATCCAAGGACTGGTCCCTTTACCTTTCTACTTTCTATATTCTCATTCATCCTGCTATCTTTATTTTTTTTCTCCTATTTTTCTTAACCTTTCCTATTCTTTCCTCACCATCGCCTTTTTCCATAACTGATTTTTTTTCCCAGCCTTTTTCCATAACTGATTTTTCTTCCCAGAAGATTGCTTTGTATTCATTGTAACATTTCGCGATATAAGTTGAAATGTGAAAGTTAAGTTAAAAAAAAAAATGATGACTGCTATGGGAAGATGAAATGTCTGGATGGGATAAAATTTCAAAACATTTTCCCTTTGTTTCTCCACATCAGATCTGATTTAGGCACCATTCCTTGAACTTTTGCAATATCATTGTCGTTAAACCATGAAATTCTTACTGATGAATTTTCATACAATGACAAACAGAATAGACAGAGACCATACAATAGTGTAGCTCAGATTCAACACAGTTCTGCATGGTAAAGAAAACCCAGTTGCTTCATATATTTATATTTTTTAAAAATTATCAAGTTGTCCATAAAAATGAGACAATACTGTAAACACTCATTCAAAACCTTGGTAAAAATCTATTGGAGGCGCCATTTTGTTTAGCCACGGGTGTTTTGTGGATATTCGATTGAACTACAGGTAACAAAAGTTCTACTGCTTCCGAAAGTCAGTCATGCGATGATCAGAATTCACACCTCTAGTATCCACATTCAGCTTGCATTGTTACGTTAATGGTCATTATGGCCAATAGTTTGAGTAATTGTCTTCAAACATTGACGCCTTGTTGCTTGTTTGTCGCAAGTTCCTTTCAAATGGAATTTAAAGCACAATCATCTTTAACCGAACAGTTTTGTCCAAAATGGAACTAACTAGCTAGAATATCATCTGAATGTACTAAAAACAATCAGCTGATTGTATAATCAAATCATAATGGTTTGTCTCAGTAATGACGATGTGAATATCGCATTTGGCTTCATGTCAATGAATTATTATATAAAGTACAGTACAGTACTGAATTAGTTCTGAGTGATTCACTGAGATACATAAACAAGAACAATGGTTTCGTAAGCATTTCTTTCACAATTATATTGAAGAAATCAAAAACAGACAACAATTTTCTGGCAAGTATATATACGATAGAGCTTTAATACCAATTTAAAATATGAATACAAATCATATAGACTTCGCCGGTCACCGATATGGCATCCTAGTGGGTGGGGTAAAGTTTGGAAACACGAAGGAAAAACTGAATTCTCATGTATTGTGTGCACCCCTTCTCGGAAATCAAAATTGAAGTCATAGAAATGCGCACAATACATGAGTGTTTATGGTAGATACATGAGATAAAGGGCTAACATATTTATTTCGGAACAAATACTGCATTCAGTGTAGTAACTAAGTTAACTTAATCATTTACTCAAGAATGGTGGAATGAAAACTCCTAATTTTTAGATGAATTCCATTACCAAGATTGAAATAAGTTCCCTTAACTTCTAAGAAAAGAATTGGCTAGCATAGCATGTACAATTATAAGACCACTAAAAATTTTATTTCAAAAAAATATCACAAGGAAATTCATGCTCTACATTCATTTTGCAGAAAGTTATGTCAGCATTTCACTCATATGCTACAGATGGCTTTTGAGTGAACATGAGACAAATGAGTGGAAGCATTGACCTACATGTACCTCAAATAAACTGGAAATGATATCTGAATGCCCAGACCAGGACCTGAACTCACAATGGTAAAAGAGCTTAGTGATATTACAGCATCTACTCTAAAGAATTAAGGAATTTCTCACTTCTGAAATATCATTGGAAAGAAACTTGTATTTGACCCTCTTTCGGCTTCAAAAACAAATTTCTCAGGAGTGAGGGGTCACACTCAGGGGTCCGCGCACAAAGCCAGGCAGGCAGCCAGACCCCAATTAAACAAGATATCAGTCAGAAAGAAATTTGCTAGATTACAACATACCAATCAGTCACAGTGAGTAACAAATTAACAATGCATAGTAAAACACATCTGTGCTGCATATTTTGTCCAAGACATACAGAATATGAAATAATGCATTCAATATATCATTCAGGAACACAAGTTTTCATGAAAACAAAGCCATTTAAGTTTCTCATTTCATTTATGTGAGATGCAATTTTGATTTAAAAATATGGGGAAAATGCAATACAGGTGAAATGATTTATTATGATTTTAATGAGTTGAGTACAGACAGAGTGAGTGTGGATATAAATTTTGTTTTCTTCCATCCCCTACATATTTTGAGAAGTTCTAAAAAGTTCATAAGTCTAACGAATAAAAATTTTTTTTATTTTATTTTTTTTTGGGGGGGGGGGGGGCAGCAGGAGCGTGTGGGGGGAATTGTGTTGAGAGTCTATTATCACTGTAACAAGATTTCAGTCATATAGAGACATCCATCTAATTAAAGATGGATGACGTCTCCCAGTGCACAGAGAACTAGACCTACTGCAATCCAAATGGAAGGTTTTGTCACATAATAAATCCAAATGACCCTGCCAGAACTTGAACCCATAACAGTGAGGGGCTAAAGAGACAAGTATGGGTGTAGGCTCAGTACTTGGAAAATCAGCAAAGTACATAAAGACAGTGACTAATACATGTATGTTCAGGCTACCATTCATGTAGATAACAACACCGAAGATTTTACAAATATCATGTTTTTCTTTGAAAATCATGCTAATCTTTTAACATTGTCAAGTATTTCTTTGATTAACTCAACATCTCAATACAATGATTAATGGTGGGCAAACATACTTTAATAAAATATTTAAATGACATTTTCAATCAAAAAATATTATAAATTAATGTTTATCTGTAGATAAATAGTTCAGACTTTACAATTGCCTTATCAATGTCATCCTTAATATTTTACTTCATATAGACTCATTTTGATGCATTGGCAAAAAAGAGCAGACCCAGATCAGAAAGCTCCTATAGGAGCTGTCTGATCAGGGTCTCCTCTGTTTGCCTACACAATATTGTAGCTCAGATTCTAGTCTGAAGAGCTAAGAAAATTCCACTGTTTCATATACCATTTAAAGTTCAGATAATTAATATTCATGAAGTCACAAATGTGCACATGAATATTCATGAAGTAAAGGGTTAATTAACCAAGTTTTGAAAAAAAATTAAATTACTATAACATTTTGTACATTCCCTGTAAATAGAAAACAATTTCAAATGGTTTGGTGTAAACATACATGTTCTCAGGTTACAAAAAGTTTTTCATTAGTACACAAATTATTATTTATTTTAGGAGACTTAACCCTTTACCTCATTGGACGTGTATATACACCTTGACAAACAGTAGATCCAGATCAGACAGTTCATTCCAGGAGCTATCTGATTAGGGCCTCTTCTTTTTGCCCATACAATATTTATTTCAATGTTTATGTAGTCTGTAAGGCAAACATAAATCCGTTGTTTCAAAAACCATTTACCAGTAAATGATAAATATTCATCAAATCATAACTTTGTTCTAGATATTCATGAGGTCCAGGGTTATCTGAGAAAGTTTTATTAACAAAGAGAAGCTGTTAGCCTAGCTTTATAAACGTTATCGTTGTTTTTTTATCATAATTAGAAAAGGCAGAATTAGCAACATAGTAAACATTCAAGAATAATTTGAGCATATCATGAAAAAACATATCTGAGTGAAATTTGACCAATAAAAACATCTCTTATTCGAGCATGCCTTTCAACATCATGTTTTGTAGAAAAGTGTTTGATGTCACATAGCCAAACAATTAACAACCTAAGTATAAAAATATGGTATAAAACAACTTTATATGTCACTATTAAAATAGTTCTCTATTCTGTTAAAGACAAAACATTCTAAAACGAAAAACACACAACACTTAATTTCATGCACTGTCCCTTGAATCCTACACATGTTTCATGATTTATATCTCTGACTAAGAAAATTGATTATCAGAACAAAATGCTCATCTCAGCCTGGATGATACATGTACCTCATCTGAAAAGCAAAGGTCTCAAACAAGATTTAAGTCCCAGCATGCTTTAGCTTAAAATTTACATGAGACAAGCTACGTTCCAATGAACACCTTGCCCCCGGGTGGGGCCGTTAGACCTAAGGGGTCAAGGTCATTTGAAGGTCTGGAGGCTGTAGGTGGAAGGACTTCCGTGTTATGGTCAAGGTTAAAGTTTTGTGATAAAAAAAACAACAGACAAACAAACAGAGACAGACCAAAAACAATAAGCCCCGATCTATCGATCCGGGGGCATAAAAAATACATGTATAAATATCTAATTAGGGCAAAGCTTCAAATGATTTTTAATTTACTTTCGAAGTAAGAAAAGTGGGCACAATATGACCTGGAAGATACTGGTAAATTGTTTCTCTGTGTCTTTTGGGAGAGATAATCATCAAGAGACTATTTTGGGGTAGGTGTATTCATGTTCAGCTCAAACAATTATAAGATACTGGGACTTTAAATCTTATCAGCCTACAGGAAACTTTGACATACCAGGCTTCATCTACACCTTCTGAATCAATGCAAAGAAATATCTATATTTAAGGAATACATCTTATCATTCTATTTCCATTAAAATAAATCTATGTTTTTCCTTTTATACCCCACAAGATGGCTAGTCAGTAGAGAAACTAATTATGTCAACTTTTATCATTTACTGACATATTTGAAGTGAAAAAAAAAGGTACGGTACAAATTTTTTCCACTTCATTTAAGATTATAAGTATTACTACTAAACAGTGTTAGTGGAATTTGAGACTGGATTTAAACTGATTGTTTAATCTGACTAATGTTTTAGTTCATAAATGATAAAATGGTTACATAATTACTTAGTGACCATTTAGATTAAATGCAATACAAAACTCTCTTTTTTAACATTTAAATTCGATTATCAGAAGTGACCATTACAACTGTTACTTTAAAGCAAACTTTCATTTCCTCTTATCTTTTCTGACAATGCACTGAAATAAATTCCATTTTCATTCTCACAGAATCACCTGCTCTTATAGATTTTCTCCCTCATTCCTCAGGGAAAATAATATTTGATATTAAAATTTCATGGCTGCATTTTCATCGTTTTTATAAAACAAGAAGCTCAAATCATCTGAATTTATTCAAATGAGTTAAATATTTTTGTAATTCTGTTTTAATGCTTGATTTCACTGCATATTTGTGAAAGAGAATGTAAAAAGTTAAAAATGTGATCAAACTTACACTGTGTTCAAGAAAGGCTGCATTTGAAACATTGCCATAGCAAGGTTTTTTCCCCTAATGTTTATACAGCTGGTTTTCTGTTATATTCCCAATGCCAAATGTACATATTTTCCTCAATGTGAACACAAATATTCCCATTGAATACTTGGAAGAAAAATTGGAACAATTTTGTAAAATAATTATAAAGATGAAGATTATTCCACTCTCACAATTTATAAATCACAACTGTTGATAAAATGATCCATAAAGCCTTTACTTTCATTCCCTATATTTTACTGAATATTTTTTCACTTTCTAACATCTTCCTGCAAAAATTCTACGTTAGAAGGGAATGGTTTCTCGTCCCAAACTAGCAGGGAAAAAACCCTGCTGAGCATAGCAATACAGATAAGTAATACACCTTACAGAGATATCAGGTAAACGTATTCTTAGACTGGTAACTATTTAATGCAATTTTACATCTGCAATGAAACATGCTAAACTTCAATTTCCACATAGCATTTTGATGATACATTTAAAACATATTCCTTTTTATCATTTTATAAGTATATCTCATTTTATTTGATTAAGTCTAGTAAAAGGACAAGTTGAAATGCTTGTTTCCATAAAAAGGATGTGATAGAGAAAAAGTATTTTAAACAAGAGGTCCATGATGGCCCTGAAACGCTCACATGAGTACCATTGCTACAACTGATTACAAGGTTTTTAAACAGACAATAATTCTGATATAACTCAATCTTAAAGCCCCAGTGCGTTTTAGCTTGGGAAAATATATTTTTCAAAATTTCTAATTAGCAAAGCCTCAAATGATGTTTGATTAACCTCTTAATGTTAAATTAAGCCCACATAATGAAATAACCGCCCGGAAGTCTTAGTTGTTCAGACAGGGCAAAATAGTGAGAAAGATGGGCGGAGCTTGTTCTGAAACACACTGTTCAGTAAAGTAAAACCACGGATTTCTCGGTGTACATGGGGTGTTTCAGAAGTTCATGGACTTTTTCTATAGACTGAATAAATATTGATATACGGTCGTAGAGGAGATAGGAAGAAAATCCATGAACTTCTGAAAAATCCCGTGTATGTTAATTTTATGCTGTCATTGTTCTGAGCTAAATATAGAACAAGACAGCCACAATTTGCATTTTTTCTAATAGAATCTTTCCTGTAAATTAAGCATTTCCCAAGGTCTTTCAGTGATGAAATTAAATCTGAATTATATATGCTGTAAGTGAATTCGGATTTAGGTCTAACATCTATAAGATACTGGGACCTTAAACATTTTAGCCCTGACAATACTACACACCAAATATATAAGCACTGGGCTTTATGGTTTCAGAGGAGAAGACTTAGTGCGGGGTCATTTATCTCCAAAGGGCCACCATTTTGAAAATCTTGATAATGAACCATTAGATGATGCTACATACCAAAAATCTAAGCTATAGGCCTTATGGATTCATAGTAGAAGATTTTTTTTAAAGATTTTCCTATATAACTCTATGTAAAACAAGTGACCCCTGGTGCGGGGGCATTTATCACCTAGGCATGATTTGTACAATCTTGGTAATGAACATAAGATGATGCTACATACCAATATCTAATCTCTAGGCCTTATGGATTCATAGAAGAAGATTTTTAAAGATTTTCCTATATAACTCTATGTAAAACAAGTGACCCCTGGTGCGGGGGCATTTATCACCGTTGGGCTATGATTTGAACAATCTTGGTAATGAACCATCCAAATATCTAATCTCTAGGCCTTATGGGTTCATAGAAGAAGATTTTTAAAGATTTTCCTATATAACTCTATGTAAAACAAGTGACCCCTATTGCGGGGGCATTTATCACAGTTTGGCTATGATTTGAACAATCTTGGCAATGGCCTATAAGATGATGCTACATACCAAATATCTAAGCTCTAGGCCTTGCAGTTTTGCAGAAGAAGATTTTCAAAGTTTGCATTTTTAAAATCTATTTTTAGCTCCTGTGACCTAATTATGCAATGGACCAGAACCATTTATACAACTTTAGTAGAGCTTCATCCAAGGAACAATAAATCAAAATTTTTAAATTGGCCAAACCGTTTAGGAGGAGATGTTTGAAGCAATTGTTGACGCCGGACGCACGCACGCTGGACAAAAGGCGATCAGAAAAGCTCACCTTGAGCACATTGTGCTCATGTGAGCTAAAAATCTGAACAGTTTGAAAATAAAATAGCAATTTTTAACAATATGTTTATATTAGGCAAGATATTCTGAGATGGGTAAATCTCGGAAGGGAACAATAAATCAATTCCATTTGGTGTCAAAATCAACAATAGTAATAAATTAGGGATTACAATATGTTTATGAGTCAGACATTTAACATCTGTCTGAGTGTCTTTCAGACAATGATGAAAAACTATGTAGAAATCTAAAATGACATTTTGACATTTGATTATCTGCATAAAAATGCTGCACTTTATTCTAACAATAGAAGTCTGGCTACACAAATGCCTTGTCATATAAAAATGGCCCATATAAACCTTTCAGTCACTACACACTCCAGCTGTGTAGATGTTTTCAACAATGAGACATATCAGATTATAATGTTCACACATATATTATCAGAAAATCAATGGAAATTCTGTTGTGGGTCGAGAGAAGCAGGAAACTGATGACAGAGAAGTCCAGGATATAAACTTTCTATCTAGTTACATCCAATGGTCTTAGCACACCTATGTCTGTCAATCAACGTTTACATGTATATGCACATTATTTTGGTAACTGTCATGGGACACAACTTGAGGTGCTATATTTGTGTAAGGGGCAATAACTCTTGAGGTATCCAGCACCAGTTTAGGTCTCAAACATAGCCCAGTCTAGCTAATGCCATCTGCTTTCGTAACCGCACAATCTCGTAAAACACAACCTTGTCTGAAACAAAAGAATACTGCAATTGTTAACTGCTTACATCAAATAGTCATGTTGGAAAACGCCTTGACAAACATGACAAACCCAGAGCAGGGTCTCCATTGTTTGCTCATACTATATTTATCTCAGATTCTGTAAAGTCTGCACAGCAAAGAATGTCTATTGTTTTTTAAACCATTCATACATTTGTTCAATATTCACAAAGTCATTAATACATGTATATACATGAATGATGTTAAAGGTTAAAGGAGAAACCTGATATAAACATCTCTCTCTGGCAAACTAGCTTATTATGGAAAGGATGTGTCACCTGGTATGATCAACTTACATTTCCATATTTGATTTTAACTAGAAATTGTCATAATTTGCTGGAAAGCATTGCTCCTAGTTATGATGACAAGCAACAAATCAGCATTTTCAACTAAAAAACAGGTGTATTTCATGAGTTTACCAAACTCAATCGAAAATAGTAAAAACAAGTATTGTACTTTCATAATTAAGTTACTACAGATATTGTTTTCAAAAGATACAAGAAAAGTATTGTTTATTATATCCAAGCGAGTAAGGAAGAGCTAAAACTAACTTAGTCCATGAATGCTGATCCCAAGGTTGTGAATTCAAACTCTGTTGGGGGTGGGGTCACGGAATTTTCATGGCCTTCCCATATGCCAGTACTGGTCTTATCCAGGAACCGTTGAAAGGAATAAGTATACAAGACCTGATGGTATTATGGACAGCTTTTTTACTGTTGTTTTTTCAACTAAAGAAGGTTAAAGGTCAAGATCAACTGCATTATGAAGATGTCCATCCACTAAAGCAACTGTCTAAATATTGAAGCAATCCAATAAGCACATAAAAGTTAAAGCATATTAACAGAAAGGTAAACCTGTCCAGACTCCGCTTTTTTTCCATTAGAAGTAGATAAAAGGTCAAGGTCACAAGGTCAATTGCATAGTGTAAAGGTCCATCCACTTAAGCAACTGTCCAAATATTGAAGTCATCCAATGAAGAACATAGAAGTTATAGCAGATTTAAAAAAAAAAAAAAAAGAAGATCAACCAAAGTGGAGCCCGATGACATCCAAACTCCGTCAAAATATAAAGGAATGTGTTTCCAAATCAATAACATAAAAACATTTAAAAAAAATGTAAATAAGACAGAAATTACCTTCACTTTTCACTAAGCCTTGCTGTATATATCGTATATAGGTGAAGAAATTGCACACAGCAGCTATCTGAAATATGAAGGGAAAAAAATGTATGATAAACATGTAAACAAGGCTAAAGATAACAGGAGAGGTAAAACATATGACTGAGAATAAAAACTATACTTAGATATGATTTTCAAACTCAAATTCAAAACATGGCAATTAGATTCAAATTTTAATAATATGGGGTGTGAGTATTATCCTTATCTTTGAGTAAAGCTTTCCTGAAAGCTATCAAACTGTTCAGAAGTTGTACTCATGGAATAAAGCCATAAAGGGACTAAATCAAGCTTAAATTCAATTATCTCTCCCTAAAAACAGACTGTTTCACTCCAAAATGAGATGAAAATCAACAAGCACTTCCCTATGCTGGTGTAAAATTCCACACATTGTTCAATGGGAAAAAAACATACAATTGAGATTTTTCCCCAGTCACTGATTGGTAAATTTAAATCAGCAAATTATACCGGGTATTGCCGATCCCCTTTGTGAAATAATCTATTGCACAGATGCTTCCAATACCCCCACCTCCCTTGACATTATCTGCAGGGAGTATAAAACAATAAATGTGGTTACTGACCCTGTTCCTACAATGGCGAGAGATGGAATACCACTCTTGGCTGTCTCCCAGCTTCACCTTGTAATTACATTCCTTCTGTACCTCCGACAACTGACACTTCCTGGGAACCAATAGCAAACAATTAACAATAAATTCCATTGTTGGAGGCTATCAGGAAAACAACCTATGCAACCAGTATGAAACTGGGCCCTGTATTCTCAAAAAAAAACAACAACAACTCAAGTATAATCTCTGGCTTATACTAAAATATCTCCTCAACTTTGCGTTGAAGTTTGAGTATGATACTTGTGTGGTGTTCTTGTGTTCTGAAACACTGTGTCAAGCATAACTGAGTACAAAATCTGACTGGGCTGAGAATGTGCTTTAAAGACCTTAGTTGAGCATGACAATCATACAAATGTTTGAGTAAGAGTACTAATTTTAATATCTTCAGGGACTTGAGGTCTGATCTGCCTAGAAAAAAATTCACAGAACAAACAGGATTGTTACTGTTGCTACTCCTAAAAATTTTGGAGATGAGGAGAAAACCATGTTAAACTTGTTAAGAGTAACTTATCCTAAGGAACAGGGAATCACAGAACAAATATACCAGAAAAGAAGGCCAAAAGGAAAAGAAATAAACCATATTTTTATGTATGCCATAGCTGATGCTAAAAGAAGGTCAGCATACAAAGGTAATCAATATGATAAATATGGAGACTTGAAATTGGCAAGACTGTCTCCAGTGTCTAGTCTGGGCAACAGCTGGTACATGGACATGATGAAGGGTCGTGGCAGTTTGATTCAGTCAGCGAAGACTATTTGAAGATGAGCGGTAGTATCTGGTGCTGCACATCACATGATGTTCAGTGACTTGCCTCTAATTTGTGATATATGATGTTATGACATTAATGTGGATCCTTTATTTTAACCCTTTACATCATAATTATTCATATACAAATTCAGGACATGAATACTTCAATTGACTGATATTTTAGTAAAAGACGCATCTCAACAATCATGGTGAATTTTTTAGTTTAACAAGAAGTTTTTCTCAGAACACACATGTCTCTTGCTAAAAGAAGTACATGTCACTTGCTAAAAGAAGTGTGACAGATAGACAGACAGACAACGGAGAGGTGATCTCTGTGTGACACAAACACCAAAACTGTGTCACAGCTTAACTCAACAATACCTGATTCCTCAATTTGGTGCTTTTTTTTTCTTCTTTTAAATACGGCGATGACTCGAGCTACAAGCTCGGTCCCTTGATTTAGCCCTTCTTATTCTATATAAATCTTAGGGCTATGCTTCAAACATGTGATTTTGGATTCTTCAAGCTCCATGCCTGGTCCATTGATAGTAAATCCTATATAATATGTTAGACTTCTATTCTAATCTATTTGTCCTCATCAAATCTATCTGTAGCTTTTTGCCAACCATATTCCACCATCCAAGGTATTGTGTTTTGGTTTCACATGATGAAAACCTCTAAGAGTAGGCAAGTGAATTGTAATACCTACACTGCCACGTAAAACATATTTTTACACTTACTGATGTCACAAACTATGACAGTTCATCCAGATTAATAAATTTTATGCAAAGAAATAGATAATCGTAAATAAGGATGACTCAATTGTGAGAAAATTATGAGAATGAGTAAAATAAAATGAGAATTTTTTTTTAAAAAAAAATATGATTAAAAGCAAAATGAAACATAAAATAATTAATAATATATAAACACATAACTTCTAGTTAACTCATGTACATACTTTGTATTAAATTAGGACATTTTAAAGACCTTCGAATATTTTTACCAGCTGCATAAGATATTTCAGTGGTAAATTCTATACCAGATAAAAGACCATAAAAAAAAATACATATGTACATGCATCTCACCTTGGGAAGGAATTGTCACCAGGTATCGGTTCAATAGCCAGAGTATTGTTTTCCACACACTTCAGAACTTTTTCTGCCAACTGAAATATAGAAAAAATAACCTATGTTCAAATGAACGCCATGCCCCTGCAGGGGCCTAAGACCTTTGGGGGTCAAGGTCATATGAAGGTCAAGGTCACCTGGCGGGTAGAATTCATGAAGGTGCATGCACCTGTGAAGTTTGGAGGCTGTGGGTGGAGGGACTTCCGTGTTAGGGTCAAGGTTAAAGTTTTGTGACAGACAGACAGACAAACAGACCACAAACAATATGCCCTCCCGACCTATCAATGTGAGGGCATTAAGAACAAGACTGTATGACATGCATCAAATGTGCAATACTACTGACAAATTTAAACAAGAGCTATCTTTTAACCCTTTCCCTCATATAGACTCATTTTGATGCACTCAATAGGTACCACATAAAGCCTGATCTGCAGAAAACCACAGTTAAACCTTACCAAATTTAATTATAAAGTCCTCATTTCCAGACCACTGAGGAGCAGCGAACAGCATAAAACCTGATCAGCCTGCAAGTTACTTGCAGGCTGATCTGGTTTTATGTTGTTCGCATAGGTCTTTTTATGGTTTCCTCTATGAGGGAAAGGGTTAAGGTAATTAATACTCCCAAAACTAATATTTTCCAGTTCACATTTTAAGGTCCTATACATAGCTTCTATATCAATTATTTGCACATCCAATATGCTATCTATACCAGTTTTCTTATAACAGTAACAAATGCCGTGACCCTACCTATCTCAACCAGGTGTAAATTTCCCAAAATTATCATTCAAAAGTTGAATTAAATTCATCATATTTTTATTCTAAAGTTAATTTCACAACTTCAGGAGAAGAATTGTAAATTGGTTATACAGTATAAACATGCTAATATGATTAAGCGGTAATGGTTACTATAAGAATGAACAGAAACTTGAAGTCAAAACATCAGTTGAAAAGTTAAGGCAAAATATATTAAGTCGGTACCTTACACAAAAAGTTAAAATATGAAAATACACCTCAGATAACACCCCAAGCTACCTTTCAAAGCACAACCAAAATGCTGAATAAATAATGGAGCATCATAAACTAAAATCAATGACGGAAAGTAGGATGCAAGCAGACATGATTCAAGAAGATAGGTAGGATAAAGACAATTTTGTGATTATTTTTTGGCCAAGTAAAATCCAGCATGAAATTAAGCCAACACATACCTTAGTGTTGGTAAAAATTAGCAAGTACATACCCTAGTATTAGTAAAATTTAAACAAGTACATATATCCTCAGATGCTATTCGGAGGATGAAGGGACTTTCTCTATTTGTTGGATGGGCTCGCCATGCTTTGAACTCTTCAAAGCACACAGGGTCAATCTGAAAATAAAATTCACCACATATTTTTAGATAGCCTTGCTCAAATTCCATCAAAAATATGTAGTGCTAGTTCATTTCTGAAACGCTAATTCAGGTAGAAACACCTTCCACTTTTTTTGTTTTACAAAATATTCAAGTAAATGACTAGTTTGACATAAAAATGTCTTACTGATAATACACACAAGAAACAAAAATGATGAAATACATTCATAAATATATAGCTAAGTAAATAGCCTAGGATAGAAATTCAGCAATGCAATCTGGGGATGAATTTCAGAAACTTGCTATAATTGACGCACTCTTTATGTTTTTACACAAGTAGTTTATACGTGCACTCTTTATGTTTTTACACAAGTAGTTTATATGTGAAGTGTGAATTTAAGTTTTGTGTCTTAAGGTAACCCGTCTATCATTAAATTATAATCATGGTCCTTCAAATGCTTAAAAAGACTTAAATGCAGATCCAAGCATCTATTGACTTGGAAGTCTATAAAGGCATGCATTTACTAAATAAATCCCATGATCACTTGATGGACCATGATTACAATTAAACAATGGATGGATTTCCTTAATATTAGTAGCAATGTTTAGTCCGTCTATAGCTTAATTGATCAAAACATTTGTAAACTCAGGGGATAATCAGAGGTTTGTTTTGCAACCTTAATTTAATGAGAAGAAACCATGTGGTCACAGGAGTGTTTAAACATAATACAGAATATTATTTTAAGATCTTGAAGATTTTAGTTTTAAAAAAAATCATTAACTGTGAAGCACAAGGGACTAAAGATATCAATTTCAACAGCATGACCAATATAAACAAGTTCAGTATTAGACACTTACCTCAGTACACTTGTCATTGATTGCTTCATGATTTGCTTCCGCCTGTATCCTGTCTTCTTGAGTAAACTGGTGATGACTAGTCGACCTGGATGGAGTCAAATCAAAATACAATCAACATGGAATGAAATAAAAAAGGTGGAAATACATTAATGGGAAGACTAACTGTAAAATTTAAACTACTGAAAGGCACCTGAAGTGGTGTGAGAAAATTGATGATTTTGTGGTGGGTTTTATCCACAAATTTATATCAATCCCCATGAAAACTTGTCTCTTAGTCCTAACGTTTTCTAGAACATAGATCCATGAGAAATGTACCCATGAAATTCCCTTTCATACATAATCAACAAAATTTAATGTCAACAAACATTAATGATTTTACAGTAACTGTTTATATGGAGTCTCAAGCTAGCCACTTGATGACTTTAAAACCCTTCCCATTGCTATACTATTTTGAAATCCAGCTGCTAGTCCTACCTGCGATGTGTTTTCCAGAATGGCTTTGAAGACTTTTCCTTCTTTTTCTCCTTCTGTGGTTCTCCGTTGAGTATCTGGGGGTGGAGATGCTTGTTTGGGGAGCTTGGGGTTGAGGTCAGCACTAGCTGTTTAAGGGCCACCACTTCAGCTTGGAGAACTTCAACCTGGTCACAGAGAGGTCAAAGGCCAAATTTATTTAAAAGGTCAGAGAGGACAGTGGAATAATTTAGAGAATATTTGGATGTTATTATACATTTCATGGCCATGAAACATTATAAGTTAATACAGATATGGTTTACTGAACAATTGTATAATGTATTTTACATTAGCACAGCAGATAAAGCAATCTAACTGAACAGGAGTGACCTTTGTACCAAGTATAAAGCTCAATCAGAAAGCAAATCACTCAAAAAGAGAAGTATATATGCCAAGCACTTGCTCTCTCAGTAATTTAGCGATTTTAGCAGTGACACTAAAATCTATTATGGCAAAGCAATGATTTAAATGGGATCACCTACTTTAGACGGTTTAAGGTTTATTTCGTAAATATAAATAATAACTAAGGCTCTGTAGTAAAACAGAGATAAATGGCATTGCAATTTCACAACTTTCAGCAACAATACCTGATGGTATAATAGATGATTTTCTTTTTTTGTTGTTGTTGTTTTTAATCAAAAGTAAAGGTCCATCCACTTAAGCAACTGTCCAAATATTGAAGGCTGAAGGACATAGAAGTTATAGCAGATTAAGAAAAAGGTCAACCTGAGAAGACGCCAGATGCCCGACAAAGCCCAACCAATCATCAATTTAAAGGACAGAATTTTTTGTTGTAAAACATCATTAATATCATCAACATATTCATCATCCAAATTTGATTATAAAGGCCTTTAATTATTCCTTTTCAAAAGGGAGAGACCTGACTGTCCAGTCAATCTCCATGCCTGGCAGTTCATCCAAAAATCAAATACAGTAAAACCTCACTCTGCGACCAACTCATTATCACTACCAACTCAATATTACGGGCACATTTTGTCGGACCCGAATTTTTCTCTATATATTTCAATGGTCGCTCACCTCATTAAAGCGGGCAACTCAAAATTGCATAAAAAGACCACTAAAATCGGACCAAATTGTAAAATTAGTCTTCTTTTGACCTCAATAATGCGAACGATGGTCCTGTGAAAAAGTTTATTCAAGTTGTCATTTTACGACATCTGGTTTCCGGTACAGGTGAAGGTCGCACATGCCGTAATTCGGATGTTTTGATAACACAGTAGATAAGATTCGATGGAGAGTGAAAACAATGGGTGAGATGGGTAATATTACGTAACAGAGAGCAATCTTGGGATCTACGGATGTATTTCCTGTCAAGCTAACGAGTATTTGTTATTTGTCCAGATGAGCTGGCCCTGATTAGCAGTAACAATCACCGTGACGTGTTTCGATTGACTAAAGTTTTGACAGTCGCTGATTGGCACGAAGACTTCCCATGAATACTTGACTAAAATAGAATTAGATATCCCGTCATATTAGTCAATCACTTTCATAACTACTTTCCAAAGACTTTGATTTAAAACTGAAATCAAACGTTAAGATCTTTAAATTCAAAAGAAATTGTCTTGAATCCAAACAGCACGGGGAAAAGTCGGAGACAACTGGATAATTAGAAAAAGCTTATTACTACAACAATTGAATAAGCAATCACTTTGATAATTATAGGAAAATTAGAGAAATTTAAAATTGGTAGACTTTTAATCAGCATGATATGACCATAGATTTTAATTTTAAATGTGAAAAAAAGTTTTATAAAAATAATCAAGATTATATTTCATAACAAAACTTTTTAAAAACATTAAATTGTTTCAAGAGATATTATTTTCATCTATCAAATTAAAACAAGTATTGAATTTGATCAACATTGAAATGAAATATTTATGAAAAGACCAAACTCATTAATGAGACCAACTCAATAATAAGACCACTTTCAGATGGACCCAATAGTGGTCTCATTTTTGAGGTTTTACTGTATATATACTTATTTGTCTATCGATGGAAAAGCACCTGTTTTTACTGGAGAAAATTTAAGCCCTGCCTTTCCCATTCATGGTTAGTTCAACTGCCCACAAACAGTATTACAAATGACACCATGCACTCTTTATTTAAACCAGGTCAACCATTGACTATCTACTATCCCAGTGTAGCTATTGGACAGCCTGTAAGTCAATTTGAATACATCTGTTGACACTGAAAGGATCCACTACATGGAACAACACATTAGGAACACATGAAGAGCAAGCATTACCTGATGGTTTGCATCCTCCAGCAGTTTTTCAGAGTGTATCCGCTTCAGGTTTGCCTCCTGCACCATGTTGTTAGCTTCCTGTAAACACAATGCTTGAGATTAAGTTGGCTTGTTTTCAGTATTTCAGTCATTAAGGGACTTTGTCTACATGAGACAAATAATTATAGGGCTACATCAAAGGAAATTTATATATCAAAACACAGTCATATGACATGATATGGACCATCCTCCTGACACTTGGCCTACCTGTCCTGGAGTTACTCTTTTGCTATAAGTGCCAAGCAAGGACAATAATACCACTACCATTTTAAAAAACCTTTAGTGCACAATGGCCAGAGATCTAGCCAACAACATCTTTGTTCCAAACGGTCAATCTAACCACTCAATCATTGGTGAAACTAAGTATCAAGACACAAAACATTAGAAAACCTAGCAGTATGTGATATACTTGTGTAAATTGTTAATTTTTTTTGGGACACTTATTTTTGTTAATTTCATGGAGGGTTTTATCCACAAATCAAACCCACAAAAAGTTCAATGTTTTCTAGAACATGAATCTACAAATAAATGACCACACAAAATTACTAAGTCGAAAATCAACATAATCTAATGTCATAGAAAATTAATGATTTTACAGTATTCTGATTCTATGAGCTTACTAAATTTTGTTCAAGAATTTCCCTTAGTTTTTTCCACAAGTGGGTCAAGTGACCCCTTGATACATAGATAAAAAGATATTTTTTTATTAATATTTAGTAGTCATGTAGACAATTTGCAGATCAAAATGGACAATTTTTTGAGACATGGTAAACCCTGCTTTACTCTGTCCATAATCGATATTGTTCAGCCATATACAATGTACAGGTTATTGCTAAATCAAGTACCAACTTATACAAAGGATCTTTTCACAAAACTGAATGGAAAGATATAAAGATGATTAATGCTTCCATTAACCCTTTCCCTCATATAGACTCATTTTGATGCACTCAGTAGGTACCACATAAAGCCTGATCTGCAGAAAACCACAGTTAAACCTTACCAAATTTAATTACAAAATCCTCATTTCAAGACCACTGAGGAGCAGCAAACAGCATAAAACCTGATCAGCCTGCGAGTTACTCGCAGGCTGATCTGGTTTTATGTTGTTCGCATAGGTCTTTTCATGGTTTCCTCTATGAGGGAAAGGGTTAACTGTAAAATCCTTAAGGATCTGACAAACAATTTTTCTAGATAACAGCCTATCTGTATTACTATGAAATAAAGAATTGCAAACTTCTATGAAAAAGATACCAAAATGATGTCTATCTTCTTGTCTTATATACAACATATTTATGCACTAATATACACTTCCAAAATATTTATGTTACATCTTTATACATTTGACTATTCTATTCAAAACCTTAGTTTTAACTTAGTATATTTCATAAAGATTAAATACATTATTTTGAATATTTGCAAACAAGTCAGTAAATTTCACATTTAAACTACTTTAAACACAGTAATCAACAATAGATTAATTACTGATTAATAAATATAGAACATTTGCTGATTCAGCATATCGTCATGATTTATGTTACAGGTGAAAGATCAATTTTTGATACCAGGAAGAGACTGGATGTGAGCTCCTCCAACTCCTCCCCGATCTGGTCACGGACCTTCAGCAGCTTGGCACATTCCTCATCTTTCAGCTTCAGCTCCTGTAACCATAGTAACATTTTTTTTTAAATAAGTTTCTGACTGAATGAGTATTTTATTCCCTAGACATAAAGTAAATGTTGAAAATTATGTTTTTGTGACTGTTGGGTTAAACGACCCTGCCAAATTTAATCAAATTCTGCCCAGCGGTTTCAGAGGAGATGTCGTTTAAAGATTTCACTATACATATAAGACAAATTAGCCCCGCCCCTGGCGGCCATGTTTTTTTCCCGATCGAAATAATTTTAGCAATCTTGGTAGACCCAAGGAACATCTGTATCAAAATATTTTGAAATCTGGCCAATAGTTTTGAAGGAGATGATTTTTAAATTTTTCATATTTTTTTTCTTTCCATTGCCATGGTAACCAGAGTTCCACATGGATCAAGTTTATTTTAGCAACTTTTGTGAAGGTTCACCCAAGGAACATCCCTGCCAAGTTTATTCAAATTATGCCCAATGGTTTCAGAGATGTCGTTTAAAGTAAATAGTTGACGACGGACGATGCACGACGACGGATGCAGGGTGATCACAAAAGCTCACCTTGAGCCCTTCGTGCTCAGGTGAGCTAAAAATTAAGACTCAAACAAGTTTAGATGTTTGTTGGGTTTAATGTTTCAGTCCTTTGGAGACTGTGTCTACTTGAGACAGATATAGTGCTGCCACACTGCAGTATCATGTTGTAGACATGTGGCATGATACCATTATCCACCTGACTACCCTGTTTATATGGTTGCTGGTAGCATCAGTTTCAATGTGTGATCTGCACCACCTCCAGCGTTGCATGGTTACCTTACTTAGATTAATATGTGAAAATTGGTATTACAGTAATTAGTACACCAAGTCATACTTTCTTTCAGCACTGGCACATTTCCTTCCTCGGTATCATATAACTTTCATTATAATAAAGTAAACACTATCATGTTTTTGACACTGTAACCTTTTTCTTCATACCATCAAAGTGACATGAGAGTATTCACAGTAACATGTTGATGACGATTTCTCACACTGCTAGTTATTGAAAAAATGTAAAGGAGGAGTTATCATTACACCTCATTGAGACAACATGAACTAATCAAACAAAAAAAATCACAACATGCAATTTATACCCTACATTTTATCTTCATATAATTAGGACATGACATGACCAGCCTGTTTCCTGTAAAGCCATGTGAAATGGAAGTATAATTACAAACTAAGTGTAATTTTCCAACTCCACATGAAGGACAAGGCTGAAGTTATCAAGTTGGTGACAACCAGAGGATGGTCTGAGTATTGTTTTTAGCCATTTTGTATTGCTGGTACGTATTCTGCTATATTCTCAATGCCAGGAAGAATATATTTTTTTCCAACTTAAATGCAAAATGTCCCAATGATTTTATACTCAGGAAAAGAAAAGTGAGTTTTATTTGGTCAAAAACTGACAAAGTTAGAGAGTTTTCCTCATAGACAGTTTATAGATAGCAGCTGTAGATAAAATGATTAACCTTTCATTGCCAGGTCACCTATCATATATAAACAGGTTATTTGCCAAACTTATATTACTGTACCAGCATCATGTGCTGCTTCCTTTCGCTGCCAAGAGGACAGGTTCACCCGTCCTATACATGGGACAGTCTATTTGCCAACAGGTTGGGTTTACCTGTTTATATAAGGGAGGTTTCCTAATTTGAACCCCCAAAAACGGGTGAACCCATCTTGTTGGCAACTGTGCTGTCTCATGTGTAGGACTGGTTCTTCCATCCTGTAGGCAGCAAAAGGGTTAATATTATCCATTACTCACATCTCCTAGATATACTGCAATTGTGTGAATGTTTTCACATATTCTTAACATCTTCATGCAGAAATTCCCATTTTGAATGGTAGGGGTCATCTTTGTAAAACAGCAAAAAAAAAAAAAAAAATACTACGGACATTGGATGAATGTCATGAAAAACAGATGAGCTTTTCATTTTCAGTAAGTTTAAGTAAGCAATTATTTAGGCTTCCTGACCTTGACTTAATATGTCTGAAAAAAAGTCCCTTTTCTAAAAACATGAATATTCTTTCCTTGCAATAGACTTATTTTAGACATCCAAAACATAAAACAAGACCTGATGATATTATGGACTTTTTTTTAGATTTTTTTTTATCAAAAGTAGATCAAAGGTCAAGGTCAACTGCATAATGAAAAGGTCTATCTCCTGTCAACATATTGAACCAATCCAATGAAGCACAAAGAAGTAATAGCAGATAAATCAATAGGTAAACCTGTCCAGATGCCACTTTTTTATCAAAAGTAGGTCAATTTAAGGTCATGATGACTCATTCAGACACAATTCCATCAATACTGTCTCTTTGACACATGCAAAATTAAAAATAAGTTGCAAACAAGAGGGCCATGATGGCCCTGGATCGCTCACCTGAGTACCATTGCTACAACTGATTACAAGGTTTTTAAACAGACAAGAATTCTGATATAACTCAATCTTAAACATTTTAGCCCTGACAATACTACACACCAAATATATAAGCATTGATCCTTATGGTTTCAGAGGAGAAGACTTAGTGCGGGATCATTTATCTCCAAAGGGCCACCATTTTGAAAATCTTGATAATGAACCATTAGATGATGCTACATTCCAAATATCTAAGCTCTAGGCCTAATGGATTCATAGAAGAAGATTTTTAAAGATTTTCCTATATAACTCTATGTTAAACAAGTGACCCCTGGTGCGGGGGCATTTATCACCATAGGGTCATGATTTGTACAATCTTGGTAATAAACCATAAGATGATGCTTCATACCAAATATCTAATCTCTAGGCCTTATGGATTCATAGAAGAAGATTTTTAAAGATTTTCCTATATAACTCTATGTAAAACAAGTGACCCCTGGTGCGGGGTCATTTATCACCATAGGGCTATGATTTGTACAATCTTGGTAATGAACCATAAGATGATGCTACATACCAAATATCTAAGCTCTAGGCCTAATGGATTCATAGAAGAAGATTTTTAAAGATTTTCCTATATAACTCTATGTAAAACAAGTGACCCCTGGTGCGGGGTCATTTATCATCGTAGGGCATCTGATTTGTACAATCTTGGTAATGGCCCATAAGATGATGCTACATACCAAATATCTAAGCTCTAGGCCTAATGGATTCATAGAAGAAGATTTTTAAAGTTTTTTCTATATAACTCTATGTAAAACAAGTGACCCATGGTGCGGGGTCATTTATCACCATAGGGCTATGATTTGTACAATCTTGGTAATGAACCATAAGATGATGCTACATACCAAATATCTAATCTCTAGGCCTTATGGATTCATAGAAGAAGATTTTTAAAGCTTTTCCTATAAAACTCTATGTAAAACAAGTGACCCCTATTGCGGGGGCATTTATCACCGTTTGGCTATGATTTGAACAATCTTGGTAATGAACCATAGATGATGCTACATACCAAATATCTAAGCTCTAGGCCTAATGGATTCATAGAAGAAGATTTTTAAAGTTTTTCCTATATAACTCTATGTAAAACAAGTGACCCATGGTGCGGGGTCATTTATCCCATAGGGCTATGATTTGAACAATCTTGGTAATGAACCATAAGATGATGCTACATACCAAATATCTAAGCTCTAGGCCTAATGGATTCATAGAAGAAGATTTTTAAAGTTTTTCCTATATAACTCTATGTAAAACAAGTGACCCTGGTGCGGGGTCATTTATCACCATAGGGTATGATTTGTACAATCTTGGTAATGAACCATAAGATGATGCTCATACCAAATATCTAATCTCTAGGCCTTATGGATTCATAGAAGAAGATTTTTAAAGATTTTCCTATATAACTCTATGTAAAACAAGTGACCCCTGGTGCGGGGTCATTTATCACCATAGGGCTATGATTTGTACAATCTTGGTAATGAACCATAAGATGATGCTACATACCAAATATCTAAGCTCTAGGCCTAATGGATTCATAGAAGAAGATTTTTAAAGATTTTCCTATATAACTCTATGTAAAACAAGTGACCCCTGGTGCGGGGTCATTTGTACAATCTTGGTAATGGCCCATAAGATGATGCTACATACCAAATATCTAAGCTCTAGGCCTTGCAGTTTTGCAGAAGAAGATTTTCAAAGTTTGCATTTTCAAAATCTATTTTTAGCTCCTGTGACCTACTTTTTTAACCAATCTGAATAATTTGTACAACTTTGATAGAGGGCATCATAAGGATGATTCCTGTGAAGTTTGGTCAAAATCCCTTCAGCGGTTCATGAGGAGATGTTGTTTAAAGCAAATTGTTGACGACGGACGCACGCACGCACGCACGGACGACGGACGACGGACGACGGACAAAAGGCGATCACAATAGCTCACCATGAGCACGTTGTGCTCAGGTGAGCTAAAAAGAAAAGAAAAAAAAAAGCATATCGCAGATGATGAATCCCAAGATACCACTTTGTCACAGTTATTGTGTCAGGCATTCTTGAAAATTATAACAAAGGGCCATAACTCATTCTAAATCAAGTGAATCATGACATGCCAAACTATGCACAACTAGGCTGAAATATAAATATGATGAAATATAAAAGAAATTAGTACATGTACTGTAACAAGTATGTTAATTTTTTAATACTTTGTCATGATATGGTAGGATAATATGAAATGATCTTATCTATCTATGGAGGAAAAAAAACACAAAAACTAGCAAGCACTTTGGATTTTTAATGTCAGTAACTCTTAGATGATATGACAGCAATGTTGATGTTAACTCACATAGGCTCATTCTGTCACAATTTGGCAAACAGAGCAGACCTGGACCAGACAGCTCCTGGAATGACCTGTCCAGTCTCGTGTCTGCTCATACCATATCAATTGTAGCTTTAGATTCTACACAGTCTGTACAACAAAGAAAAGTTCATTTTTTCATATACCATTGAAAGTTCAGAAAGTTAACATTTATTAAGTCAAATGTTTTACATAAAATATCCATATTACCCATAGCTATTCTGACTGCAGACTGGTTCCAGCAGCCTGATCTGTCCTTAATTAGTACATGTTCTAAAATGAGTGTAAATTGCCCTAATAGCTTATATTAAATGGTTCATTAATTGCTCTCTCAGCACAGAGTACAAGTTCTGCCTCAAGTGAAGTATGCTTGCACTTCAGACTATGTAATGCTGTAGTTCAGAAGTCAACCACTAGAAAATCCCACCCCCTCAAGGATATAAGCACAGGTTCTAAAGTCTACTTCCTCCTCCACATCAATGATAGACCACTGACCTATTACTGGTGGTTATACTGAATTCTTATACACACTGTGAGGAAGTTACTTGACAACCAAATCATAATTTCAAACTGAACTGGAAGTTACCCATGATTTTCTTTCTCCAGGCTAACAAAATACTGCCTTATTATAAGTAATAAATTCCACCTAAATTAAAAGTAATTAAAATGTCTGGTCTAAATTTGATGAAATGAAGATAATGTTGAGATCAAGAAACATGTAAATCAATTTCCATTAATAACTATCAAATGGTTTCTGGTCAATGATATGAAGCACATAGAAGTATAGCAGATTACCAAAAGGTAAACCTGTCCAGATGCCTCTTTTTTCATTTAAAGTAGGTCAAATGTCAAGGTCAACTGCATTAGCAAAGGTTCATTCACTTTTGCAATGTCCAGATATTGAAGCAAACCAATGAAGAACATAGAAATTATAGCAGATTAACATAAAAGGTCAACCTGAGTGGACACCTGATGCCACCTGCCACCCACTTTGACAACATCAATTTAAAGGATGGAGTTTTTTGTTGAAAAACCTGTCCAACTGTGCTGCTACACTGCAGTATCATGCATGACAACCAGTCCTGGAACTACCCTTATATGCTCTTGGCACTAGGCAAAAGGAGTAAGCTCCTTTGTCTGGTGCAGGACTTAGTGACATCCTTACAGAGGGAAGCATGCTTCTAGGCAGAAACGAGGCTTGATTTGCTGAGTTTCCACCCATTACCTGCCACCCAAGGTTAAAATGAGCCCATAAAGCAAACACATACTTGATATCTTATTGTGTAAATTTTAAACATAAAATGTTTTTATCAAATATTTTGCCTAAATTAAGCTTGGATTCAACAGAATATTTTATCATACATTTGTCATATTGTTCAACAGATTAACTATGTCTCCTTTTGATTAGTTAAGAGACTCATGACAGATTTTGTCAAGCACAACCAAAATAACAAAAAACTCTACTGGTAGATCCATCACAAGCCAGCAAAAAAGTGAGATATTGTATCGAAGTTTTGCAGCACTGTGTCTATCTGAATAAGAATAAATTTCCTCATGACTGATAAATGTGAGGCTTAAAACCAAACAAACAAACAAAACAATTTGTATTCTTAATATATCATAGGTGATGAAGTGTGTAACAATTCATCTTCATTCTTCACCATAATATACATACATCATAGAGTCATGTTTATCCCTTGCCTGCAGTCTGATGTCCTGATTAACTTGGTTAGCTTGAGTTTTACCATTTAGCATCCCAACAACTGAAATTTGATCATTGAAGGATTCAGTCTAAAGCTAGGAGACAGATATACAGTTGCATGTAACACCAGTAAACAAGTGCTATGGTACCACTTGACCATCAGGACCAGCAAAAAGTTAACCCTTACCATGCTTCATCTCTTAATTAGACTTGTCTTTTCTTCATTTTGGACTGTATTATTGTTTAAGGGGGTGCTTGTTGAAAATGTGTTGACTGAATAGTGAACAGTGCAGACCTGGATCAAACTGAATAAATACGCAGACTAATCTTAATCTGAACTGATCACAAATGCATGTCACAGTTGCCCACTGCATTGTGAGGGTTAATGTGGCATAACCTTTAAAACTTGAGAAATGGGTTTGGCTACAATCTGACTTGTAATGCTTGTATGGTATATAATTTTATGACCTGGACTTTGGATGGGATGAAGTCCAAAGACGTATATCTATCCAAGTTTCCAGCTTGACCAGAGAAGATAAAGTGGTCAATAATTAGTTTCTACCACATCACATATGACATTAATGACATTAGTCACATCATCCTGAGAAGTGAAACACCTCTTGGTCAATGTCCACATCAGGAATGTTACTCACAGTTCTGCATCTCAGTGTTTAAAGGAAAAAGATAAATAGCAGTTGACCTTTTACCCCATTCATATACATATTTATGACTTTATGAATATTTATTTACTGAATGAAGAAAATGGATGAGGTAAAGGTTTAACCCTTTCCCTCATATAGACTCATTTTGACGCATATATACCACATAAAGCCTGATCTGCAGAAAACCACAGTTAAACCTTACCAAATTTAATTATAAAGTCCTCATTTCCAGACCACTGAGGAGCAGCGAACAGCATAAAACTCGATCAGCCTGCGAGTTATCTGGTTTTATGTTGTTCGCATAGGTCTTTTCATGGTTTCCTCTATGAGGGAAAGGGTTAACATAGCACGTCCCTATCAAGGTCTTTACCTTGAATCTCCCTTGTTTTTTCAACACTCTGTGATATTTCCATTATAAAATCAAATTCTGAGTGGGTAATCTAAGTAAACTGTTGGACCCTTGATTCTTCTTAGTCCAGGGATAGGGGTTCTATATTTTGTCTTACTGTACTGCTAATAAATGACAAATCATATACCTTTAAAATTAAAAAATAAAAATCTAAGATTTTCTGGGTCTATACAGTCATGTAAACAAGTAAAATTTACTTACTGAATCTACCAGTTCACTCAGTAAAATAACATGAAAATTCAAGACTGAATCATCTAATTTCCCTATCATTCCTCATATAGGTGTGGGTGGGTGTGAAACAAAGTACACTAAATACATTACACCCTAGCTCAAGGACAATACAATAACAACAGCATTCAACAAGACAGTGTTTCCCTATCATTCCTCATTATATAGGTGTGGGTGGTTGTGAAACAACAAAGAACACTAAATACATTAAGCCCTAGCTCAAGGACAATACAATAATAACAACATTCAACAAGACAGTGACACTCCATATGTAAGTAATACTATTATAAAACGCCTTTGGCTTCAGTGAATTTATGTAATTATCATTTGGTGTACACTGCACAATATAATGTATGTTTTATCATCATTGCTTTGGGGAAAAAAGCTAGTATTTTTTGTCTCTTTAAAAAGATACTAAAGGCAACGATTTAAAGCCTTGCTATTTTCCTTTTTTGGAGTTTAATGATATCCGATCAAGGTCACCCCTGCTAAGGATGGTCCACTGCAAGTCAAAAATATAAAAAGATTCAAATAATGAAATGCTTACAGGCATCTTGTATCATATTGTAGGTGAAATGATGTTGATGCCCTAATTATGTTTATACAACTGAATCAAACAACAACATTCAAGTGACATTGGATTTATTGATTACGAAGTATTTATTTTTCATTTAAATTATTTCTTTAACTTTTATCAGAAAATTAATCCCTCTCGACAACTTTTGGTTTGGACTAGTACTTTGCAGGTCATGGCTAGGACAAAAGATTCCTACCCACAATAAAAGGCATTTATTTTTGTTTGCTTATAGTAATTACATTTCCAACGAACAGTATTTTAGTAATTCTGAGATTCTGTCTTGCATATAGCAAATTTTGTGCTTCCAGACTGAGAGTAAACTGTTACCCTTTGCACCCAAAGACATGATACCATAATCAGTCATCCTTTCTCCAGTCCTGGAATTATAACCCTTGTACACAGTAGCAGACCAGTGCACTGAAACCACTGTTGTAAAAGTCTGGTTTAAATCAAAGATTAAACCCATGAGATGCTGAACTGAGATCAATGTAATCAATCTTCCCTACACAAGCCAGTCATGACCATAACCATTACTGTACACACTGTCATGTCAAGACCCGGTGTCATATATATATATATAATTGCTACCACATCATACTGTCAAGAACCCTTGTAGCACTGAGCAATGTCAGAAATTGATCCTCCAATATTGCCCAGTACTTTATGAAGCCAATAACACCATATCAATTATCACTTAAATAACGTTATAGCAGGTAACTATACGAAGTGATACATTTAGTGTACAATTAATCTAATGGGGACTGTACATCATGCTTTACTGACGTCACTTTGACCAACTTACAACACAGGATTTTCCATAACGCACAAAGATAAAATGACCCCAAAATTTCATATCAATGTGACTTTAAAAACTTGCTTGAAACTTTCATTTCTTTTTTTGAAAACTGAATACTATTAAACAGTATGCTGAAAATGACAGAATTCTGTAATCATCCATGTTAAGTGTGCAGTCTGATTTAAAAGTATATTTCCCTTCTATAATGATCAATCATAGAGGCCGCCATCTTATTTTGCTACGGTGGTTTGTGTGTGTTCGATTGCATAACAGGTAACAATGTTCTACTGCTTCCACAAGTCAGATTTAGCACATGACATTTTCCTCTCGTCCAATCAGGTGCTAGTATTTGTTCATATATATAGTCACCATGGACTATAACACGTAGTCCACACTTTTGTAAAAAATCAATAAGTGTGGACTATGCAACCACATAACTCACACTTTTGTGACGTTTTAACGCCAGTGTAAGGAAAATGACATGTGCTAAATAGCTTAGTTCATAGTTGCCTTTAACTACACGACAGTCACTCGGGCTCTGTCCTCGTGACCTGTTATATCGTGTAGTTAAAGGCAACTATGAACTAACCTATACGTAATGCATTGATTATTATTCACACCTCTAGTATCCACATGCAGCTGCATTGTTACCTTTTATATGATAGCCAATACAAAAAAAAAATGTAGCTGAGTTATAGTCTTAAAATGTAGACACCTTACAGCTGTTTGTTTCGAGTCTCTTTCCAAATGGCAATTGGAGTAAGTTTAAACTTATTAATTTTACGTCGATTGGGAAACAAGTTCTTACAACTTATACTAATCCCTCTCGACGGTTCCTGGGTTTGACCAGTACTTTGCACCTGGGAAGGTCATGAATAATTCTTGCCTCCAACAGGGTTCGAACCCACAACCTTCGGATCCGTAATAGGATATGTTACATGTACCACTGGACCACGGCGCCCTCAATTGGAGTACACAATTTTAGTTAACAAAACGGTACAGTCCAAAATGAAACAAACTAGTCAAAACATCATCTGAATGCAATAACATAAGATATACTGATTGTATATGTAAAGTTAGCCAAAGTAATGATGCAAACACAGCATCAGATTGTAAGTCGTCAATTATTATGTAAAGCTCAGTACAGAACGTTCTTTACTTCCAGTTAAATCGTAACAAAATAAGCAAAAATATGAATAAGAAAACAATGGAATTGTACACTAATGTGATAGAAATCACAAAAAGATAACAATTTGCAGGCAAGTATATATATGAAGAAGAGCTAATAGCATTTTAAAGTATGAAATAAACCGGTTCCTAAAATTTTACTGCCAATATGGTAAAAAGTGAGACAGACTGTAAGACTGTAGTAATAAAATGTGACAGCTAGTGTATTTGTTACATGCTGTATGATACAACTGTTTTATGTTTTGTGGCTAGATGGTAAACAAAAAAAACACAAAACTATAAAGAAGACTGTTTTGATTGCTCATCAGTTTAGTAGGCCTCCTTTACAAGATTGGTCATAAAACAGTAACTAATAATAATACATAGTAATATTAGTAATATTAAGCATGTCCCCCAAAAATTTCAAATGACCCCAAAATTCTAACCATTAGGGGCATATGTCCCCCAAATAAAAAAGACAATATTAAACCCTGCAACAGAACAAAATATTGAATAATAACTGATGTATATAACTGCTTTATCTTAATTTTTTTCATCAAGGTTATATTCATGGACATTTTCGAGGTCTGATCGCAAAACTCTCCTATCTTCTTATATTTCTATATGCACTTAGGATAGTTCCGTGGTCAGCCCTAGAATTTTATACAAAACATTCAACAGCAATAACTTTGTAAGTACAACTCATGCATCACACAACTTATGCTTAATTAACCCTTTCCCTCATATAGACTCATTTTGACGCACTCAATAGGTACCACATAAAGCCTGATCTGCAGAAAACCACAGTTAAACCTTACCAAATTTAATTACAAAATCCTCATTTCCAGACCGCTGAGGAGCAGCGAACAGCATAAAACCTGATCAGCCTGCGAGTTACTCGCAGGCTGATCTGGTTTTATGCTGTTCGCATAGGTCTTTTCATGGTTTCCTCTATGAGGGAAAGGGTTAAACACTGAAGATGGTTTTACTACCCTTCAACTCCCTAAACCATTTTGAGTTAACAACATAAACTAGAAAGCTCACAAGGATTTTCTGAGATTTGACCTAGTCACCTACTTTTTAACCCTA